>ML802687.1:0-81533 GCA_009831015.1 Picea engelmannii | reverse complement strand
GGTTGAGAGATGCTAGCATAATCTCCCAACTTTGCCCTGAAACGAGGGTGGCTAAGGAATCATGCCCTAACTCGTGATGCTGACCTACCGAGCATGCCCCCATATGCCTCATGACATCATCCTCGAGATCCTCCTAAGAGAATCTCTCTCCGATCTGCTGATGGGTGCTGAAATGTCCAAGCTATCCAACCATAGGTACATCATGTACGGTCCGCAAGATCTCTGTCGCTGCCTGCTGCGACCATACATCCTGCCAACTGACCTCATAGTCCTCATCGAAAGCATTTGTCCTACTATGCCCCCTGTTCTCATCCAACTAAGACTTTGAACCTATATCCACCTCTGGAATATCCTCTGTCCCACGGCTGAGGATGCTCTCTCTATCACGCCCAAGGCCTCATTTGATTGTCTCAGGTGAACCTCTCCTATCCTGCTACATGTAATGAAGTATCCCCTGTCAGGGGGTCTCTGCCTAACAACTCTCCATGTACCATACAACTGCCTATCTTCCCCTATGCTGCTGTATATAATGAAAGTAGCAGGGAAGGCTAACAGAAGAACCCGCAACTGTATGTAGGACTTGGAAGTGTCATATGCGTTGGTCAATCCCAAAGGCTTGATAAAAAACGCATCCATCGAAACCCATGGTGAATAGTTGCCTGGACTCCACACTAGTCTCAAGCCATTGGGTACAACAGTAGGTGACTCCACATACAGATGGTTAATCACACTATCATCACTCACATGATTGCTGCTACTGAGAAGGTGATATCCCAGGTCCATGTACTGTTGTAAAGGAGAGGACTGCTCTCCATGTAAATCTCCATGCTCCACCAAGTATGTTTCCTCCTTGCTCTCAGATGCATCCCTTCAGATCCCACTGTACACCTCTGCATGCCACTGTGAACAACCACTCATCATTGTATGTCTCTGTATACTCATGCAAGCTCATGTATACTCCTACATCATCATGTATCCTGGGTCAACCTCTACATGGATGTCAACTAATCCTGGAACCAAGTGGATGTGTCCTCGTATCTGCCCCTGGCTCTGGAATCCCCATGTGTATGTGTAGGATCAATTGTCTCAGAGCTCCTCATGAATGGTGGTCCCTGTGACACATGCACATCCTCAAGCGTCTCCTGGTCACATCTCTCCATAATCATCAGTGATCCTGGGTATCCCTCACGCTCCTCCATCAACCGATGCTCCTCTATCAAACCACCAACATCCCCTAGCAATGTAGCTGAATTATATATCTGACTCTCTGCTGAGATAGATGTAGTGGATCCTTGACTAGATTCCTTAAGGAGCTCCTCTAATATGGACTTTGATTCTTGAAGGGTTGTCTGTGTACCTTCCAAGAATCCTTGTGTTCTCACCAACTCATGAGTGAGTCGGTCCACCTCAGTCTCCTTCCCCTTCAACGCTCCATGGTACATCTCACCAACCTCCAGAAGGTAATCTCTGTACAAAAGTAGCTGCTGGTAGTTGGTCTTCATCACGGTCATTCTCTCCCTAAGTGTCTGAAAGTTCTCAAGGGAAAAATTTCCATCTGGACCATCCTATGTCATCGTGGCCCTCCAACAATACTCTTCCACCAATGCCTGCGTATCATCAATGTGTCTCATGGCTGCCACTATCATGTCCTCTCTGACTGTCAATTGTCCTGCCAAATGCTGTGACTTAGGAATACTTCTCTGCAGAAGTGTTGCCTCATGACTCCTGCTGCTAATGTCAATAATGGAGCCCTCATCAAAACACTCAAGATATAATGCGCCATGCTGCTCACTGTCCACAATGTTACTGAATGCCCCTGTAGGCCACGATGCATCCTCATGTACTGTCATCTCTCCCTGAACCACCCTGTATCCTGTATGTACAATTGTTCCCTCCTACGCACCTCTACTAATGTCATCTACACTTGAATCCCATACGGATGTGTCCATACATGTGATATGGCCATCCCGACAAACAAGGAATCCGTCCTCGTCAGTGTAGGCTATCTGATCTATCAATGGACTCCCCAAAAGAGGTGACTCACTCTCCCCAAACGAGAAGGCATGTATATAGCATCTGTCTCCAGGTCATGCCTCACTTCCTGGGCCTGCAGATCCAAATTTCCCTTGTGTTCAATCACTACACAAAGCTCCTCTACGACATCCAGAATGCTACTGATATCCTCATGTGTTGTGGCTAACATAGGTGGCTGAGAAGATGAGGAATGTGTCACGCTCAACTCCATAAGAGGCTTATTATCCCCCGCGCATGACTTCCTAGAAGTCATGTCAACACTCAAAGGTAGGTCACCCAACATTCGAATCTCATCATGCGTAGGTGCTAACACATCTGAGCCCTTATAAGCACCCTGGTCATCACTCTGTTCATCAGATGGGTGGGTGTCACTGGACTCATGGGACTGCTCTAATGTAGCATCCAAGGCTGCTTCCTTAGGCACATACTCCTCATGCCCAACCAAATGGTAAAACTGAGATGCTGTTCTCTCCATACCAAGCTCCTCAACCTGTCCCACATGTGTGCTAACCTCAAAAGATAGCTCTATTGATGGTGCGTCCTCTGCTGCCAATCTGTCATCCTCATCATCATTACTATCATAGTGCACCTCAACGTAATACACTTTCCCTTTGCCCCTGCATATGTGTTTTGGCTCCCAAGGCTCCTTGGAACTGTAGCAAAATTCCTTGCTCTTTAGTGTCTTCACTGGTTGACCTTTATGAACAGGCTCTATTGCCAAGGCAAGAAGGAAAGTAGGTAACAATCTTCCATTTATAATTCTATCCATTTAAGTAACCCTTTCAAGCCTGAAGTATGTACCTGGAAAAACCCCTTTCCCAGTTGAAATCTACATGTTATCTGAAGTCATTTGGTTGCTTATAGTGTCATGTTCCTCTTGAGTTCCCACAACTAGCGAGAAACATGCTCTGATACCATTGTAATGTTCCCAAGTAGGATTACCAGGAACATTGAGGTTTATTGCTTGTTTGTTTGTGATATTTTGTTTAACGTTTTGCAGATTGTTCCTCATATTTGCACATGGAGTGGATTTTAAAGGTTTGCAGCATAAAAATGATGGAAATGGAACAATAATAGAATATCAACAAGATACAAGTAGAACAACACAAGGAAATGGCCACAATACTTCAGATCTATATTTTATTTAAATATATAAGCTAACCTCCATACAAGAGATGAATAGATCTGGAATAGATACAAAAGAATAATAGTTGTGGTTGATAGCACCTCCAAGATACAATAGAGAGAAGAGATCTAGGCTTCCTTGAGCCTTCAATAGCTGCATGCAGAAGATCTATAGAATCCAACTTGTTTCCCTCCTCCAACTGTTGAGTTTCCTAGCTGAGTTGTGCACCTCTCTGGCTGAGAATTCCCAAGAAATTCAGCCATTTTGAATCTGGCCTCCAAACTCTGAGAAATGGCTATAAATCTGTGGATCTGATGAAGGCTAACTCATATGAGAAGAAACCCCAACTGTAGATGATAAATTTGACCCCAAACCACAAGATCTCTCATCACAAATGCGCCCTCCTTCAATAAATTCGCCCAGGTATAATAATAAATAAATATGCAGAGAAAACTCTTCCAAAACTGATGAGAAAAGGTGCCCTGGTGATGTCAAAAACTTCTGAAGTGAGATCTCCTCCATATATAGTGTCCTCAGTCCCCAACAAGCTCTTCTTCCCTAAACAATGTGCTCCTGGTCTGTAGAGAAAACCCCAAAGCTGCGCCCTGCTTCCTCAACTTGCTTCTGAAACTAATCTGAAATTGAAATATAATGGTGAGGGTGGAATCTTTCACCACCTTGGCCAAGCTTGGGTCAGGAACAGAGGAATCTCTCACCTCCTTGTTGATCTCTAGGGTTTATTCAGTCAAAACCCTCAAAACCCCCAAGTACCTTGAGCTTTCTAGCTAAGAAGCTAGACATCAAAATATCAATCAACATAATGAGAGAATAGAAGCCCCTATCTCTCCTTTATATCCCCTTTCACTTTTTTTCGACTTTTAATTTATCTTTTAATATTTTTTAATATATCACTTTATTAATTTAATAACCCTTTTTACTCCAAAAAGTGATTAATTCACCCTTATAACTTCTCCTACCACTGAAAGTCACTTTTTATCATCCTATCCTATAGATATTTTCATCCTGATTCCAATGAGCTATTACACTAAGGTGTTTCTCCAAGAAACAAGCTCCAAATAACACCTTTAGTGTAATTAATTAAAATATGCTCAATAATAACCCAAAATTACGGAAATCGTCGGAATGCAACGAAACCAAGGACAAACTGTGCATAATGGATCATGATGATGAAATATGATGAATAATGTGAGTCGGGCTCTATAAAACTCCTCAAAACTGCATGAGCTCACTATCATTCCCAATTGGCTAATCTGATAGGCATCCCAAACTGTAACATAAGGGAATCCAAAAATGGGGACATTATAGTCCTCCCTGCTCGAATATTGCTTGTCCTCAAGCAATAGCTGAATCAAACTGTGTATGATCCGAGGGTCCCATATCCACCTGTGTGACATGAAGTACTCTTCCCTAAAAACACGGTCCCTTAAAGTGCTCGCCACGCATGCCCCCTGAATGCTCTTGATGAGTAGAACGATCATGTGCAGTAGATCCTAAGTCAAATTCTTAGGCAACTGCTAAGTCAACTTCTTAGGCAACTGCTCTACTCTGATCTCACTTCCATCAACCACTAGAATACCAATCACTCTAATCCTGGGATCCCAAATCAAGATGTGAACTGCAGTGCCCTGTAAAGTATAGTCCTGTAAGACATAAACGCAAAGAGCCTCCTGAAGATCCCCAACCAGTAGAGCAAGTAAATACAGTATCCATTCCTCAAGGAATCTCTCACCTAAACCAGTCTCCAAACTACCACCTCCGATAGTATCCATATCCCCTGCTAACCAAGAAGATGATTTGCTCATGTACTTGATCCTCAACCAAGGAGACCCATCCTGCCACATAGCATCCTCATCTCCATGTACTCTCAAATTCCCCCAACAATGGAAGGAACCAATCACGAACGTCCTTGAAACTCCCATGCACTCTAGAAGAGCACCAAATCCTGCATCACATAACTCTGATGGTGCCATACCATTGTGTCTACTGAACTGTAAACCTCCAGCCGAAGTGTACTGATAGCTATGCTGTCTTGTCCATGATCAATAAACTCGGCCTCCCTACCAACCCACATTGCTGCCTGTGGTGTTCCATACTCTAGTAATATCCCTATGATGTCAACCCTACTATATAGATTTAATACACCAGGGTCAAGAGATGCTAGCATAATCTCCCAACTCTGTCCTGAAATGAGGGTGGCTAAGGAATCATGCCTCGACTCGTGATGCTGACCTACTGAGCATGCCTCCATATGCCTCGACATCATCCTCGAGATCCTCCCAGGAGAATCTGTCTTTGATCTGCCGACGGGTCCTGAAATGTCCAAGCTGTCCAACCATAGGTACATCATGTACGGTCCTCAAGATCTCTGTCGCTGCTTGTTGCGACCATACATCCTACCAATTGACCTAATAGTCCTCATCAGAAGCATCTGTCCTACTCTGCTTCTCGTCCTCATCCCATTGAGACTTTGAACCTATATCCACCTCTGGAATATCCTTTGTCCCACGGATGAGGATGCTCTCTATCACGCCCAAGGCTTGATCTGACTGTCTCAAGCGAACCTCCCCTATCCTGCTGCATGTAATGAAGTATCCCATGTCAGGAGGTCTCTCTGCCTGACAAATCTCCATGTCCCATGCAACTTCCTATCTTCCCCTATGTTGCTATATATAATGAAAGTATCAGGGAAGGATAGCAAAAATACTTGCAACTATATGTAGGACTGGGAAGTGTCATATGTGTTGGTCAATCCCAAAGGCTTGACCAAAAACTCATCCACTGACACCCATGGTGAATAGTCACTTGGACTCCACACTAATATCAAGCCATCATGCACAACAGTAGGTGACTCCACATATTGATGGTCAATCACACATACTGATAAATTTGACCCCAAACCACAAGATCTCTCATCACAAATGCGCCCTCCTTCAGTAAATTCGCCCAGGTACAATAATAAATAAATATGCAAAGCAAACTCTTCTAGGACTGATGAGAAAAGGTGCCTTGGTGATGTAAAAAACCTCTGAAGTGAGATCTCCTCCAGATCTAGTGTCCTCAGTCCCCAACGAGCTCTTCTTCCTTAGACAATGCACCCCTGTTCTACAGAGAAAACCCTAAAGTTGCACCTTGCTTCCTCAACTTGCTTTTGAAATTGACCTGGAACTGAAATAGAATGGTGAGGGTGGAATCTTTCACCACCTTGGCCAAGCTTGGATCAGGAACCGAGGAATCTCTCACCTCCTTGCTGATGTCTAGGGTTTATTTAGTCAAAACCCCCAAGTACCTTGAGCTTTCTAGCTAAGAAGCCAGACATCAAAATATCAATCAACATAATGAGAGAATAGAAGCCCCTATCTCTCCTTTATACCCCCTTTCACCTTTTTCCATTCAAGTGACTTTTAATTCATCTTTTAATATTTTTTAATAAATCACTTTATTAATTTAATAACCCTTTTTACTCCAAAAAGTGATTAATTCACCCTTATAACTTCTCCTGCCACTAAAAGTCAGTTTTTATCATCCTATCCTGTAGATATTTTCGTCCCGATTCCAACGAGCTATTACACTAAGGTGTTTCTCCAAGAAACAAGCTCCAAATAGCACCTTTAGTGTAATTATTTAAAATATGCTCAATAATAACCCAAATTACAGAAATCATGGGAATGCAACGAAACCAAGGACAAATTGTGCGGAATGGATCCTGATGATGAAATATGATGAATAATGTGAGTCAGGCCCCATAAAACTCCTCAAAACTGATTGTGAGCTCACAATCACTCCCAATTGGTTAATTTGACAGGCATCCCAAACTGTAACATAAGGGAATCCAAAAATGGGGACATAACATCATACATGATAGAATCCAGTGGAAACATTGCAATCCTGCCAATCTTGAGATCCTGAAAACCGTTAAGTCTGCTGAATTTTGAATGGGACCTAAAATTCTACTTTCTCCATATGAAGTCCAATGAGGTTGGAGCCACTCTCAAACATCCTGAAACAATTAATGGTAATGTTAAAAATTTAAGTAGAAGGATGATAATGAAAGATAAAGGAGAATGTCACTTTTAAAATGAAAGATAAAGGAGAATGTCACTTTTAAGATGAAAGATAAAGGAGAATGTCACTTTGATGAAAATGAAAGATAAAGGAGAATGTCACTTTGATGAAAATGAAAGATAAAGGAGAATGTCACTTAAAGATAAGGGAGAATGTCACTTTTACTTAACGAATTTAATATTACCATTAATCACTAGGGTGAGTGAAATGGAGGGGCTGGGGACCTCTTTAAATAGCATTAGTAAGGACAATTAACCCTTAGCTGCACACTGAAACACCTCACAGCTGCAACTTGCATGAGAAAACATGAGCCAGGGTCCTTTTTTGAGCAGGACACTGTTCTGTTTTTAGGACACGTTCTAAACAAGTGTCGGACGGGAATTAGGTCGAATCGTGTCCAACACACTAGACACGAGACACGGCGGGGGGTTTGGACGTGTCATGTGACTTATCCTATCCCATGTTTGACTAAGCCTAAACTGAACCCCTGAATTGCAAGACTCGAACCCTGTTGAAACTTGAAGGTAACTTCTATCTGGAGAATAACTGTGTGCAGTCTAAATAATATCCCTTTAATCCCCTCAGTTAAATTAGTGATATCCACATAACCTACTTCTCATGAACAAACAATGTCTCTTTGACTTTAAAGTTCGAAAAATTTTGATGTATGAACAAACTATTAAATTTAATTTTATTATTATTTTTGTTTCTATGTCATATCATTCAATTCCTCTTTTCCTGTTTTGTATCGTATTGCATAATTTAAATTTTTTGAGTTATCTCTTTAGTTTCTTTATTCCTTTTTAAAGTTGATAATTGGTCAGAATTAATTGTCCTGAATCTCGTTTCCTCTTCTTCTTTGTGATGCAGGGTGGGGAAAACATCACTAATGAATCAGTATCCGCAATTTCAGTTTCTTCCTTGTTCTTTTGTCACATTTAGATCAATTTTACAATCGTTTGTTGAAATTAGAGTTATATCCTTAAAATATTCAGATATGTCAATAAGAAATTCAGCAACCAATACAAGGCGACAATTGGAGCAGATTTCCTTACCAAAGAAGTGCAAGTGGAAGACAGACTTGTGACAATGCAGGTGAGTACATCTTGTTCACCATGCTTTCTTTATTCACACCAGGAAATGAGTTCTCTTTTGTGATTTATCATAGGGTTGGAGTATTTAGCTTTATGTACATATGTCACCCAGCCTAATGAGGTTTCCTTCCAAAGCAGATCTGGGATACAGCTGGGCAGGAGCGCTTTCAGAGTTTAGGTGTTGCCTTTTATCGTGGTGCAGACTGTTGTGTCCTTGTATATGATGTGAATGTTATAAAATCATTTGACAATCTGGACAACTGGCGTCAGGAATTCCTTATCCAGGTTCTGATTGTTCGGCAGCATTTAACAGTATTGTATTTGTATTTAACAAAAAAGATGATACTGATGTGTATTCTTTTCGGGGGCATCCAATATTTTAACAGGCAAATCCTACTGATCCAGAGAATTTCCCATTTGTGGTATTGGGAAATAAAACTGATGTTGATGGTGGTCATAGTAGAGTAGTAAGTTTTCCACTTCATACCTTAGGAGGTTTTCTTTTCCATTCTACATCAGAAGTATCTTGTATTGGTTTTATTTGCTCTTTTTCATGTCAATTGGGGTGCTTTGTCACTTGATTTTTTACATAGATGGTGATTTGTAGTGTTTTATGGGAACATATGTTTGCATATAAATGCTGTGGGACAGGTATGCATATAAAGCATAAGAATCACAAGGAATGTTTGCTAATATTTATCCATATGGAGGCATTGAATGTTATTAACTCATTTATAATGATAGAAATCACTTTAATTTCCAGGTGTCTGAGAAGAAGGCAAAGATGTGGTGTGCAGCCAAAGGAAACATTCCATATTTTGAAACATCAGCTAAGGAGGACATGAATGTGGAGGAAGCTTTTCAGTGCATTGCTAAGAATGCATTAAAAAACGAGCCAGACGAGGAAATGTAGCGATACTTCCTTACACCCAATGTGTTTCATACACATCTGCATTGGTTCAGTGTCATGTGGTCTTCTAACTATGTCTTTTACATGCATGTGCAGTTATCTGCCAGAAACTATAGATGTGGGTCACGTTGGTGTACAGAGGCCATCTGCATGCCAGTGTTGAAGATCCATGAGTAAATGAGGTAAATATGGACAAGGTCTGTATGCAGAATATATTTATCTACAAGAAGTAATGAGCACTGGGACTTCGTTAGTCCATTAGTATGGGTGTTCACATAAATGTGCTATACTCTTGACATTTTCTGTCAGACTTACTAGCATTTTCATTTTGATTTAGGTGCCAGAGAATTTTTACATGTCTAGTTGGTTGGTAACACTGGTATTATTCTTGATCCAGAATCTGAATTTTTTTGGTAATTCTTGATTCAAGAATCAGATTGGAGAAACTTATATATGGTTTGGAATATTCAGTAGAATGGGACCTGTGCACTAAGAATGAATATTCCCTTTCAAGAGAGTTCTGGGATGCCTACAGTAAGTTTCTTGTGGTGAGTTAAAATGAAGATGTAATTGCAGTGTTCGGAAAAGGTTGCATCAATCTGGCCTTAACCAGACAGTTCAGAAGTGTCTAAATTAGCTTGTGTTTATTCATGTTCTCTGGATTTGTGTTTTCCAATGTGTTATATATGCTCTCTTGTAATAACTATCCTGCTTGCACTTAGATACTATTGGCTGTTAATGCTTGAAATTTAATATTAATTTCCCACCTCTCTTTGTGCATGTTTAAACTTGTTGAGACAGCTTATTTAGCAGACAATTTTTTAGATTCTGCTCATGGATTTTTTTTGATAATTGTGGTTCTTTTTTGTACAGTTAATATCTTTGCAAGTAAATTGGTTTTTGTTGGCAATGTTTACCTTTGACTGTAATCAAAGCTCTTTATTGGCTTGACCTTGGTGAAGTTCTCATATTTCTAGACACCTTGCTGAGGAAGCTCCAAGTAGTCATATATTATTTTTCACTCACCCTATGCATGCTAAAATATTGTCTTTTCAACATTGAACATATATTTCACTTCTAGGTGTTTTGTGCTCTGGGACAATTTTTATAGTTGGTGCCAAGAATGCTCTATGCTGGGTGGTTATGCCAAATTCTTGTGTGTTATTTTAGCCACAAAAATTCCATGGTTGCATAGAAAAGTCAATATTCAGTCCTATATTTTGCATCTTTGAGATATCATGCATTTATGAGAAAATTCAAATTTATGAGCTTATAGAGCTTATAAGCTAAAAACCCATGAAATAACATAGCGATATAAGATATTTTCAAAATTATATTTTCAAGATATTTTCATTCTTTGGGTATATGTAACCTCCTAATATTATATCTCACAAAGCAAATGCAAAGTAGCATGGTTCACTTATATTTTCGTGGAAAATACCATTCCAGGAAACAAATTGTTTTGGAATGCTGAAAATAGTGATCTTCAATTATAGCTAGCTAGCAAATATTTATTGAGACTAATTAACAAAGTCCTATTGAATCTGTTGGCTTTTCGATTGCTCATTAAACTAACTAGATAGATTAGAATTGGCTTGGGATGGTTTCTAAATCTTGTAATAATGTACAAGTGTTTATGTTTGCTGTTTGTTTTCTGCAGAAATTTGTTAGTCCAATGCTCTTCAATCTTTGGGAACATTATGAGATATTATGTTATTTTCAGAAACTAAGAGTGAAATATTGAATGCTACAAATCAAATAGGATATCGATCACATCCACATCATGAAATGCTTCCTGTTTAGAGACTGGGAATTTAAATTTAGGCCTTTAAACATACATAAGAGGAACTTTGACAATGAGATTGGTGACAGGTTAAAGTAAGGTTTAACTTTAAAGCATATTGACAAGGCTCCTGTAGAGCTTTCTGCTCATTTAGCTTGTCTAGCAACTTGCTAATCTGAAAACAAGCTCTCTATGAAGGGGATATGCATAGATGCCTTATTTGTATGATTGTTGGAAAGGCATTGATGATTGATCCATGGATGCCCAGTACAGTGCTTGAAAATGGAGACAAGGAAGTGACAGAGTTCAGATGTGTACAAGGCCAAGAAAGATTGTGTACATAAAAGATTAGGATTCAATAATGGATCAGGAGTTGCATGCGACTCCATACTAATGATTGTGGTGGATGTGATTCGAATGTTGAAGCAGTGGATATTTTAACAACATGAGAGTCCACTAGTGACTTGTAGCACTCACTCGCTAGGCCTACTTTATTGTGGAAACCTCAAGAATAAAAAATTTCCTTTAAAGGGTAAAAGATTACTCACTACGTTTCTTTTGCTTAGTTTGTTGGTTTCTATGGCACACTTGCATAGTCGAGTTACCAACTTGAGCAATCCAATCGACATATTGGACCAAGGCATCCTCGTCAAATTATTATTTTTTCTTAAATAAAAAGCAGGTGATTATATTATATGACAGTTACAAAATGTATCTGGGAAGGTTTGGCAAAGAGTTGGTAGTAGACCTTGTAGAGATCGTTCCTTCAAAGTCTTTCAATAAACATAACTGGACAGAGTGCATGATGGGGTGTATAGCCCACTTGAAGATGAAAAACAAGCAGTTATATCTTGAGAATTTCAAAAAATAAAAGCCAGAGCCAACAATGTGGACAGAAGGACTAAGAAAGAAGAGTAACCAGATCTTGTCAGGAGGTAGAGTACATAACATACCCAATACCCTCTGTGCACTTTGAGGATATGGGGTATTCTTTTACCCACCCAAATTCACACTAATTATTAGTCTGTTACCATATCTCATTGTTCGGTTATTAACTATTTACCATGTGCAGGCACATCAATACAAATTTATGCTACATAATGTAACCATTCAATTATCCATGAGATCAGAAATTATAAATGCAGGCTAATACAACCAACCATAATTAAACAAAGTAGAAATTAATAAACCATGACATAAACTACAATAAAATTGACCACAATGGATAGGTACATTCACGAACAATTATCTGTCTAAAATTTGTCCACCAACTGGCTGCAGAAGAGGGACATTCCAATGAACCATAGGCTCCCTCTTGCACCGGTTCTCTCTACAATAGAGGCCACCCCGAGCCAAGACTATGAATCCACGAGGGAAAACTCTTCATATCATTGACTCTAATTTCTCTTCTCACAACTCACTTCCCATGTTCACAACCAATGTTTACACTTACAACAACCCTTTTCCCCATAAGTATGCACAACCCATTTCCCCATAAGTATGCACAACCCAATGAATGAGATCCCCTTCTCTGCTTCGCAGTCCCTCAAGCTATTCCACTTTCCTCGAGGGATCCAACACATGCTAGCTAGAAAATCTCACGAATGGAATTCAAGGGATTATCAATTTTAGGATTGACTCAATGACAATGATTATCACCCATACAACCACAATTGTCATATAATTTGTGGTTGTAGCTTCCACAATTTGATTGGAATATGCCAATGGTAGTTTGCTTAGGGATAAGTCTCTTGATTTCCCAATTGAATGGTAGTTCCAGGGTAACAAAATCTTGATAGTTACGCTCTCCGATAATTTGAGTGACACCCAACATTTGAACTCTCCTCAATTCCTTTAATTGAATAGTAGTTTGCTTGCATGGGGAAAAATGT
Organism: Picea engelmannii; assembly: GCA_009831015.1. Taxonomy (NCBI): domain Eukaryota; kingdom Viridiplantae; phylum Streptophyta; class Pinopsida; order Pinales; family Pinaceae; genus Picea; species Picea engelmannii. The sequence continues at coordinate 68,611 of ML802687.1, read as the reverse complement.
AAACTTAAGTTGCATGGCATGAAGGGGCCATGTATCCTTACACGGACCCACATACGTCCATCATGCGCTAATTCCCCCCACGACTTAATAGATTAATTGATAATCAAGGGACATAATTAAGGTGGTGCAAGGACTTTGGATTAAGTCACTTACTAGGTCCTTTCCCTAAGCCTACTTAAGCTCCATTGTCTTTCCCCTCTTGTGGCATCATAGCCCCCTTTCTTTTGTCGTTCTCTTTTGCAGCCGATGATGTGTTTTATTAACATTCAATGTCCGGTTACAAAATACATTTATTGGCTTATAACCATTAATCATGTACATATACACCATTGAATTGAGGATCAAAACTAAGGTATTACATTCCGCTCTCCCTAGATTTTGTATCATCCTCTATGCACATCACCATTATATACAATAACTTTTACATCAAAATGTCAAAACAATTGCAAATATGCCTACTGCATTGCATCCTATAGCTCTTGTGATGCTTCTTCAGGGCTGCAATGGGTTCATTGGATTTTTACTTGCCCTATGACTCTGTTTCCAAGTACAATGACGTTCCTCTCCAATATACACACTGGCTATACTTTTGGAAGTCTCCTTTTGGTTCCATCATAATCAAAGCCCAATCGATGACATGGTTAGGGTCATGCACATGCTTTTTCAACGACGACTTAAGAAACAAATTATGAATTTTCATAGAATTAGGCAATGCAATCATGTATACAACATGTTCTATCCTATCCAAGATTTCAAAAGGACCATAATATATGGTTGCCAATTTAGTGTAGCTTTCCAACTTCAAGGGATTTTTCTTTGGTTTTACTTTCAGAAACATATGCCTCCCCAACTTTAAATTCTGTTGGTATTTTTCCTTTATCTACACAACTATTTTGCCTATCTTGTGTTGCCTTTAAATTTTGTTTGATTTCAACCATTTGCTCTTCCATTTCTCTGAGCTAATTTGGCCTAAGTACTACTCTGCTTGTTGGATTGTCCCAACTAACTGGAGTATTACACTTTCTTCCATACAATAACTTGAATGGACTTATCTTTAGTGAAACTAGATATCCATCATTGTAGGAAAATTCTACTAATTGCAAGTAATCCTTCCACTTTGATGGCTTATACATCACACGCATTCTTAACATGGCTTCAATCACTTGATTGACTCTTTTTGTTTACCCATTGTTTTTTGGATGATAGGTTGTACTAAAGTTCATATATGTACCAAAACCCTTGATTAATCATTTTCAAAAGCTTGAGGTAAAATTTGGATCTCTATTTGAAATAGTTGTCTTAGGTCTCCCGTGCAACTTGGCAATCTCCTTCAAGTAAATATCTGTTATATTCACTACCTTATGAGTCAACTTCACTAGAATAAAGTGAGAAACTTTGGTTATTTTGTTCGCCACAACCATTATTGAATCATGTTGTCTCATTGTCTTGGGCAACTTAGTGATGAAATCAATAGTTACTGTTATCTCCCAATAAAATTCATTTTTATTTATGTCTTAAGTGGTTAATTGAGTTTTTAGTCTCTTGAGTCACTCAATAAAATGTGTCTTTCATTGAGTCTAGTCATCAAGTCTGAGTCATGTCAAATGAGGTTGATAGATGACTAAGTGGTCATCAAGGTCATTATCCTAGGTTTATATGGTCAAAAGACAAGTCAGTTGTTTCCTAAAAGTGAGCCAGGGATAATAAGAGTCGGTTTTAGGTCCTTAATGAGTCATCATTTTCTTTCAAATCTTGATTTTACCTTCATTCTATCATTCCCCTCAATAATGACGAGTTCGTAGTGCACCTAACTACTTTTGTACTTAAAGCGCTACCAAATCAACCATTGTTGTCAGCGCAACTCATCATTTTTACATAGGGCGCACTACCAACTCAGGGGGAAAACCCTGTTTTGAAATTTGAAAGGCTCCCGAGGTAAAAAAGTATATCAAGAAGATTTTTAAAGTCTTCAGACCATCATCAAAGCTTTGAGGTCCTCTTCCACAGCTGCAGCTCGCCATCAAAGGGAAAGTTACTAAGGTTCGCAAGAAACAAGCAAAACCTTTTATCCTTAGAGTTTTATTCTAATTCTCTCTGTGCAGAATTGTTTACAGCAGGTGCTCATACATACGATGGCTCCAAGAAAAGACCCCATCCCCGAGAAGAGGTCAGGCTCTATGGTTAGATTCGATCCCACTGAGACCACCTCGATCGAACAAAATCCTAACCATGTGGACTCCTTCAAACGCATGGGATGTTGGAGGTTCCATGATAAACTCGAAGGACATCACCTGGAGGTTTCAAGGGATTTTTTTCATAATTACAAAAATGGCAAGACACAGGTTGGACCCTTGGAAATCCATTTGAAAGTGGATTTGATTGCAGAGGTGATTGGAATCCCCAGGATAGGGGAATTATGGTTCAAAGCAAGAAAACTAGAAAAGGAGGACTAGTGTCAAGATATGCTCAAGCCTGCACATAGGGGAGCTGATTTGGTGAAGGGTGTGCCAAGGAAGTGGTTGATAGAGGAATATGACAAGATACTCTTCATCATCCAGATATTCTTTACTTGTGAAGGAAGATACAACTGGGTTTTGCAATACCATTTCAAGCTTCTACTCCATTTCACTGGTAAGAAGGAAATAGACTTACCTTATTTCCTTTTCATGAGCTTGCAAAGGATGATTTCATTTGCACAACAAAAACCTGATAAGCTTCAAAAGTCCATTTTCCACCATGCCTTAATAAAGCTCATAGTCATTGAACAGTTGAAAAAGGAAGGTAAGTATAGGCCCACTTTCCTGTTTGTATCAAATTACCAAATTGACTTGCCTCCTTCTCCTTCAAAACTCAAAACCCCTAAAAAGAAGACTGGAACACCTCCGACTTCTCTCTTTGCCCCATCAACTGAAATACCACAGTCTTCTGCCCCTTCTTCTCCCTCACTTGAAGTAGCACAACTTTCTGCTCCCACTGTTCCCTCTTCATATGAAACACCACAATTCCCTCAAGAACACATTCCTTAGGAACCTTTACTTGTCCAAGTATATAAAAGAAACAAAAGAAAATGAAAGGCTAAAGAGGTGGTTATTGAAGAACAAACAGAGCCTCATGTGGAGCTCCCTCCCATGGAGATTGAAGATAATCCTCAGACTATCCAAGCTAGAATTGATACACCAACCCTCAGAAGGTTATCCAGGAGAAAGCTTGTATTAACAGAGGATTTTCATCCAAGCACTGATGTTGTAAAACCTAGAGCTAGGTTATCAAGATTTAAAGTCTCTCCTCTTGAAAAGGAAGCACTGGAAGCCATAGTTCAATTGAGTGAATCTCCACCAGAGTCATCTCCAGAGACAGAGAAATGACCTAAAGATAATTGGGCTAAATTATTCAAAGATGTAGATAGACAACTCAAAGAAGTTCATGAGAAGAATCAGAAGTTACATCAGGAGAATGTCACACTTGGTAGACAACTGTCAAGTCAAATAGATGAACCAGCAGGGGATTGTAACAAGTCGAAGAGAAACATCAGGAAAAACATGATTCAGAGGAAACAATTGGTTAATGTTTACAAACAGAACCTCAACCTGAGAGCAGACAACAAAAAGCTAGCTGAAAACTTATATTTGGCCAAGAATATGCTTAGCAAGAAGAATTTGGCTATCTTCTTAAAATAAACTAATTCTAGTTCTCCCAAGCATGGTGATTGATTCAGAGATTGTTTCAAGGTTCTGTATGGATACTGACCTATGATGAACTAAGATATTTTGAAGTCTAATGAAAGTATGGAAATTACTTTAAAGAAACATGTATGGATATGGTTATTGAGATGAAGTCTGAGTAGTCTCAATAAGGATAATAAATGGCAGTGATATGTGTTTTTATGAGATAGACTCTCAACTTTCAAAAGAATTTTTCAATCAATTTTGAAGTTTTTGACAAAATTGACATCTACATGAGTTTGTAGCGGACACTGCATTTTCTCCATGTAGTGCACTACCAACTCGTTAACCTTCTGCATGTAAGAGTTTTGGTCAAAGTTGACCTGATTTTCAACGTTCAATGGATAAGTCATTGCTCTAGGTGTCAGATAAATGCAGTGAAGGACTTCTACAACCACGAGGTAGCTTAGGTGGAGCTAAAGTTTTGGAATTCGGATCTATCCCTTAGAAATAGGATCTCATCCTATCTTTTTGCATTAGTTTAGATTCGATCTGATAGGTGTCATTCAGATCCATCTTTTGAGGATCTTAGTCAAATTTGTAAAACCTATTTAAGCCCATTGAGGCATCTTTGTAAAGGGTTCGAGATTGAAGACTTTTATACACTCTTTGTTGTAAAGACCTTGATATATATATTGGAATGATAAGTTTTTGTCATTGATATTATTTAGACCTCTATTCATCTTTCTTATTCTGCACCTGTGAGTTGAATGTTATGTTCATTTCCTGGTTTACTTAATGATTGATGATTGTTATCTTATCTCTGCATTAGTAAACTAAGATCACAAATCTTCTGTTGGTTATATTCGACCTTTCACATGTGTTTTCAATATATGTGATGTTGTTGACATAGTTAACATTCTTCATCCACCTATGTTTTACAAACCCTTTGAATAATATCTTTTGAGAGCCTTGTTTTGTCCGAGTATGTTCAAATTGTTCTAAGTGAAGGAGTGAGTGTGTGAGTTATTCATCTTTGATCTAGTTTTCAATACATCATTAAACATTTTGATTAAGTTACCAGGCTCTCTTGATCTACAACCTAAAGAGACTCCTGGAGAGATAACAAATTGGCGCCGTTGCAAGGGAGAGGAGTGTGAAGCAAGCTTCCTTGGGAGACGACATAGTTCCAACTTTTGATGATAGACAAAGGTAGGGCATCATTAGTTTGGTTGTAATCTTCTATCTAGCGACTCCATTGGTACATTGTGGCTCCTAAGAAGGCACATACTCGAGAAAATTCTCAACAACCACTTACTAATCCAGTATCTGATCCTGAGAGGATCATCAAAGAAGGAAAGGTATTACAGAAGAGATCTTCAAGTTCAAATATCTCTAGAAATCCCTCTGTGTCTTTTCCAAAAAATCCACTAATAAAACCAACACTTGCTGAAGCTATAAGCTCAAAGATTGATAGTGAAAAAGTAGTTTTAGAAGTTCAAGGATCTTCTGATCTTACTTAAGAAGATAGTTCACCATTTGTTGGAGAAGACATTTGCTCATCCTCTGTAGAATCTTCTCAATCTGAAACTGAACCAAATTCAACCTACATTCATACAAATCTTCCTGCAGTTGAGCTTGTCTTATATGAATTGTCTATAAAAGGAGAAGAAAACCTTGCCAAGTTATTGTCTGAATTTTATAGATCTTCTTGTTTCCCTTCTTCCATTGCAAGCCCATAAATATCTTCTCCTCTCATTACCTCACCTTCATCCTCAATATCAGCCTCATCTCAATCCCTAGTGATCCAAACTTCCAGTACATATACATCTACTGTTATCATGGCAACAATACCTCAAAATCTCACTAAGATGGAAAGAATTATAGCTGCTAGATATGCCCCATTAGTATTTCCAAATCCTCTAAATGCAATGCCTACTGGAGACTATCAAAAGTATCTGCCAAAATTTTCAGGGACAAAAGAGGTCCCAACTGAAGAGCATCTTGAATTATTTTATAGTTATGTTGATAACTTAAATATCACATAGGATGATGTATGGATGAGAGTGTTTGTGCAAATCTTAGATGGAGAGGCCATGAGGTGGTTTAGAGAATTGACCCCGGAATCTATAACAGGTATTGAAGTTTTTGATGATACTTTCTTAAAACAATGGGGGGATAAGAATGATTTTCTTTACTACATTACTGAGTTTGGGAACTTGAGAAGAGAAAGTGGTCAATCAGTGTCAGACTTTACTAAGAAATTTAACCGGATGTATAGCAAGATCCCAGCTGAAATCAAGCCTACTGCTACCTTTGCAAAAATCACATATGCTAATGCTTTTGATGCTGAATTTTGTTTGTTGTTAAGAGAAGGAGGTCTGTTACATTGGTTGATATGCAGGATGCAACACTTGAAGTGGAATCTAACATCCTTGCTACAGATAAGTTGAAGGGTAGAGGAGATAGAAGGAAACAAAAAGGAGAAGCCTCATCATCAAGTGCTGATCCTAATATTGAAAATATGGCTAAGATGATTGAATCTTTGACTTCTGAATTGTCCAAGATGAAGATTGAAAACAAGCATCCTGTAAAATTTAGAGATCCTAATGCTTTTATTCCTCGAAATCCAAATCCTTATAGAAGAAATAATGAGCAACATCAGATTTTACAAAGGAATAGAAATGCTAATGAGGATCATAATATTAAAGCTCCTTTTCAGAACACAGTGATGGCGGAAGATCAACCAGAAGAAGATGATGAGATTCATTGTTTGGGGGATAAAGGTGATGCATCTTTCTTGACACAATCTGCTTATGAAGAAGCTTTGATTAGTCAACAGGCTAATCAAGACTCAAATGATGGATCTATTTGTCACGCTGATGATCAAAATAGGTATAATCTGAGATCTAAACAAAGTAATAGCAAGCAAGATGAGCAAGCTTCTCCTAAGAAAGTTGCTTCCCCTACAAAACAACAACCAAGCAAAGATCAAGCTCAAACAAAGAATCAAGTACTTATCAAAGCTCTTGTACAAGAGGTAAGAAACCCTGACAAAGTTCCTTTCTCATTTAGCTTTGAATCAGAAATTCAGAAGGTTAAAATCCCCATACCACTCATGGAATTAATGAAGAATGATACCTTCAAACAAACCATCCTCAAAGCCCTTGAGCCTAAACCCATGCCAACTACTGCTGATGTTGTAAACCTCCAAGATGATAAGCCTACTATTGTCCTTAGTTCAATGGTTGAAGACCATGAGGAAACCTCTCCACTTTTCTATGTCTCCTTGAACATCCATGATAAAATTCTGCATAATTTCCTTCTAGACATAGGAGCTTCTCATAACCTCATGCCAAAAGCAGTTATCGATGAGTTGGGTTTAGAGATTACCAAGTCTTATCATGATTTATTTTCATTTGACTCTAGGAAGGTTAAGTTCCTTGGCTTGATAAAAGATTTAACAATTTCTTTATCCCAGTTGCCCATGAGGAGCATGGTAATGGACATTGTGGTGGCTGATGTGCCACCCAAATTTGGTATGCTCTTATCTAGAGCATGGATAAAGAGACTAGGGGGCACCTTGCAAAATGACATTTCTTATGCAACTATCCTAGTTTTTGGAGGGGAACAAAGGAGATTGTATAGGGAAGCTCAATTAGCATATATTATCAGTGATGAGAAGGAGCCTACTAATCATCCCATATACTTAGTTGACACATGCTTGGGATCTTGTATACTTCATATTGATGATTCTCAGTCATCATCTTTGCAGCTCAGAAAACCTATTTGCCAATCTTCAGAAGTAGAAAGCACTCCTATATGGAGTATGTTCTTTGATGGTGCTTGTTCAAGAGAGTCTGCAGGAGCAGGTGTTGTTTTTGTTTCACCTTCCAAAGAAACAATTCATTTGTCTTTCAAGTTGGATTTCAAGGTGACAAATAACATAACAAAATACGAAGCCTTGGTCTTGGGCTTGAACACTGCTAAGGATATGAATATTCAGGGGTTGAAAGTATATGGAGATGCTGATCTGATAATCCAACAAATCAAAAACACTTTTCAAGCCAAACATGTCAAGCTTAAGGCATACAGAGATGAGGTATGGAATCTCATTGATTCTTTTCTAGCATTCAATATTTCATATATTCCTAGAGCCATGAATCAACTTGCTGATTCATTAGCTGTTTCAACTAGTGCCTTCAATCCACCTTTGCCAGCAAAGATTAATTATGAAATCCAAGTGAAATATAGACTTTCTTTGCCAGACAATGTAAAATTTTGGAAAGTGTTTGATGATGATGAGGAATTGGTTAGATTTTTGGAAGTTATAGATGAGTTTTCAACCCTCCATATAGATCATGAAATGAAAATGTTGAAAAGGTAAAAAATCCTTAGTTAAAAAACAAAATTGGATGCCATGATATTATTCAACTTCCAAATAATCAAATCCCAAGAGGATTAGTACCACTTGAGAAGAGTTTTGACCAAAATGATGTGCCTTTGAAGCCTGATAAGAAAGAGGAAGACCCTGTTGTCTTTCAGTACAACTTAGGAGATGAATAATGCGCAAAAACCATAAGTCTGTCCACACAGTCGACTGCAGAACAAAGAGTTGAATATGACAACCTGATGAAAGAATTTTCAGACAATTTTGCATGGGAGTACAGTGACTTAAAGACCTATGACACTCAAGTGATTGAGCATAAAATCTCTTTGAAGAAATAAGCCACTCCATTCAAGAAAAAACTGAGATCTATCAACCCTCTTCTTCTACCCATAATGGAAAAGGAAATTAAAAAAATATTGAATGCTCAAATTATCATTCCACTAAGATATTTTGAGTGGAATGCTAATTTAGTTCCTATTAGAAATAAAAATGGGGAGATTAGGTTGTGTGTTGACTTTAGGAACTTGAACACATGCTCTAAGAAAGACAACTACCCTTTGCCTAAGATGGAGCATATCTTGCAAAGAGTGTATGGAGCTAGTGTCATGTCTTTTATTGATGGGTTCTCAGGCTATAACCAAATCTCAGTACACCCAAATGATAGAGAAAATACAACCTTCACAACTCCTTGGGGTACTTTTATGTATGCCAAGATGTCCTTTGGGTTTATGAATGTTGGGGCTACCTTTTAGAGGGCCATGGAAATTGCCTTTGTAGGTGAGAAGGATAAATTTGTTTTGATATATTTGGATGATCTAACAATGTTTTCTCACAGCCATAAAGAGCATTTGCAGCACTTGAGGAAGACATTCTTGAAGTGAAGAAGGTATGGGCTTTCACTAAATCCAAAGAAGTCTCAGTTTGCATTGAAAGAAGGTAAGCTTTTGGGACGCATAGTGACTGCTGAAGGAGTAAAGATTGACCCTGCAAGAGTAGAAGCTATTCAAAAGATATCAATTCCTATATCTAAGAAAGACATCCAATCATTTCTTGGAAATATTAACTTCATTAGGAGATTTATTCCTAATTTTGCAGAATTGATTAAACACATCACTGGCATGCTAAGGAAAGATTTAGAAGTTAAATGACATGATGCAGCAAGGGATTCTTTTGAAGCTATCAAGAAATATCTTATGTCAGCTCCTACTTTGATCAACCCTGACTATTGTAAAGATTTATATATCTTTTCATTTGCATCTAATGGCACCATTCCAACAGTGTTACTTCAGAAAATGATCAAGGGAAGAAACAACCAGTAGCATTTTTTAGCAAGACATTGAGAGATGCCGAGGTAAAATATGATCCTATTGAAAAACAAGCTTATGCTTTGATCAAGTCACTTAAGGCTTTTAGAATCTATATTTTGCATGCCAAATTTATAGCTTATGTACCATCTAGCTCAGTTAGAGATGTACTTATCCAACCAGATATAGATGGTAAAAGAGCCAAATGGATTGCCAAACTCATTGAATTTGACATTGATATTAAGCCAACTAAATTGATAAAAGGTCAGGGTTTGGAAAAGCTTCTTACTGATGAGAATTGTGAGGTGTTGGGTATTAATTTTATCAACAGAAATGCAGAGGATGCACAATCTGAAATCTCTGTTGAAAGGTACAGTCATGATCATCCAGTTTCAACACACTTGTCTTCTTGTGAATGGTACAACAATATAATACATTTTTTGCAGAATCTTGCAGCCCCTCCAGAGATGAATCAAACACAGGTGAGAGCATTAAAACTCGAGGCAATCAAGTTCTGTATAAATGAAAATATGCTCTATTGGAAAGACCCCTCTGGGATGTTATTGAGGTGCCTTGACAAAGAAGAATCAATTCAGGTTATGCATCAGTTTCATAGAAGCAATTGTGGTGGTCATCACTATTGGAAAATTACAACCCACAAGATTTTGAGGGTTGGTTACTATTGGCCATGTTTATTTTTTGATGTTTTCTCTTATGTAAAGACATGTGACAAGTGCCAAAGGTTCACTGGAAAACAACCGTTGTAATCTCTTCCATTGAAACCCATTGTAGTCACTGGACCTTTCCAACAATGGGGGTTGGACTTCATTGGAGAGATACATCCATCTTCAAGTGGCCAACATAGGTGGATCCTAGTAGAAACTGACTACTTTACAAATTAGATTGACGCTATTCCCACCAGGAATGGCATTCATTCTGTAATCATCAATTTCTTGAATGATCATATTTTTGCTAGATTTGACCGCCCCAAAAGACTTGTTATTGATAATGCAACTGCTTTTAAAGATGATGTTTTGGTGTATTTATGTGAATAAATGGGTATTCAGCTTGTTCACTCAACTGCCTACTATCCTCAAGGCAATGGCCTCGCTGAATCGTCAAACAAGAGCCTATTGAGGATCATTAGAAAGCTGCTTGAATAAAATCAAATGAGTTGGGATTCAAAGTTAAAATTTTCACTCTGGGCTGATAGAGTGAAAAATAAGAAGTCCATTGGCACTTCTCCATTCAAGCTATTGTATGGCACTGAAGCCATTTTCCCTATCCAACTTGCACTACCTATTGCAAATTTTTTTCAAGAAGAAGAAGGGGAACCAAATGATTTGGTTAGAAGGATTCTTCATCTAGTTGAGATTCAATAGGTAAGGGAGTAGTTACTTGAGAAGATAGAGTTACATCAGAAGAATATGAAAGAGATCTTTGACAAGAAGGCTAAAGAAGATATTTTCCAAACAAGGGATCTTGTTTTGAAGTGGGATGCTTATATACAGGATAAGGGCAAGCATGAGAAATTTGACATTTTGTGGACTGGTCCTTTCATCATCTCTCAAGTGTTGCAGAACAATACTTTCCTCTTACACAACCTGGAAGGTAATGAAGTATTTGGTGGTCCAGTCAATGGGTGTTTTCTCAAAACTTATTTCTATTAGGGCTTTTCAAGCCTTCTTCATTGTAAATATCATCTTTTTTTTCATTTTAAGTTTGATAATAACTCCATGTCCAATGGAACAACAATTTCACTTCTTTTTGTAAGTTTTGTAGGTGATAGGAAAGGCAATTGGTCTTACGAGTTCTTGGAACTTCACAGGGAGGCTTCCATCCCCAATTAGAGCCAGATGTTATCTCCCAATAAAACACATTTTTATTTATGTCTTAGGTGGTTAATTGAGTTTTTAGTCTCTTGAGTCATTCAATAAAATGTGTCCTTTATTGAGTCTAGTCATCAATTCCGAGTCATGTCAAATGAGGTTGATAGATGACTAAGTGGTCATCAAGGTAATTGTCCTAGGTTTATATGGTCAAAAGACAAGTCATTTGCTTCCTAAAAGCGAGTCAGGGATCATAAGAGTCGGTTTTGGGTCCTTAATGAGTCATCATTTTCTTTTAGATCTTGATTTGACCTTCATTCTATCATTCCCCTCAATGATGACGAGTTCATAGTGCACCTGGATACTTTTGTACTTAAATCACTACCAACTCAACCATTGTTGTCAGGGCAACTCATCATTTTACATAGGGTGTGCTACCAACTCAGGGGGAAAACTCTGTTTTGAAATTTGAAAGGCTTCCGAGGTAAAAAAATATATCAAAAAGATTTTTAAAGTCTTCAGACCATCATCAAACTGTTGAGGTCCTCTTCCACAACTACTGCCCAGGCTCCGTGGTTATATTCGAGCCCACTGAGACCATTTTTATCGAACAAAATCCTAACCATGTGGACTCCTTCAAACACATGTGATGCTGGAGGTTTTGTGATAAACTCGAAGGACATCACCTGGAGGTTTCAAGGGATTTTGTGCAGAATTACAAAAATGGAAAGACACAGGTTGGACCCTTGGAAATCCATTTGACAATGGATTTGATTGCAGAGGTGACTGAAATCCCTAAGAAAGGGGAATTATGGTTCAAAGAAAGAAAACTAGAAAAGGAGGACTGGTGCCAAGATATGCTCAGGCCTGAGCATAGGGTAGATGATTTGGTGAGGGGTGTGCCAAGGAAGTGGCTGATAGAGGAATATGACAAGCTACTCTTCATCATTCATATATTCTTTACCTGTGAAGGAAGACACATATGGGTTTTGCAATACCATTTCAAGCTTCTTCTCCATTTCACTGGTAAGAAGGAAATAAACTTACCTTATTTCCTTTTCACGAGCTTGCAAAGGATGATTTTATTTCACAACGAAAAACTGATAAGATTAAAAAGTCCATTTTCCACCATGCCTTAATAAATCTCATAGTCATTGAACAATTGAAAAAGGAAGGGAAGGATTGGCTCACTTTCCTGTTTGTATCAAATTACCAAATTGACTTGCCTCCTCCTTCAAAACTCAAAACCCCTAAGAAGAAGAATGCAACACCTCCCATTGCTCCCTCTTCCTGATCATCTGAAATACCATAGTCTTCTTCCCGTTCTGACCCTTCTGATCCCTCACTTGAAGTAGCACAACTTTCTGCTCCCACTGTTCCCTCTGCATATGAAACACCATAGTCCCCTCAAGAACACATTCCTCAGGAACCTTTACCTGTCCAAGTATATAAGAGAAACAAAATAAAAGGAAAGGCTAAAGAGGTGGTTATTGAAGAACAAATAGAGCCTCCTGTGGAGCTCCCTCCCATGGAGATTGAAGATAATCCTCAGACTATCAAAGCTAGAATTGATACACCAACCCTCAAAAGGTCATCTAGGAGAAAGGTTGTGTTAGCAGAGGATTCTCATCAAAGCATTGATGTTTTTAAACCTAGAGCTAGGTTATCAAGATTTAAAGTCTCTCCTCTTGAAAAGGAAGTACTGGAAGCCATAGTTCAATTGAGTGAATCTCCACCAGAGTCATCTCCAGAGACAGAGCAAGGACCTAAAGATAATTGGGATAAATTATTCAAATATGCAGACATACAACTCAAATAAGTTCAAGAGAAGAATCAAAAGCTACATCAGGAGAATGCCACACTAGGTAGACAATTGTCAAGTCAAATAGATGAACTAGCAGGGGAGTGTAACTAGTTGAAGAGAACCATCAAGAAAAAGATGATTAAGAGGAAACAATTGGTTAATGTTTACAAACAGAACCTCAGCTCGAGAGAAGACAACAAAAACTTAGCTGAAAAATTATATTTGGCCAAGAGTATGCTTAGCAAGAAGAATTTGGCTATCTTCTTAAAATAAACTACTTCTTCTAGTTCTCCCAAGCATGGTGATTGATTCAGAGATTGTTTCAAGGTTCTGTATGGCTACTGAACTATGATGGACTGAAATATTTTGAAGTCTAATGAAAGTATGGAAATTACTTTAAAGAAACATGTGTGGATATGGTTATTGAGATGAATTCTGAGTAGTCTCAATAAGGATAACAAATGACAATAATATGTGTTTTTATGAGACAAGCTCTCAACTTTCAAAAACATTTTTCAATCAATTTTGAAGTTTTTTTTGACAAAACTGACATCTACAAAAGTTTGTAGCGCATACTGCATTTTCTCCATGCAGTGCTCTACCAACTCATTAACCTTGTGCGTGTAAGAGTTTTGGTCAAAGTTGACCCAATTTTCAGCATTCAATGGATGAGTCATTGCTCCAGGCGTCAAATAAATGCAGTGAAGGACTTCTACAACCACGAGGTAGCTCAAGTGGAGATAAAATTTTGGAATTGGATGGGATACCTATCCCTTAGAAATAGGATTTCATCCTAACTTTTTGCATCAGTTTAGATTCGATCTGATAGGTGTCATTCAGATCCAGCTTTTGAGGATTTTAGTCAAATTTGTAAAACCTATTTAAGCCCATTGAGGCATCTTTGTAAAGGGTTCAAGATTGAAGACTTTTATACACTCTTTGTTGTAAAGACCTTGATATATATATTGAAATGATAAGTTTCTATCATTGATATTATTCAGACGTCTATTCATCTTTTTTATTCTACACCTATGAGTTGAATGTTATGTTCATTTTCTGGTTTACTTAATGGTTGATGATTGTTATCTTATCTCTGCATTAGTAAACTAAGATCACAAATCTTCTGCTGGTTATATTCGACCTTTCACATGTGTTTTCAATATATGTGATGTTGTTGACATAGTTAGCATTCTTCATCCACCTATGTTTTACAAACCCTCTGAATAATATCTTTTGAGAGCCTTGTTTTGTCCGAGTATGTTCAAATTGTTCTAAGTGAAGGAGTGAGTGTGTGAGTTATTCATCTTTGATCTAGTTTTCAATACATCATTAAGCATTCTTATTAAGTTACTCTCTTGATCTACAACCTACAGAGACTCTTGGAGAGATAACAATTACCACTTCCCATATTCACTTTGGAATTGGTAATGGCTGTAGCAAACTCATTGGATGTCTGTGCTCAATGGTTTCTTTTTTACATACACTAAACCATATAATCAACCACATCCTTTTTCATTTCTGGCAAAAAATATTGACTTCTTATTCCACATCCTTCTTTATTCCTGGTAAAAATATTCACTTCTTATCACTACAATTTCTTTTTGATAATAATGGTGTTCAACATATTGAACATTATGCATTTATTTTAAAATTGGTTTCCTTAATTCATAAGAATTAGGAACATGCACTTTGTTTTTATGCATAAGAATGCCATTCTCTTCCAACTTAAAACCCTCATACTTTTGTTGTACATTCTCTTGGTTGTACATTCTCTTGTTGTATGTCTTCTTTGATATAAAGATATTGCTCATCAAAGATAACAACCTCAAGAATTATGTTCCTCAAAATATATTTGCACATACTAATAGCTGTAGCATGCATTGCATGTAGTCTTTTGTCAAGTGTATCAACAACTTCGTTTTTCTTCCCTATAATATGTTAAATATCAAAGTCATACTTTTTGATGAACTCTAGCCATCTTGTTTTCTTGACATTTAAAGTCTATTATTCAAGTAAATATTTTAGAGCATTATGGTCTATTCTTAACTCGAACTTTCTCTCCATCAAGTAATGTCCCCACATTTTTAGTGCATGAACTATCACAATGAATTCTAATTTATGCATGACATAGTTCTTGTCATACTCCTTAAGCTTCTTGGATTTGTAACAATTGACATGCCCATTCCGAGTAAGAACTCCACCAATCCCTCTTTGCAAGCATCTATACATACCACAAAATCTTCACTGGATCAACAATTTTAAGAATAGATGAACTAGTAAGCAATTCCTTTAATTGTTGGAAGTTTTCTTCACACTTTGGTGTCCATTCAAGTTTAATTCCCTTATTTTGTAAAATATGTAATGGGATGAACAATCTTGAAAAATCCTTCTATGAATCCTTTGTGGTATCCAGTGAATCCCATGAATGATCTTATCTCAACTACGTTCTTAGGTGTAGGTCGTTCTCTCATAACTTCAATCTTTTTTGGATCTATTTCCCCAAAGATGATGTGTCCCAGGTAATGAATATGTCTATGATAAAATGAACACTTTCTTTACTTAACATATAGCTAATGCTTTCTTAGTACTTGTAGTACTAACCTCAAGTGCTCTTCATGCTCCTCCTTTGACTTTGAATAAATAGGAATGTAATATAAGAATACAATGTCAAAATTGTCCAAATAATTTTTAAATATTCCATTAAGAACATAAAGATATTGGTGCATTTGTCAGTTCAAATGGCACCACCAAAAGTTCATAGTTTCCATACATGGTTCTGAAAGTTTTTTTATTGACATCTTCATCCTTAATCCTTATTCAATGGTAGTTCGACCTTAGAACTATTTTTGAAAATATCTTTGCTCTTCTCAACTAATTAAATATGTCATTAATTTTGGTAGAGAATATTTATTTCTCACAGTGACCTTGTTCAATTGTCTAAAATCAATGCACAAGTACAAAGTCCCATATTTACAAAGAGTACTGGTTCTCCCAAAGGAGAGACACTTGGGTGTATATACCCTATCTTTAACAATTCTTCTAATTTCATTTTCAACTCCTGCAATTTGGATGTACTCATTCTGTATGGAGTCATAGATATTGGAGCAACTTTAGGCATCAAATTAATACATAAATCATTCTTTTTTTGGTGGTAAACCTAGTATCTTTCCAAATATGTCGACATACTCTTGCTTCATTGGAAATTCTTTGCAATTTGGGCTTATACACTTTCCTAGCTCTTCCACATGAGTTGCATACAATTGTCACCCTTTCTTGAAGCATCTCTTCAATGATAATGGTGAAATATCCCTTTTAGAAATGGGTTTTGGAATGTCTTTCACTGTCCTTTTCTTTCCTTCTTCGTCAATACAAGTGAAAGTCTTATTGTGACAATCTTGGACAACATGATATGCATCCAACTAGTCCATTCCAATAATTACATCATATGAACCAAGTGGTATTATTTTCATGTCTGCAATCGTGTTGAAACCATCCATATCTAATGGGTAGCCTTTGGCAATCTCATTAATTTCTATTTCAGTCTCAGTGGCCAATTGAACCAACCATGATTTCTCATGCTTACTTATTTTCAAATGAAAAATTTCAACCAAATCAGGAGCACTGCAACTATGACTTGATCCCGAATCAATTAAAATTGTAAAAGATTGTTTGTTAATTTTACCTTCAACCTTAATCATGTTATATTGATGGTTTACTTGTTGATTTTTTAAGGTGGCATATGTTATTGGAATGTCCTTGCTCATGTCTTCCACTATAGTTTGCTCACATATGTTGTGCATGTTTCCCATTCTTCTTTCTTTTTGAGGATAATCTCTATACACATGATCTCCTTCACATCCTCAACATTTTATTGGTTTCCTTGCCCCTTTTCCCAATGATTCTTCCATTTAAGATTCCCTTTAAGATGGTTGGATCTACTGATATGTATTAGGTATATTTTTGAAGAAAGAAGCTTGGAATCCCTTCTTCCTCTGATCTTACTTGTCCTATTTCTTATCTCTCCAAGAATTCTGAAAATTTTCTTTTCTTTTGCTCTAGTCATATAAGTATTTAGCCTTCCTGGTTGTCTTTTACAGAGTATTAGGTTCATCAAATTGAATTTTATCTTTGTGGAATATAGACAACCCACTTAGGAATCTTTGTATCTTTTCCTTTTCATCTTTAATATAGTTAACAGACTTTAGCAACTCCAAAAACTTCTCAGAATCTTATTCATATTTCCAAACTTGAGTTCGAACAATTCCTGCATATTTTTGTCATAGTAGTGCTAAAAAATGGTCTTTTTTTGGAAATGATTCTTGAACTACGTCCAAGAAATTCTCCTCTTATCGATGTGTTTAACTTGTGCCAACTAGTCCCACCAAATATAAGTTTTCCCTTGTAAATTGGATATAGCAATTCTAGCTTCTAGATTGGATGGGTAGTTATACAATGAAAGTACTTCCTTATCCCTAATAAATAAGCGTCAACATCCTCTCCCATCTTTTTTTTATCAATAAAGCGTGGTGGCATGATCTTCCTAAGCTCTCCCATTGCAACTAGTTTTCCAAGACCTTCTCCTTTGATCTTTGAATTGGGACACCTTTGGATTGCTTTGTGATTTTCCAGATGCACATGGATTCCTTGATGAATGTGTCGATGAGTAATGATGCCTTTGATTTCTTGTAGCGTTTATTGAGTGCCTGAATCTTCCATGGTTTTATATTCATGAATGGACTTTGCATCCTTCCTCATACCTTGAAATTGATCCATTTTTCATTTTCTTTTGCAAATGATTTAATCTCTATGGTAGCTAGTGTTTAGTTGATTTTTCTCCTCTTAAGCTTTCAACATCCTTTTGTTATTAGCTCTATATCTCTACACCTCCATCTCCAAGCTCCTTATAGTTTCTACGAGCTCTAATGACTCCATTCTCTTTCTTTGTTTTTTAGACTGTCTCTTCTATGTTGATATTTAGGGTTCTAACTTCATCTTCATGGATGTTAGGGTTTTGTCCATCTTCCATGTCTCCTCTTCAATAATATTCTTCAATTTCATTCTTTACTTTTCCATGTTGTATCATTGACTTTGCGAGAAGAATGAATACCAATAAAACTGTTAGATGCATCTCAATTCCAACTCTGTGGCATTTTCTTTCAATTGTTGGTAATTATGCACTTCATTACTTTTATCAAATCAAGGCTATTTCCCTCTTTCTTCTCAATTTTGGGTGAATTCCAAAGCACTTATTTAAGTTTTGAGCCATGAGAATTATGCCACTCTAAATTAACTTTCCAATGACTACACCCATATTCAATTCGGGCTTTTAATCATGGAGTTATGGCTTTATACAATCCTTTCTCCTCATGGACATTTTGTCAAACACTTAGCTTACAAACTACATTTTCCCAAATTTTCATAGAACCAACTCTGAATTTTAGTCCCTTATTCATTTCGCCTCCATAGGCTACTTGAACAAATTTCCAATTTGGTAATTGAAGTACTCAATTCAACATTTGCAAAATTCAAACACTATTTTATTCAATTATTCTCATGGAGAATTTTTTGTCAAACACTTGTCATGCACTGTGATTTCTTCATATAAATATGAATTTTGTCCCATACAACCCCAATGATATAACTAGTAGCTCTGATGCCATTCTGTAACATACCCTTAGTGAACTTTGAGGATATGGGGTACTCTTTTAACCACCAAAATTCACACTAATTGTTGCTCTATTACCATATTTCATTGTTTCGTTATTAACTATTTACCATGTGCATGAACAACAATACAAATTTATGCAACATAATGTAATTGCAATTGTCCATAAGATTATAAATTATGAACACATGCTAATATAGAGAGTTTGAATTGAACACATTGGAAACTAATTCAAACCATGACATAAACCATACTAATTCAACATTAATTCAACACAATGCATAGGTACATTTACGAAAACTTGTTTTTCTAGAAATTTTCTACGAACTCGCTACAGAAGAAGTGCATTCCACCTAACCTTAGGTTCCCTTCCACACCAATTCATTTTTCAACAGAGGCCACTCATGAATTGAGGCTATGAATCTACGAGGGAAAACTCTTCATATGGTTAGTTCTAATTTCTCTCCTCGCAACCTAATTCTCAGGTTCACAATCAATATTTACACTTACAACAATCCCAATTCACAACCCTCTTTCCCATTATCCAACACAACCCAAGGAATGTGATCCCCTTCTCCGCTCAAGTAATTCGAAATTTTGATAGTTTGTCTCTCTAATAACTCAAACAACCCCAACATTTGAACTCTCCCAGTTAGCATGTATGGGAAAAAAAGGTAAAGCTCAAGTTGTATGGCATGAAGGGGCCACATATCCTTACGAGGACCCATGTACCTCTTTCATGCACTTACCCCCCACAACTTAATAAAACAAGAGCAATTAATAATCAAGCAAGATAATTAAGGTAGTGCAAGGATTTTGGGTTAAGTCAGTCACTAAGGTCCTTTTCTTTACCCTACTTAAGCTCCCTTTCTTCCCCTCTTGTGGATTCATAACCCCCATTATTTTTTCCTTCTCCTCTATAGTTGGCGATGTATTTTATTAAGATTCAATGTTCAATTACAAATTACGTTTTTTGACTTATAGCCATTCATCATGTACATACACAAAACTAAGTCGTGGATCAAAACTGGAGTATTACATAGTGTCTTAGGCCATGTTTTTTGTGAGTCATACTAGTAGAAAGGTACATTAAAAAGGAAAAAGTGTGTAGAACATAGAAGGATTATGAGGGTTACTCAGTGTTGCTAATGACAATGGCCTCCTCTTGGGACCTATCTGTTGAATTTTTGTTAATTACGTTAACATTAGATTTACCATAGCAATTTAAACTTCTTTTGCATGCTTATTTCTCCATAGGAAATGTTGCACCATCACCACTCAACCATATGCACCTATTCGTGCCACCCCCGAGCATAACATGTACATCCTAGGAAACCCTTCTACATAAGGGGAGAAAACCCAACAACCTTCTTATAGATAATATCCTTTCCAAGACAAAATAACCAAGAACAATCTCTATCCACTAGAGCAAACCACAAAGAAGATAACCCAACAACATAGATGCAACAAACCCTATCCATAGTGCTAGGGTGTCTAGCCTCCACTAGCGTACCACCAAGAGATAACCAATAACGCAACTGCAACTCACTCTAGCCAGAGTGCTAGAGTGGCTGAACTTATGAAGCATTATAATTCTTCTTTATTATTTTCTGTGAGGCCGACTTCTCTTCTGGGATCTTCCTTGAATTCCAATGGTTTTCCTTTAACATCTTGGTAACTTCATCTATAAGAAAGGTTATCCCGGAGGTGAATACCTCCAACAACTACCAAAAATATCAACACTCCCTCTTATCCAGAGAGGTATTCTCCATGATGTTTTCCCTTTGGTTATCGTTGTTAGAATAAAATAGATGTGCTCGTTTTCACCATAGAAAATATCTCAATATTTTCACCCAACAGTAGGCACAAAGGCCACCCTCGAGCACCTTAACCTTGACAGACAAAATAATTCTGGAAGAAAACCCTAGAACCAATAGCCAACCAAGGTAGCGTACTTCTCTCCAAAGCTAGCGTACCAATCAGAGAGTCCAAACCATAACCAAAGACCAAGTCACTACTGTAGCAACTGCAACTCTCCTCCAGTCATGCACATCACTTGTCCTTATGCAGTTGTGAGAGTGAGTGAGTACAAATGATCTCTAACGCCCTCTATTTATACTACTCCAAGTCACCTAATTGGGTCGAATTCTCTTCCTGGAGGCTAATAACTTAATATTAATTATTCTCTTGAGTCAAATTGTCTTCTAGGGTTATTATCCAACGTTTTAGGGTTTCTCTCGCTTCCTGAAACATTCTAGTCTCATCAAAGGTTACACGTAGAGGTTAATACCTCTCGCAGCTACCGTAATATCAACACTCCCTCCTAGATAGGGAGGTATTAAAGACAATGATATTGAGCACAAACAAACCATTAAACCGTAGCATCATCATAGCCAGACATTCTATCTCATGATCAAATCACGAGCACCATCATCACTATCCAACTAGATAGTCTCCATGACAATCAAAACAATGCCATCCAATAAAACACAACTGTGTCTATTCATAGTAGTATACAACTACTATCTAGTGGTACACAACCACTCCTAGTAGCACACGACTACTAACCAGTGACACATAGTCACTACCAATAGATCACATCCACCATAGTAGCATACAAATACTGTCCAGAGACATATAACCTCCACAAAAACCATATCATCTGAGATCAACCTGCATCAACAATGTCATGATATAAATTGAGTCATTTGGGCCATTTATCCACTCACATCTGTGAGATATGGAAGAAAATTTGTCCTTGGAAAGTTAAACATCAGGCATGGGTTGTTTGGACTATTCTTCCCAAGCATAGAAGAATATCTGTCCCTGATTTCTAAACCTGGACCATTCAACCTAATTGGGCCATTCTTCCGGAACAATTCACAGTGCAACCCGGAGAGAATGAGTCTTCCCTAGGGAATGACTGTCTAGACTATTTCCTACAGAAATGATTGTCCTGCACCAACCTCCTACATCAGACCATTCTTCGAAACTACTCACAACTATGAACTTTGAAAGAATGATTTCCTAGATAGGTGGACCATTCTTCTTGACCATTTCTCATAGTGAATTCCAAGGAGAATGACTGTCCTAGACCATTTCCCCACACTGGCCAAAAGGGGAATCACTGCCTATGGTACATCAACAATATATCAGACCATTTTCGTTACGAAAATGTCTGTCCATTCTGGACCATTTTCGAAACTGAAAAATGACTGCCCATTAGAAATATTGGACCACTTTCTGGACTGGAAAGTGTCTGCCCAACCTGGACCATTTACCAAACTAGAAAATGACTGTCCATAAACAATTTTGGACCAATTTCTAGATTGGAAAGTGACTTCCCAACTTGGACCATTTTCCAAACTGGAAAATGACTGTCCATCAAGAATCTTGGACCACTTTTTGGACTGGAAAGTGACTGCCCAACCTGGACCATTTTCCAAAATGGAAAATGACTGTCCATATATGAATAACATATCAGTGCTCCCTCCCAACCTGGGGAGTAATCACTTCCATTTTCAATAATGAATTCATCTCCATGAGTCCCAGCTTGTCCCTTAAGTATGCAAACGTTTCATCTTGGACAAAGGATTTACCAAAATATCTGCTATCTGCTCATCAATGGAGATATACTAGAGAACCACTTCTCCCCTCTAGACTTTATCACAGAGAAAATCGTACTTGATCTCAATTTGCTTCGACCTATCATGGACCATTGGGTTCTCTGAGAGCTTCACACAACTCTGGTTATCACAATATATCACGGTCGAATCCAACACCTGATCAAACAGTCCAGAAAACAACTTATGGAGCCACACTGCTTTCATACAAGCATCACACGCTGCAATATACTCTGCTTC
This sequence comes from Picea engelmannii, assembly GCA_009831015.1. Lineage (NCBI taxonomy): Eukaryota > Viridiplantae > Streptophyta > Pinopsida > Pinales > Pinaceae > Picea > Picea engelmannii. The sequence goes on along the minus strand of ML802687.1, from coordinate 46,094 downwards.
TGCAATGTTGCGTGCAACAAACTTCTGTTTCCTTCTAGCCCATGATATCATGACAAAGCTCAAATTGAAACATCCAAGAAGCAATTCATCTATCATGTGCACTCCCTGCCCAATTTGAATCTATAAATCCATGCAGTTGTATATCATAACTCAAACGTCCCACGAAGATATTTCAAGGAATTCTTTGCAATTATTCAATTCTCATGGCTAGGTTCCACCTAGAACTATTTTCACAGCAAATCAAATATATGACTAATTATTTTCCAAATAAATTAATGAGCCATTCAATTTTCAATATAGGGACGGGTCTACTGGATCAGAGTCTCTCAACTTCTTCATATCTGTCATCATGGGATTTTTCCATGGATTTTCAATCCATCATCTTGGGCTTTTGAAGAACCATTTCGACACACTTCCTCTGTCACATGAAATTTTCACCACACTTATGCTGTACATAAGAGGCTCTGCACAAAGTTGCTTGAATCCATACAAGGTCTTTTGCATACATGGGTCTGTTTCTGGTATACCTCAAAACCTTGAGGTTTCTCTACATATGGTTCTTCTTCAATTACTCTGTTGAGGAGAATAGTCTTTACATCCAATTGATGTAAAATCCAACCCATGGATACTGCAAGACATATAATGGCTCAAGTAGAGGTATATCTAGTTACTGAAATAAGACATTATCATAGTCCTCTCCCTCCTTCCAGGAGAACCCTCTAGCCCCAAATATTCTCCTTTTATCTATCAATGCTTCCATTCATAAGTATTTTTCACAATTTCTCACATGCATTGTTCTTCATCACAAATTCCTTCCATTCCTTCTGCTTGTCTGCTTCTAGTGGGTTCAAATCATGCTGGTAGTCTTATGATTTTCGGTATAATAACTGGTTCAATTTTGGTTGTTCTGGATTTTATTTCTTTATTGGAATCTTCATGTTCTTCCTCATGTTCCTCTTCAAAGTTGGATTCCGTGGAGTCTTCTATAGACTCCATGCCCTTCCTTCCTAAAGATTCCAACTTCTTCCTTTCATCATAGGAACATAAATGTAGATGGACAACTAAGGATACTCAAGGATTCTTGAAGAAGACTTCTTCTCGAGTCAAACTGAACGCATGCTGCTTATCATGGCTGCTACTTCCAATGAAGGACATGGACAAATAATTCATAATATTCATAGATTCTTCAATGGATCATATCATTTGGGATTATCTCCCCCTAATCCTAGCTTCATTCCAGAATGAGAAATATCTTGAATTTCCTTGTTTTTATTCTAAGACTGCATACTTCTAGAATTTTGCAATCAATTCCCTCTATCTGAGAGAGTCCATGCTACCATCTACTACATCTCTCTTTTCTTTCTGCAATTTGTCAAAATTCTATTATGGTTTCCTTTTGATTACTGACTTCCTCCGAGTCTGACTACCTCTGAGTCTCTTTAAGTTTGTTTCTACTTGTTCTGATTGCTGCCCATCTGGAAGTTGTTTTAAGAATTGTGTCATCCTTATAAACTTCTTCTATGACAACTTCCACAAATATTGTTCATCAAAGGTTTTTCAACATACCTTCCTGGAACAAGACAAGAAGCAAAAGAAAGATCCAAGACAATATGTTTATGATAGGAAATCGAAACAAGAATACGGACAAGGATAGAGGCAATTGCTACAAGCCTGGAAAGACATCTTCATGATAACCTTCATGAAATAACCTTCCTGGAGTCTTTCTATTGTTCCACTTGGATTTCTTTTCTTCTGAGACAAGTATCATTTCTGACTTGTCCCTTATACTTAAAACAATATGCTTTCTTGACAGAAAACTAGAGAATGTGTTGATCTTCCGAATGCACTGAATCCAAGATCACTTCTTTGGACAATATCCCCTATACATTCCCTACAAACACACTCATTCTAATGATACAGATTAAAATAACATGTATAGGTACGTACCTTTGTTACCCAACTGTGATGGTAAACCTTAGAATAACTTTGTTTGACCAAAGGTTTAGCTACTAGAGGATTGGTAAACCTTATAATGTTCCTTTCAATAGATCTCTCTTGGGGACAACATACACTTTCGTCATGCTAGGTTTCCTGTCTTCATAACTTCCTTTCATTTTGACTTTTTGACTAGTTAACCTTAGATTTTGACTTGGTCAAATGTTGACTTTGACCAAAATTCCAAACTTGACGTCTTGGCTTGCTGAGAGTACCAGGAGGTGATCTAGGCTAGGGTGCATGAGGTTATCCATGAATTAGGTCAAGTGCTTCACTTAAGGTGCCTCAACACAAGGGTTAGTGTTTCGTTGTTGGATGCAAAACTTTGACTGCAATTGCAATTGCAACTAAGAAAATCCTCCCAATGTACCTTCCAGTGGTTGGACTGTCTGAATATAATGTGGGCTGATAACTTGTTAGAATAAAAGAGATGTGTTTGTTTTCACCATAGACAATATCTCAATATTGTCACCCAACCATATGCACAAAGGCCACCCCCGAGCACCTTAACCTTGAAAGAAATAATAATTCTGGAAGAAAAACCTAAAACCAATAGCCAACCAAGGTAGCATACTTCTCTCCAAAGCTAGCGTACCAAGAAAAGAGTCCAAACCATAACCAAGGCATAAATTCCAAACCATAACCAAATACCAAGTCACTACTACAACAACTGCAACACTCCTCCAGTCATGCGCTTGTCCTTATGTAGCTGTGAGAGTGAGTGAGTACAAATGAGCTCCAATGCCCTCTATTTATACTACTCCAAGTCACCTAACTAGGCCAAATTCTCTTCCTAGAGGATAATAACTTAATATTAATTATTCTCTTGAGTTGACTTGTCTTATAGGGTTATTATCCAACATTTTAGGGTATCTCTTGCTTCCCAAAACATTCTAGTCTCATAAAAGGTTACATGTATAGGTTAATACCTCTCGCAACTACCATAATATCAACACTCATAGCCTTGTATTCCATGCCATGGTCCTTCGACCATTCCATGGTCACGTAGACCATGCTACTAGTAGCATCATAAAGTCGCAGATGGCTACACCCAATGAGGACCTTTTCTAGGGCCTCATCACCACTATAATACACTAGGACCTACTTGCCCGTAGTGTGGAACTAGGACCTACTCACTCGTAGTGTGGAACTAGGGCCTACTCACCCGTAGTGCATCATCAAGGACCTAATTTCTCATGACGTGTCCACTTGGTCTACTCCCAAGGGATGTGTCCAGATTGTCTACTCCCAAGGGATGTTGGGAACTAACCTAGTACAACTTATTAGTCCATCAATAAGTGTCATACTAACTCATTCCATTGAGGATTATTGTCACAAAATAATGTCTCACGAAGTTGGAACCATCAATACTCCCTCTCAATGAGGAAGGAATTCTCCAAGCATATCTTATACTGTTCTTGGTATTCTTCAGTCATAGAAATGTTTCTCCACGAGCCTCATTAGCTATATTGATGATCCATCTCCACAACCTTGTGTCTATCATCTTGGGTCATTCTTGTCCCATGACAAGAATCAAGACCACATCAGAGCCACATTCACCTCATGATCAAATGATCATGATTGATCTTGGAATGTCCACATTCCCACATGATCATGAGCATTCTTTGAATCATCAAGATCAGTGATGGAATGTACATATTCCCATAGGATTAGTCTATGAATGTATTTAGCTTGATGCTATCGGAAATGTGGAATTTCACCTCAAGCACCTCGAGTCTTCAATCCATCAAAGACTACGTCGGGGCACATCTACTCCAGATGTAGATGTTCCGTATCTTCCCTGGTCTGCAACCCAATACTGGGAGAAGGGTCAGGCTGATGCTTATCGGGGCCACTCACCTCTACAAGTATACACTTGTAAGTGAGTTTTCTCTAAGAGAATGATGCTTGATGCAAGTAACACACACTAGAGGAGTCCTCAGTCCATCGAAAACTACATAGCTTCAGTCCATCGAAGACTACGTTGGGCCTCGCGTATTTAGTCCGTCGAAGACTATACCAGGGTCCCAAGCATCCAGTCCATCAAAGACTACCCTGGGATCATTCCCACATGGTCAAGTCCATCTGGCCAATATTGGAATGTATGATCGATACCTTCCTCCTGAATATCTAGAAACAACTCAAATCTTCAGTCCATCGAAGATTACATTGATTCCATTCCCACATGATCAAGTTCGTCTAATCAATCTTGGAATGTCTTCCTGATGCGGAAATCATCAACAATCCCTGATGGAAACATTTTCATTCCTTTGAATCTTGTCCATGACAGAGGCTTGGAGAAAATGTCAGCTGTTTTCTCATCTGTGGATATGTGTTGGAGCCTCACTGTTCGAAAAATATCCCTTGGCATTCATGCCAAGAGCACAACATCTACATATGCCATCATGCTCAATACTTAGCTTTGGAATACCCGTCACCATATTCCAAAGATTAGGAAGAGCTCTATAATGAAAATGAGCAAGTCTCCTATGCCATGAATCACTCAGACTGATAGAATCATGCACCAGGAACTAGTCAAATTGTTAATCTGTACAAACTCCTTGTTTGGTTAGACTGCTTCATGTCTCAAACTAGAGACCATATAATAAGTTTCCTTTTGCAACCGTCACTATATCTCCCTCTCAGAGCTATCACAAGTGACATGCCTCCAAGGTAACTTGCCCGAAACAAGAAAACAAGAACAACAACATTTCCATGGAAACCTCCATGGGATTTAACAATATAACTTGCCTGGAACAAACAACAAGACAAGAATATATCCTAGAGGGGAGATAAACAAATACATCTCTAGTATTAAGTGGTTAGCATAATTATCATAAATCCAATAGATAAAAAACATAAGATCGCAATGGTTCCATAACAACTAGAGGAATATCAAAACAATCAAACCTAGAGAGTGTGTTGTTCCTCTAAATGCACTGGATCTAAGATCCCTCTGGATCTATGATTTGCTGCTTGGACACAAGTCCCTTCTCCTGAAAAACACCCTCAAGATAATGATACAATTTAACATATACAAGTAAATACCTCAAAAATTGTAGCACCATACAACATTAACAATAAGCAACGACAAACCCTAAAACTTCAAGTTGCTCCAACTAGCTTGACAAAATAAAACTTTGCAGTGGAAAGGTACTGCGGAAAGGTACACTGACAAACTGTAGCAACGAACTGTAGCGGAAAAATGCAGTGGCAAGGTAAATCTCATGATCTTCCTTCCAACAATTAAACTATTATGAAGGAAACCAAGCTCTAATACCATGTTGATTTTTCATTAATTATGTTAACATTAGATTTACCATAGCAATTTAAACTTCTTTTGCATGCTTATTTATCCATAGGCGATATTGCACCATCACCACCCAACCATAGGCACCTACTCGTGCCACCCCCGAGCATAACATATACATCCTGGGAAACCCTTCTACACAAGGGGATAAAACCCATCAACCTTCTTATAAAGAATATCCTTTCCAAGACAAAATAACCAAGAACAAGCTCTATCCACTAGAGCAAACCACAAAGAAGATAACCCAACAACATAGATGCAACACACACTATCCAGAGTGCTAGGGTGTTTATCCTCCACTAGCGCACCACCAAGAGATAACCAACAATGCAACTACAACTCACTCTAGCTAGAGTGCTAGAGTGGCTGATCTTCACCATGCACATCAAAAAATACAAACCCTAGAGAGAGGTATGAGGAAACCCTAAACAAGATGCACCCTATTTCCTTCCTTCTACAACTGTAGATGCAACTGCAACTCTCCACCAAACTTGCACTATATCTCCATGAGAGTGTGTGTCAAATGAGGAAGGTGTCACTCTTATTTATACTAATCTATCCAATGAATTTTCTGGCAGGGCCGACATGACTTTCTGGAAAATATATTTTCTGTTTATCTTTTTTTTTTGGAGCCGACTTTACTTTTGGAGCATTGTAATTCTTCTTTATTATTTTCTGTGAGGCCGACTTCTCTTCTGGGATCTTCTTTGACTTCCAATGGTTTTCCTTTAACGTCTTGGTAACTTCATCTATAAGAAAGGTTATCCCAGAGGTGAATACCTCCCACAGCCACCAAAAACATCAACACTACCTTCCTCTGCATCCAAGATCATATCCATGGTCAATTGCAACCTGAATCTCTGCCATGTCCCTTAGAAGTTCAAAGAAATTAAGAGTTCAAAGGGTTGGACCCTAGAAATTGGGTTTTGCTGTAGTATTGATATCTCCCATCATAGCAAGGGACATCGAATCCTTCATCACCTAAAAGAGAGTGGCATTTCTAGAGAAGAGGCTTTGCTTACTATGGGTATGGCCAGGGTCTTGAAATGGGGTCTTAGAAAGGAATTCACTTTTTTTCTCAGTAAGGAACTCGACCTTTTCTCTTGCCTTAATCTCCAACTCTTCCACACCCTTTACAATGTGGTTGGAGAATGTGGAGGTGAAGATATTTCCTTTTCCCATGCCAAAGGTAAAGATATTTCAAGGAGGAACTTGGATAGCCTACTTACCTTTGAGATGAGCAGAGTACCTAGTATACAGAGCACCAAAGTAACTCTTCACAATGAGGGATCTCTTCTTGGGGTAACTATTGACACTTCTCTTATGGTGCTTTCTGAAATTATCCTTATCCATGTTGGCATCTATGCCTTCATTCTTATGCTGAAGTAGGGGAATCAAAGTGACTTAGATCACCCATAAATTTCTTTAGAAAAACCACTTTCTCTTCTTACCTTGTGTTTCCAACGTCGGTGGCCATGCCAATAGTGGAGAGTCCCCATGCTCCAAAGGAATTTATTTTGATGCACTAATAATTTGAGGGGAGACCCAATTTAATATAGATAGACACCACCATGATGAATATGAGAGGCCACCAACACAACTTAAACTTCTTCATGATAGAAAGGAGAGGATGCAGGGGTGAGGAAAAGCTATGTTGAGGAGAATGATTGAATTACATTGGGGATGGACCACCCCCCATATCTCCTCCCTTACTTTGTTCTCCATGAACTATTAGCTATACACCTGCTCATGTTTCATGTCATGTCTTAAAAGCACCCCATTTGGGATGGCTTCCTTGTCTAATATTACCACTTTAATAATTATAAGTTAAATAATCCATAACACTATTGTACACACATTTATATATATTTGTAACACAATGATTATAGGGNCATGTTTCATGTCATGTCTTAAAAGCACCCCATTTGGGATGGCTTCCTTGTCTAATATTACCACTTTAATAATTATAAGTTAAATAATCCATAACACTATTGTACACACATTTATATATATTTGTAACACAATGATTATAGGGGCATACTTACTCTTCCAATCCATAATAAATACTTGAGCATCATCGGACCTCCTATAGTTATCATAACCATAAATTCCTTCTTCCAATCATTCACCTAAAAATACATAGCTTCTCTCTCTCTCTCTCTACACACATTTTTTTTTTCCAAAGAAAAGTATTTCATTAATCAATAAGATTTCTTAAAAGAACTTATACAAAGATTTCGTTTTGAAGAGATTACAAGTAAATCACAAGACAAAGCTTGGGTATTCTTGAAATATTGTAGTTGGAAACTACCAATGACTAGAAATTATTTGCAATGAAAAACCACATATAAGCTCAAAGGAGCCATTACAATATATTATGTCCATATTATATTCTTGGGAAAAATCCTTCGAAATACAAAAGACTAGTATCCCTTTACCAAAGTCACTGTGATAATATTCCCACTCAATCAAAGGATCCCAACCAAAAACAAATCAAACATAGAACTATATCACCATAAATAAGAGAAATTTGGGACAACCATGTCCCCATTCACCCATCTCTTGTCTTCTTTGATGTTTCTTCGTACTCCGAGTATGTGGGCTAGATGGAGAAGTAGGATCCATTTTGAGATTTAAATTATTTTCCTTGGTCACTTGAGGCCTCCAAGGATAAATAAATAAGATCCAAGAGAGAGTCAACATCTAAATCATTTAGAAAACATCCCGCCTCCACCGTCAACAATTTCATAAAAATTAACTCAAATTCTCAATTTGAGATCAATGGGAAGGAATTCACATTTTAAATCAATTGGGAGAGTTCCCCAAGAAAGTTGTTAGACAACAAATCCACACTCTATCGCAAAAGTGCTACCTTTTGATTTGAGAGAGAACTTGAAAGAAAAGGTGATCCTCTGATTGAAACAAAAATATCTTCAATACTTGAATATTAGTTGCCAGAGATATGATTATAAATAGAGATAAACGTCTTGGGAGGAGAGGCCCTGAATACAAAATTTCCTACCACATGTCCCATTAGAACCTCAACCAAATAATGTCAAGCCAGAAAATACTTCCAGACGCTACCAAAATTGCCTCCAATTGCCCCACTTCTCAAATTTGGATGCCTTACTCGAACCGTGGGATTCCATTCCTTGGATTAACAAGAATATAAGGGAATAAAACTAAATTAAGTCCATCCTTGACTATTCCTAAGCCTCTTCTCAAGCCCATTGATAAATCCACACCACTAATAGCTTGGCCATCGACATCAAAATCCTCCTCCACCTTCAAATCCAAAACTCTAGCTCTTGAGAGTGACATTGTGGATCCTCATTCACTTGACAATAAAAAGACTTGACATCCATACTAATGACTACCCTTGTTATCCACATAGCTACACCTATGATACTACCTTTTCCGAGAACTCTACAACCATAACTGCTTCACAAAGATCTCCAAGACCCTTTGTCCCTTGTGCCTTTCCTTTAGGAAATACTTCAACCTGGCCATTTCACTAATAACCATACAACTATAGACCGCATGTCTCTCCTCAATAACCATTAGATCTCTATTGGGAGGGATATTGTAGAATAATACCCTCCTCTTGTTATAAGACATGCACATCTTTGGACTTGGATGATTTTCTCTTTCTCATGGCAAATTTCTTCCCAGGGCATTGATGAAATAAGTGACCACAGGCATGAAAAGATTGACAATGACAGGGTAGGTTTTCGTAGTCAATCATCTAAGTCCAAACCTGATCACCCCATTCAAAAATGATTTCTTTAGGAAGACCCCTTGATGGTGAAGTCAAAACCATAATACATGAAATACCATACCTATCTAGGGATTCTTTAGTGACACCATGAAAGAAACCAATATTCTCTCCTGCATATCTTAGGGTTCATTAGTCCCAAAGATGGAGGAGCAAGTCAGGAAGGAAAATCCATAGAGGAACCATTTTCTTAATAGTTTGGTTAAAATTGAAAGAATCATACTAGGGCATTAAAACCAAACTTGAAGATTCATAACACCGGGGCCCCAAATGGAACCACCACCTTATCTATCAAGTTATCAAAGAAAATGAGAAAAATCTCTTCACAAAAGAGAGATTTGAACCTTACCTTTGGCTACAACAATACATAATGAATTGATCCATTCTACCATATTGGGTAAATTTGGTTTAGGTCCATAAAAATACCCCATTAGAACCCTCATTTTCGAATCATTGACTTCATACACAAACCGTTCTCCTAAAATTTGAAGCTTCATTAAACTAGTAGATAAAATACATTACTTCCCCCTTGATGAACCCCCTTCTCTATATATATTATGAGAGTTCTTTCCCATTAGAACCCTCATTTTCGAATCATTAACTTTATACACAAACCATTCTCCTAAAATTTAAAGCTTCATAAAACTAGTAGATGAAATACATTACTTCCCCCTTGATGAACCCCCCTATATATATATATTATGAGGGTTTTTTTGGAATAATCACATTTGATTTTTGAAATTTTAGACCAGTTCAATGTGGTCCATTATATATATATATATATATATATATATATATATATATATATATATATATATATATATATATATATATATATTATTATTATTATTATTATTATTATCAGGGTTCTTCTATGAAATCAATGTTTTGAACCAGGTCAATGTGATCCATCATCTTGGTACATCATCTTGGTAAATTGTGAAGAGGATATGATTCATTAGTTTTATTAATAAGAATATATGATGAAACGTCTGAGCATTTATTTTATTTTTAATTTAACGTTGGATCTTGATATTTATAAGGTTAGATTTTAGTGTATTATTGTGATTACAATTAGTTTGAATATGCTTATTTTTTGATTTAAATTTATTTAAATTAGTTATTATTTAAAATTTAAAATTATAATTATTTTAGTTTTAATGAGTTTAGAATTGTTTGTATCTTGATATTTATAAGGTTGGGTTTTAGTGTATTATTGTAATTATAATTAGTTTGAATATGTTTATTTTTTAATTTAAATTAGTTATTATTTAAAATTTAATATTATAATTATTTTAGTTTTAATGAGTTTAGAATTGTTTTGATTTGATTTGTTATTATCTAATTTGCTTTTGATTTTGAATTATTTTAATTATACTTTTGTCTTTTATTTTTTTTTGTATTTATACTTAATTCTATAAAATTGCGTTATAGAAGATACCTTCATCATTTGGCCCCATGGATATGAAAACTTATATAGATTAGTTAATCACCTCAAAAAACAACCTGAGCACACAAAATTCACCATGGAGATTGAATATAATGATAGCTTACTCTTTCTAGATGTTCAAGTCACAAAGAGACTAGACAAGTGTATGGTGTATCAAGTTTGTAGAAAAAATCTCACATTGAACAATATCTTAATGCAAAGACCCACCACCATATGACTCATAAATTTAGAGTTCTCAACATTCTAGCGATTAGACCCCTCAGAATCTTAGAGAATACTTAGTTGGAGGAAGATAAAATTATTTTTCTTGATTTTTTAAAGACAATTATTATAAGGAACATCATGGGATCAAGGCCTTTTAAAATGTTAGTAGAGGACCTAGGAACAAAGAACACATAGAGGGGGTTTCCAAAGTTTTGTTTCCCTACATTCAATGGACAACAAATACAATTACTAGGGTTTTGAAGAAGAAACACACAACTTTAAACACCCTCAAGTTTGTAGAGGACTCCATCGATCTCGCTAATAAAAAAGGTGCCTGTATGATTCCTTTCTAATGTGAAATACTTTACATTGGTGAAGTTGGTTGTTCCATCAAGATTATAATTGAACAACACACAACTGATATTAAAAACATTCGTGTTTGTTCGTTTACATTGGCTGAACACTCAAACAAAAAATCATCATATTTGTATGAAGAAAGCCAAAATATTGATGAAGATTGACCACTATTACAATAGGAAATTTAAGGAAGCAATTGAGATTCAAAAGAGGTCAAACAACTTTGATAGGGATAATGGTTGGAAGATTAGTGATAATTGGTTCCCAATGCTACCAACCATAGGAGAGTCAAGGTAAGTTGTAGTTTTCCCCATTTTTATCTTTCAATTAAATTAAATTAAATTAAATTAAATTTAATAAAAAACAAAAAAACAAAAAACAAATAACATATATTAATAATAACACTTCTAAATAACATATATTAATATTAACACTTCTAAATAGAGTAATTTTATAAAACCAAGTATAATTCTATATACGAAAAACCAAAAACAAATAACATATATTAATAATAACACTTCTAAATAGAGCAATTTAAAAAACTAAGTATAATTCTATATATACGTATGTATAAATATGTATAAAAACGAGTATAACAAAATTAATTGGAACTTAAAATTCAATTAAAACAAAATAAAAATAATAAAAAACCTTTAAAATGGAATTAAAACAAAATAAAAATAACAAAAATCCTTTAAAACTATATTCATTATAATTATAATTTAAAAATTTCAATAAAAACTAATTTAAATAAAAAAATCAAACTTATTCAAACTAATTGTAATTACAATAATAAACTAAAAGCTAAACTTATAATTATAATTATCGAAATCTCATCTTTAATTAAATATAAAATAAAAGTTTAAACGATCATAAATTCATATTAATAAAAATTAAGAAATTAGATTTTATTAACAATTTATTGAAAGGATGGGTCATACTAGCTTGATTCAAGACATCGATTCAAAAATAGATGTGATTATTTTCAAAGAACGCACCTCATACAATGACATAAACCACAAAGTCCTCTCTCTCTCTCTCTCTCTCTCTCTCTCTCTCTCTCTCTCTCTCTCTATATATATATATATATATATATATATATATATATATATGAATTGGGTCTAGCTTGAGTGGTTGGGAGGAATGATTGTTATCCTCCCTACCTAGGTTCAATTCCTGCAAGTGACATGTTGATCTCATAAAGAGTATATTGATGTGAAATTTCTAAAACCCAACAAAATGAACCAATATTTTCAACAATATTTCACTGAGAAATTATTTCCCTTGTTTAATTTAAATTTATGAAATTGTTTTTTATGGCTACAACTAGGTTTCTTCACAAATATTAAATGCACAACAGAAAAAAATAATTTGTTCAACAATGAAGAATATAACAACAATCACAACCATGAGAGACACAAATATTTTTGGGTAAATAACCCTGAGAAAAAACCCAATGTGGGAAAACCCCTTCTTTAGTTTGTGGATTTTTATTATGCAACAAAAAATATAGAGATCTCTTACAAGACAAATCGATCTAGCCAATAAGATGAGAGAAACCCCAACAATCTCTCCTTGAAAATTTGTACGAACCTCTCCCAATCAAATCAACCTTAGCAACAAAAAAACTGTTAGAATATAATGGATGTGCTTGTTTTACCATTGACAATATCACTATTGTCACCCAACCATAGGCCGAAGCCACCCTCTGAGCACCTTAACCTTGACAGAGAATCACTCCAGAAGCAAACCCTAGGCTAGATAGCCAAACAAGGGGTAGCACATCTTTCCCCAAGGATAGCACACCAACAAGAGATGATCAGATAGTCCAAACCCTAACCAAGAGATAGTCCAAGCCAAACGTGATCTGCTAGCTGTAATGGAAACTCTCCTCCAAACCTACGCATAAAACTGGGCACTACAGTGCGCACAAGTGCTGCTCTGCAATTCTGAGACTGCCTGCCAGAATGAAGACTGGCATCTTGTATTTATACTAATTCTGGCTAACTACCTGGGCCGAATTCTCATTCTAGGTATCTGTCTGTTCAATATATATTATTTCTTCTGGCTGACTTCTTCTCTTGGAGGCTAATAACCTAATACAAATTATCCTCTTGAGTTGACATGTCTTCTAGGGTTATTAGCCAACTCATTAGGGTTTCTTATTGCTTCTCGAAATATTCTATTCTCTTTAGATAATGAGCACCATCATCACTATCAGTGTCATCAGTTGCATCATCTCTAAAAACCATACTCTATTTGAGTAATCAGACATGATGCTCACTCCACATAGTGACACAAGAGCCATTATTCTAATCTAGAAGAATAAATGTTCTGAACCATTTTCTGTCTGGGAAATCTCTATTCATTGATCATACATCTAGCTGATAATCATTTTCAACACTTCTGATAGTCTTCAAGGCAATCAGAACAATATCATTCAATAGAACACAACTGTGTCTATCCATAGTAGTACACAACTACAATCTAGTGGTACACTACCACACCAAGTAGCACACATGTACTTGATCAGTGAGGTATAGTCACAAACAATGGAACACATCCACCACAGTAGTATACATCTACTGTCTAGAGACATACAGTCTTCATAACAATCATCTGATATCAACCTACACAGAAACATTGTTATGATATAAACTGAATCATCTGGGCCATTCTTCCACTCACCTGTGAGATCTTGGAAGAGCATATGACCTCATAAGGTCAAACATCAATGATGAGCTATCTGGGATATTCTTCTCAATCAAGGAAGAATAACTATCCTGATTTCTGAGCCTGGACCATTCCTCCGACACTAGACAAAGTCTAATCTAGAGAGAATGAGTCTGCCATAAGGAATGTCTATCTTTGATTGCTGAACCTGGACCATTCCCCACCTTGGGCCATTCCTTTAGCACTAAAAAAAGTGCAACCTGGAGAGAATAAATTTGCCCTAAGGAATGACTGTCTGGACCATTTCCTGAGGAAATGATTGTCCTACACCAACCTCCAAAACTGACCATTCCCCATGTTAACCACAATAGGAAATCACTTTCCGGCGAGGCGGGCCATTCTTCTCGAGTAACCCTTAAGAAGAGAGAATTCCCTCGACCACTTCCCATGTTAACCACAATGGGAAGTCACTGTCTATGGTACATTAGCGATCTGGACCATTTTACGAATTGGAAAATGTCTGTCCATCAGAAATCTCAATCCACTTTCCGAACTAGAAAGAAACTGCTCATCCTGGACCATTTTTCGAACTGAAAAATGACTGTCCATTAATCAATAATACATCAGTGCTCCCTACCAACCTAGGATTCATCTCTTCCTTTTTCAATAAGGAAGTCGTCTCCATGAGATCCAGCTTGAGTACACAAACTCTTTCATCTTGGATAGAAGCTTTACCAAAATGACTTCTTATCTGCTCATATGTGGAGATATGTATTGGAAAACCACTTTCTCCTTTCTGGACTTCATCACGGATAATGTAATGATTGATTTCAAATGTACTTCAGTCTAGAACACTAGTTTTCTCTGAAGGCTTCATGTAGCTCTAATCAATAAAGTATATCATTGTTGGAAAACTGGAACATATCCATGTGGAACTTCTTTTATCATCATGAGATCTGATCTTCTGAGTAATCATCTTGATACAATATCTCTGTTATATAAAATCTTCACCATGCTTTTGCTGTGCATTGGAGGTTCTCCACCAAGTTATCTTCTTCCATCTTCATACAAGGGTCTCTTTCTGGTATGCTTCAAAGTCTTGAGGTTGTTCTTCATACACTCTTTGTTCAATTGCTCTAGAGGACAGTCTTTGCATTCATCTGATGTAGAATTCCAACCCATGGATATTGCGGATGATATAAAGACTCATGTAGAGGTATGTCTGGTTTATTGGAAGAAGTAATCATCATAGTCTTCTCCCTTCATCTAGGAGAACCTTTAGTTCTGGATCTTGCAATGCTTGCATATATACACTGTTCTTCATCACAAATTTCATTTCCTCTACTTGATTTCTTTTATTGAGTTCATATCAGGTTGGTAATCTTGTGATTCTTAATACAATGACTGGTTGTTCTGGCTTCTCTTTCTTTTTTGGAATCTTCATGTTCTTCCTGATGTTTTTCTTCATCTCTTGGGTCCATGGAGTTTCTTATAGATTCCATGCCCTAAATATTTCACTTCTTCCTTTTATTATAGAATCATGGATGTGGATGGAAAACCAGGGATACTTTAAGGCTTCTCTTCGAAGAAGACTTCTTCTGAGGTTGAACTGAATGCGTACTGTCTTTCATGGATGCTACCATGGATATATACTTCATCATATTCAATGGATCATAGGATTAGCTCCCTCCTAATCCTTGCTTCATGTATGAGTGCATATAATCGACTCCCTCCGTCTAACAGAGTCCATGCTTCTGTCTTATTGTTTTCTGCAAAATGTCATAAATCTTTCTCCAATTTCCTCTTGATTGCTGACTTCTTTTTGTCTTTTCTTATTCTAAGTCTCTTCATGATTGATTCTGATTTATCTTATCTTGTAATAGATTCCACATGATTTGTTTGATGTATTTCATCCTTCCATGTGTATTATCTAACTTGTATAATTATAGCAATCCTTATCTTGTTGTTCTTCCATAGGTATTGTTCTTCTTGGAACACATTATCTTCTAAGAGATAGATATACAAGATATGTACAAGAACTAAGAAGAGTATTGTTACCTTGTATTTAGAAGAAGAAGTCTGTTTTATCCTTCTTGGTCTTCTTTGTAGGTTCCTTTTCTTTGGAAACTAATTCTTTGTGTGTCCCCTTCCTTTTCTTTAGCTCGAGACAATGATTCTTGTAGTGACCATACTTTCCACAGTTGAAGCATTGTATTTATGACATGTCTTTTTCCTTGAACCAAACTTTCTTTTGTTCCTGAAATTATTGAATCTTGCTGTAAAGGCTTGATCATCGTACTTATTTTGGGGTTTCTCTTTTGCACTGATCTTTGATTCTTCTTTAGCACATCAAGTCCAAATTTCTTCAAATGTAGGATACTCCTTCCTTGTGTTCATGCTTGCGGAAAATGCATCCCATGTCTTGGGAAGACCATTGAGTACTATGTTTACCAATTCGTTTTCTGAAATGATCTCTTCAATAGCTTGTAGTTAATCTCTTAACTGAGATATCCTCAGAAAGTATGATGTTATGCTGTCATCATCATTCATCTTCATGTCATGAAGCTCATTCTTCTGACTCATTACTTGTCCAATGTTTCTAACTGAGAAGAGGTTTTTTAGGGCATCACACATCTTCTTTGATGAGTCAAGATGGGAGATGTAGGGTATCAAGTGGTATTTTATAGAGTCTACTATGTTACTCATGGAATTGATGTCACTGTCTTTGAACTTTTCCATAACTGCAACGTTCTGCAGTTCCTTCTCTTTTCCCTATTCAAACTCTAGCTCCACGATATTTCCTTTCATGATATCCAACACTTTATTCTTGGAAAGGATGAGGTCAATTGATGCTGATGCACGCTCCCCCCACAACCCGCAGGTCGGAAGGTCCACGTCAACACAGGATATTTCCCTTTACATTGGTACGAAGAGCTTCGGAATGGCTCTTCTATTTCCCTTTCGGGAAACTTGCACCCACAATCAACTTCAAAAATTCCCCCTTTTTCTTCGGGAAATTGAACTTTGCACTTTCATGAATCTGTTGGTCACGCGCTTGTCTTTCAGATCTTCGAAACCCGAAAACCGTCAATGCTGACCTGTCCTCTTCCCTTTCGGGCTTTTCCTTATCGTGATTTCGACGGTTGCGGTATCCAACAACTTGTCCCCGCAATTCTTGAAACCCGATGTTCTTAAATTTCGACATGCTCACGAGGTTGACCTTTCGACGCCCCTTTACTCCATCGGGACTTCATACTTCGCGATATCACGAATCCTAATGAAAAGAATTCGAAACTTCACTCCTTGAAACTCCGAAACAGTCAATGGAGTTTGACTCCGTGTCAATAGTGTGCCACATGTCCACTCGCTGACTCCTCTATGGACCACACAAGTCCTTTTAGCTTTTCGAGACTTCGTGGTTCGTGATTTCACGATTCCCGTTGCAAAGTTTACGGAACTTCAACTCTCGAAATCCCGATATAGGTATCCACGTGTAAATCCAACGGCCCTTGTGGCTTGGACCTATGGTCCTACTCCTCCTGAGCTTAGAAACTTTCGGGAATACTCGCCGTATCTCCCCTGTTCCTCCATGAGATCTAACGGTTCACGGATCTTCGCAATTTCTCCTCAGAGAATTTCGACCGTCTAATCTTCCTCCGAGAATCTGTCCTCTTGTGGTCCGACGTCGCTATGCCTTCCTTTGGCTCCTTCGAAGGTTCAAATCCTTCTGAACTTTTCCACGACTCTGCATATTTTAGAAAAAACCCTTGCACGCACTCCTTGCGGCAGACTTTCAACCACTTCCAAGTGTTGAAAACTTTCGACTCTGCGCACACCTGCAACAACAGTCTCTAAATACTTCGCTCAGGTTCTCAACCCTGAGGCTTCACTCGACCTGCACACTCCTTGCACGGATCCTGTGCCCAACTGCACTTCTGAGTGAATGAGAACAAAAGCTATCTCTCCTGAGCTTTCAGAGACAAACCTCTGAACACCTTGTCGACACACTCCTTGCGGACAATTC
The DNA here is from genome assembly GCA_009831015.1 of Picea engelmannii. Classification (NCBI taxonomy): domain Eukaryota; kingdom Viridiplantae; phylum Streptophyta; class Pinopsida; order Pinales; family Pinaceae; genus Picea; species Picea engelmannii. The sequence continues at coordinate 28,306 of ML802687.1, read as the reverse complement.
AACTGCACTCCTTGCAGAAACTCTTGCTCAGATAGAGAAACAATTGAAACTCATTCCTTTTCCCTTTCCTCTCAGGTTTCAAACATTCAACAAGAAATCATTCATACATAGCATAAAAGAAATTGCATGACAGAAAGAGTAAAAACATTCAACAAGAAATCATTCATACATAGAATAAAAGAAATTGCATGACAGAAAGAGTAAAAACATTCATGAGCATAACATTCAAAGATGCATACACAAAGAATATATGAACACCATGAGTCTGAATCACAACTTTCTTGTATTAATTCAGAACTTCTGTACATGGAGTCTGCTACATAGCTCTTTGCTTCTCTTCTATGCTCTCTCTCTCTCTGATAATGTTACAATACACACTGAGGGTGTCTATATCCCGTTTCCCTCTTGCGCTCTAAAACTGTCTAATCTAACATTCAATTCTATCTACTTGCATTAACTACTATAAATGCCTTCTACCTACTAAGGACGAGAGAAAATCGCTCAAGGTCCGTTTACATTATACAAGTACGCCTCCATTTGATGTTTCATTAATGGTTCAAGATATTTCAAAATTTGTGCTGGACGCTTTTGCAACTGTTCGTTGTCTCCATGCTGGCTTGCTTGAGTTGCTCCTGCATCATACTCCCTGGCTTGAAATTTTTCATGGGCTCCTGTCCATGAGCTCGCGCACGGTCTGTCCATGCCTATGGATCTCCGCTTCGTTTTCCCAGCTAGCATCTTCAACTGGATGGTTCTTCCATTTGACCAGATACTCAAAGTATTTCTTTCGCCTGGTCTTCTTGCTCACTCTTTTGTCCAGTATGCACTCCATCTGAGGCTTATCTGCAACTGGCATATGTTTTGTCCACTAGATTACTGGTTGTTCATTTCCTGTCCCTGCTTCCTCAGCTTTATATGGGTACAAATATGAGATATTGAATATCGGAGAAATTCCGATCCCATCGGGTAATTCAATCTCGTGAGCATTCGCCCCAAATTTCTTCAAGACCCTACACGGTCCAATTTTCTTCATCTTCAACTTATTATATGTTCCTCTCGGGAACCTTTCTTTTCTCAAATGTGCCAAAATCAAGTCACAAACCTCAAATTGAAGTTGTCTCTTATGCTAATCGACTCTGCGCTTATATTCCTGGCTCGAATTCTGCAGTCGCTCCTTCACCTGGCTGTGAAGTTCCTTCATCGCCTCTGCAAATTCTTCTGCACTAGCGCTCCTAGTTGCATTCTGTTCTGAATCTCTCAATTCAGAAATTCCCCTCATCTGCATGCCATAGACAATTTGAAATGGACTTTTCCCTATGCTCCTGTTAACCGAGTCGTTATAAGAAAATTCTGCCTGTGGTAATATGTTGTCCCACTCGCTGTGGTGTTCTGTCACCAAGCTTTTCAGCAAGTCTCCCAGACTTCTATTCACCACTTCTGTCTGTCCATCCGTCTGAGGATGATAAGCTGAACTAAATGACAAGTTAGTTCCTAGCTTCTTCCATAAGGTCCTCCAAAAGTTCCCTATGAACTTGGTGTCTCGATCCGAAACTATGATTCTTGGTAAGCCATGAAGTCAAATGACTTCTTTGAAAAACAAATTCGCAATGTGAGTTGCGTCATTGGTATTCTAACATGGAATGAAGTGTGCCATCTTGAAAAATCTATCCACCACCACAAAGATTGAGTCAAATCCTCTTTGTGTTCTTGGCAACCCCAATATGAAATCCATGCTAATTGCATCCCACGACCTTTCTGGTATGGGCAATGGTTGATAAAACCCCGCATTCTGTCTTCTTCCCTTTGAATGCTGGAAAATTCTTCATCTGTCTACGAATCTCTTGACGTCTGCTCGCATTCCTGGCCAAAAATATGACTCATTCAACTTTGCGAACGTCTTGTCATGACCAAAGTGTCCTGCCAATCCTCCACTGTGCTTCTCCTTCAGCAAATTCTCCCTCATGGAGCATTTCAGAATACATAGTTGATTACCTTTAAACAATAATCCTTCCTAAATCATGTATTCTGCCCATTGGCTTCTATCCCTGAGAATTGGATTCTCAGTTGCTTCATATGCTTCCTGGAAATTTTGATCACCTCGGTACATGTTCCTGAGGTCATCAAAACCCAATGTTTTGACTCTGAACTCCTGCAACAACAAACACTTCCTGCTCAAAGAATCAACAACTTTGTTAGTAGTACCTGAAATATGTTTAATCAAAAAAGTAAAATTCTGCATGTACTCAACCCATTTAACATGTCTCTGATTCAACTTTTCCTGTTGAGTCACAAACTGCAATGCATTATTGTCACTGTACAAGACAAACTCTTTTGGGATCAAGTAATGTCTCCATTTCTTCAATGCCTGTATGGTAGCATAAAACTCCTTATCGTAAGTGGAGTACTTCACTTTCGCTTCATTCAGCTTCTCGCTGAAATATGCTATCGTCCTGTCTTCCTGACTCAAGACTGCCCCTATTGCAAATCCACTCGCATCACATTTCACTTGAAATGTCTTTTGGAAATCCGACAACACCAGAACTGGTTGTTCTGTAATCTTCCTCTTTAATAGATTAAAACTCTTCTCAGCCTCTTCTGTCCAGTGAAAAGACTTGTGTCTTTTCTTCACTGTATCCATCATCGGTGCACTAATTCCACTGAAATTTCTGATGAACTTTCGGTAGAAACTAGCCAATCCGTGAAAACTTCTCACTTCAAGAACATTCTTCGGTGATGGCCAATTCTTGATTACCTCCACCTTATCTGGATCCATCCTCAACTCATCTGCAGAAATAACAAATCCCGAGTAGATGATCTCTGTCTTCATGAATGAGGATTTCTTCATGTTTATCAACAACTTCTCCTGCTGCAATCTCTGCATCACTGTAGTTAAATGATTCAGATGCTCTGCCATTGTTTTACTGAAAACCAGTATGTCATCTAAATACACAATGAATTTTTTTTTGATGAACTCCCTTAGGACTTCGTTCATCAACCTCATGAAGGTACTTGGCGCATTGGTTAAGACAAACATCATAAAAATCCATTCATACAACCCTTCATTGGTTTTGAATGCTGTCTTCCACTCATCACCTTCTCTCATGCGGATTTGGTGATAACCTCTTTTCAAATCAATCTTTGAAAAATACTTTGCTCCACTCAAGCAATCCATCAGATCATCCATCCTTGGCAATGGAAACCTGTACCTGATGGTTATCTTGTTAATTTCCCTCGAGTCAGTACACATCCTCCAACCTCCATCTTTCTTCAGACTAAGTACTATCGGAACAAAACATGGACTCAAGCTTTCCCTGATCAAACCTTTGTCCAACAACCCCTGGACTTGTCTTTTGACCTCTTCATTCTCTTGCGGCATCAATCTGTACGTGGATTTGTTTGGAAAACTGGCTCCTGGTATGAGATCAATATGATGACTCACACTTCTGATTGGTGGCAACGAACGAGGTAGTTCATCCACTACTATATCTGCGAACTCTTCTAGTAGCTCCTGAATCTCTTCTGGTAAATCATCCACCCTTGTGCTGGTCAAAATAATCTTCGATTTCCTGACCACAATGAACTGTGGATCCTCCTTCTTCTTAACCTCTGTAAGAAGTTCCTTCCCACTCATGAGAAGTACAATGTTGCTTACTTCCAGTTTCACCTCCTTATCCTTGATTGGAAGCAACATGTAACTCCTCCCATTCTTCTCTAGGGTGTATGTGTTCATTATCCCATCATGAATCACATTCCTATCATATTGCCGTGGTCTACCCAAAAATAGATGAAAAACATCCATAGGAATGATATCACATAGTATCTTATCATTATATCCTCCTATCTTAAATTCAACTAAACACTGTTTAGTGACAGTTACCTGATGTCCTTTTTGTAGCCACGAAACTCTGTATGGGCTTGGATGATCAATCATCTCCAACTCCAGCTTCTCTACCATCTCTATAGAAATGAGATTATCTATGCTACCACTATCCACAATGACCTTGCATACCCTGTCCTTGGTCTTGCAAGCAATCCTGAAAAGTCTAGTTCTTTGGACTGAACTCTCCACCTCCTTCTCTGGTGTCAAAAGGAATTTTCGCATCATCAACGATCTTCCGCCTTCAACATCCTCTACCTCAACATCTCGCCTCTGTGCCTCAGTGATGTGAGTTTCTCCACTTTCCTTCTTTTATCTGGACACTCATAAGACTTGTGCCCATTCTTTCCACATGTGAAGCATGTTATTACTCCACCTCTTCCTCTTCCTCTACCTCTAGTATGAGAACAAGTGTTATTGTCAGCATAATCTCCTCTCTGCTCAATATGCTACCCTCTCTGTGAGCTTCCGCCTCTCTCAGTTCGAGTTTGAGGTTTCTTCCAGTCCTCCTTGGGCTTCTGATATTTATCCTGGGCAACTGATTTGCCTCTGGGCTGACTTCTGCCTCGGCCTCTTTGACCCTGCTTTCGGCTCAGCTTCTCTTCTGCTTTCAGAGCCATTTGATAAGAATCTTCCACTGTTCGGATGGTTACCATGCTCATCTCATCCTGAATGTCGTATCTCAGGCCATTCATGTATCTGACAATTTTTTCATCATCACTTTCTTGATGACCTGCCTTGATGTTCAACTTGTAGAATTCTTCAGTGGATTCTTTCACTGTCATCAACTTCTGTCTCAGGTTCTGCATCCTCCTGAATAGAGTAATTTGATAATCCCTGGGGATGAATTTCGCCTTCATCTTCACGATCATTCTATCCCATCTCTTGATCTTTTGCTTTCCCTTGTAGCGTCTGTCAGCTTGTAGTTCATCCCACAAAAATGCTGCATGTCCTTTCAATCTTGTGACAACATGCTTGACTTTTTTGTCTTCCTCGACATCTTCATAGTCAAAGTATGTGTCCAGATCTCTAATCCAGTCTAGAAGCTCCTCTGCATCCAAGTTTCCCTCATAAACTGGAATGTCCATTTTCTCTCTTGCACCCATTCTTGCAATAGCCTTAATCAAACATTCGTTTGCTTCATCTTCGGCTGCAACTTCTTCTTCACGTTCAACTTCAATTTCACTCTCGGAATCACTGAGATCCCCAGCACTGACTGTGCGCCTTTGTGCTGTCTCCGTGTCTTCGAGTCTGGCTCATAGATCATGCATTTCTTTCTCCATGGTTGGATCAGTCATCTGCCTACCTCTTCTTCTAGGCATTTCCCTATCCTCTGGTGGATCAGGTGTTTGCCTGTCCCTTCTCCTTGGTGGCATGGTGAAATATCCCCTTCTCTGCTACAGAAAACAAAGAACCTTTTTGGGCTCTGATACCAAGTTGATGCTGATGCACGCTCCCCCCACAACCCGCAGGTCGAAAGGTCCACGTCAACACATGATATTTCCCTTTACACTAGCCTGAAGAGCTTCAGAATGGCTCTTCTATTTCCCTTTCGGGAAACTTGCACCCACAATCAACTTCAAAAATTCCCCCTTTTTCTTCGAGAAATCGGACTTCGCACTTTCGCGAATCCATTGGTCATGCGCTTGTCTTTTAGATCTCTGAAACCTGAAAACCATCAACGCTGACCCATCCTCTTCCCTTTCGGGCTTTTCCTTATCGCGATTTCAGTGGCCGTGGTATCCAACAACTTGTCCCCGCAATTCCAAAAATCCGATGTTCCGAAATTCTGACACGCTCATGAGGTTGACCTTTCGACGCCCCTTTACTCCATCAGGACTTCGGACTTCGCGATATTGCGAATCCTAATGCAAATAATTCAGAACTTCACTCCCCGAAACTCCGAAACGGTCAACGGAGTTTGACTCCGTGTCAATAGTGCACCACCTGTCCACTCGTTGACTCCTCTGTGGACCACACAAATCCTTTTAGCTTTTCGGGACTTCACGGTTCGTGATTTCGCGATTCCCGTTGCAAAGTTTACGTAACTTCAACTCTCGAAATCCCGATATAGGTATCCACGTGTAAATACAACGGCCTTTGTGGCTTGGACCTATGGTCCTACTCCTCCTAAGCTTAGAACCTTTCGGGAATACTCGTCATATCTCCCCTGTTCCTCCGTGAGATCTAACGGTTCACGGATCTTCGCGATTTCTCCTCAGAGAATTCCGACTGTCCGATCTTCCTCTGAGAATCTGTCCTCCTGCAGTCCGACGTCACTATGCCTTCCTTCGGATCCATCGAAGGTTCAAATCCTTCTGAACTTTTCCACGACTTTGTGTCTTTTAGAAAAAACCCTTGCATGCACTCCTTGCGACAGACTTTCAACCACTTCCAAGTGTTGAAAACTTTCGACTCTGCGCACACCTGTAACAACAGTCTCTAAATACTTCGCTCAGGTTCGCAACCCTGAGGCTTCACTCAACCTGCGCACTCCTTGCATGACTCCTGTGCCCAACTGCACTTCTGAGTGAATGAGAACAAAAGCTATCTCTCCTGAGCTTTCAGAGACAATCCTCTGAACACCTTGTCGACGCACTCCTTGCAGACAATTCAACTGCACTCCTTGTAGGAACTCTTGCTCAGATAGAGAAACAATTGAAACTCATTCCTTTTCCCTTTCCTCTCAGGTTTCAAACATTCAACAAGAAATCATTCATACATAGCATAAAAACAATTGCATGACAGAAAGAGTAAAAACATTTATGAGCATAACATTCAAAGATGCATACACATAGAATATATGAACACCATGAGTCTGAATCACAACTTTATTGTATTAATTCAGAACTTATGCACATGGAGTCTGCTACACAGCTCTCTTCTTCTCTTCTATGCTCTCTCTCTCTGATAATGTTACAATACACAATGAGGGTGTCTATATCCCGTTTCCCTCTTGCACTCTAAAACTATCTAATCTAACAGTCAATTCTATCTACTTGCATTAACTACTATAAATGCCTTCTACCTACTAAGGATGAGAGAAAATCGCTCAAGGTCCATTTACATTATACAAGTGTGCCTCCACTTGATGTTTCATTAATGGTTCAAGATATTTTAAAATTTGTGCTGGACGCTTTTCCAGCTGTCCGTTGTCTCTGCACTGGCTCGCTTGAGTTTCTCCTGCATCATCAATCCTTGTCTTCCACACTCTGAAGTTAGAAGCTCCATCTAACTTGTTTTCTGACTTCATAAAGTAAGTCATGGCTTCTTTGACTTGGTCAACCCTATATTTGACCAAAAAATCAACCTTGATGTCTTGGCTTGCTGAGAGTATTATGAGATGCGCTAGGCTAGGGAACACTTTTCTATCTGGAAATTAGGTAAATACCTTCACTTAAGGTGCCTCAACGAGAGGATTATGATTTTTACAATTGCACCTACTAGTAACCTTAGCGACAGTGCTTTGGTGACTGCTCCTGCTAGAAACCCTAGCGATAGTTCTTCGACGAGCTTAACATCCTTATGGATATTTTTCCTTCTAGCGGTTAGATTGAATGAAGGAGGTGTGGGCCCATAACCTGTTAGAATATAATGGATGTGCTCGTTTTACCATTGACAATATCGCTATTGTCACCCAACCATAGGCCAAAGCCACCCTCCGAGCACCTTAACCTTGATAGAGAATCACTCTGGAAGCAAACCCTAGGCTAGATAGCCAAACAAGGGGTAGCACACATTTCCCCAAGGATAGCACACCAACAAGAGCTAATTAGATAGTCCAAACCCTAACCAAGAGATAGTCCAAGCCAAACTTGATCTTCTAGCTGCAACAGTTGCAATGGAAGCTCTCCTCCAAACTTGTGCACAAAACTGGGCACTACAGTGCACACAAGTGCTGCTCTGCAATTCTGAGACTGCCTGCCAGAATGAAGACTGACCTCCTATATTTATACTAATTCTGGCTAACTTCCTGGGCCGACTTCTCATTCTGGGTGCTAGATAGCTCGTCGAAAAAGTCTATCAAAGAAGTACACATTTCTAATATAATATCATTTTCCTTTGACTACATGATAGGTGCCGCCATGCTATAAAAACATCAGTTAGGGCCTCAAAACCATCCCAGAAGTTTGGGACTCAAAAAATTGTAGAAGAAATGCCAAGATGTGGAATCATTATAAATTAGTGGAATAGGTGGGTGGCCACCAATATCCACCTAGATAAGTCCTTCTCCCTTAGGAATAAATGTTCCCCATTGCATCGAATTCCTCCATCATATGGGGAAACTTCTGTTGAATCTGATTCCTGGTGAGAAACTTTCCCTAGTGAAGAAGCTGCCTTGCTTTGATGACCCAATAGAGTTGGATGTTTTGCTAGCAGGTTCCCTTCATCTTGGTGTCCATGATCAAATCAACTGTCACATTTTCAATGCAGTTAGGATTGATTTTTGTAGAGTCCAAGTGATCATCCATGTTGGAAGTGTCTATGAGAGATGGAAAATATGTCCGAAGGAGTTCCACATTAAATATGGGGTGCAAGCCAAGGAAAGAGGGAATAATTAATTCAAAATCATTCTCACCCACAACGTTGGTGATGGTGCAAGTCCTATATCATAGTGGGCAGATCTTCCGGTGGGTTCCTATGAGGTGCTCTTTTTTCAATTTCAACCATAGCTTATCTCCCACATGAAACTTGTGCGGTACCCAATGTTAATCGTGGCACTGCTTGTACTTGGCATTGAATTTGTTCAAAATATCATGAACTTGTTGTTGGATGTGTTGGATTCATTCAAAAAATTTGGCTACTTGATCAACCTAGGTTTGAGCATGTGAGGAATATTCTTGTGTAGTTGTAATGGGCATATATACATCAATGGGGGCCAATGGATGGAACCCCAAGCACACCTAAAAATGGAGGTGACCAATAGAGCCTTGGAGGAATATGTTGTAGGTATGTTGAACATAAGGAGGGATCTCATCCCATGTGCATGGATTTTTGGAATTGTACAACCTCAAGATATGAACAATCAATGTCATTTTGACTACCTCTATTTTTCCATCAGTCTATGTGTGGAAGGCAATCAATTTGTTCAACTTGGTGTCCACCATCGACCATAGGTTGGACCAGAAATTACTTAGGAACCTACTTTATCGATCCAAAATAATGGTTAGTGGGAGCCCAAAATGAACCTAAACACGTTAAAATAAGAGCTCAGTGGTGGCATCAACTATGATAATCTTCTTGTAGGGTGCAAAAAATATCATCTTAGAGAATCGATCAATGACCATGAAGACACAGTCATTACCATACTTGGTTGAAGGTAGACTTGAAATGTAATCCATGGAGATGGAATCCCAAGGAATATCAGGAAGAGGGGTGTATAGCCCCTACTTCTTGATGGCATGTTTGGAAATTGTGCGAGAAGTGCATAATCTGATGTACTTGCAAACATATTTTTGAAGCTTCAATTAATAACAATTATTTTGCAGTATTGCCATTGTTTTTTCAATGCCAAAGTGTCCTACCACCCAACTGTAATGAGATTTCGAAATAAGATTTACATGCTCTCTTGAAGGAACACATAGATGGATCATATGGAATAACAATCCATCATGGATATGAAAGTATGGAACTGGTTTTCATGCACTAAATGTATGATAGGTAGCAACAAAGTCAGAGTCACTTTTGTATAATTGTGTCCACCTTGAGGTTTCATTCCCACAGAAGTTAAGAACTCTGGTTAGTACCACAACTGGGGATCAACTAAGGAAGTATGTGACATGGTTGGTGTTTCCCTTCTTGTACTTGATGTTCAAGTGGAATTTCTACAGGTACATGGGCAAATTTTTATGAAGTTCATTATGTAACTTTCCTTGTTTATGCATGAATTGTAGAGGCTTATGATCAATGCAGATGATTGTTTCCTTTCCTGGAATGTAATGCTTCCACTACCGACATTCCTTCAAAATGGATTACATATCTTTATCATAGGTGGGGTATATGTGAACAACATCAGAAAGTTTTTAAATATGAAAGGCCACCAAATTCCTATGCTGTGTAAGGAATACACTGATAGAATAAGATGAAGCATTTGTCTCAATGTCAAATGGATGTTGCAGGTCTAGAAGAATAAGGACTGGTGCTGAGCAGAGGTGGAATTTCAAATCCTTGAATGCTCTGTGTTTTGATGTGAGCCAAACAAACTTGGCCTTGGTTCCAACCTTGGTCTTCTGGCTTAGGGCTGAAGCGATATGAGAGAACCCCAACACAAAACTGCATTAGAATTTGGCAAGGATGAAGAATCCGTAGAGATCAGTCACTGTTTTCGAGGCTTGCCAATCATGGATTACTTGGATCTTGGATGGATCCACATGTACAACCTTCTCATCCATGATGTATTCCAAATATTAGATTCTCTGCATGCCGAAGGAACAATTCTCTAAATTGGAATATAACTTGCGTTGTTGCAGGGTGCCAAAAACTATTGAATTTGCTTCAAATGTTCCTCCAATGTTTTGCTAAAGATGAGGATGTCATCCATATATATGACCATAAAGGAGATTTTGAATGGCCTCAATATATCATCCATCATTCGCATGAATGTGGCCAGGGCATTAGTCGTAAAGGCATGACCAACCACTCGAACATACCTTCTTTAGACTTGAAGGGGTTGTCTTCCATACATTAGTTTTTCAATCGACACTTAGTGGTATCCTAACTTTAGATCAATGTTATTGAAAAATTTGGTGCACTTGAGCTAATCTAGAAGATCATGAATTTGGGGGAATGGGTACCAGTTCTTGACTATGATATTTTCTAGGGCTCTATAATCAATACAAAGTCACCATGTCCCATCCTTCTTCTGTAACAGAACAATTGGGCTCTCACAAGATGAGGATCTTGGTCTGATGTGGCCCTTCATAATTATCTCTTGGATCCAACATTTTATTTCTTAATTCTCCATAACAGAACGCCGGTATATAGGTCCATTAGAGCACTAGTTTTCAAATCAATTCAGTGCTTTAATTGATATTACAAAGGAACCCCATTAGGTGAGGAAAATATGTCATTGTTCTCTTCTACTATCTTTTCCACTTGATGTTGCTATTGTGTAGAGAGACCTCATGCAAAGGTTTTGGTGGTTGTAGTGACCTTCCGTTCACCTTCCAACTAGACCATAAAGAAGCCAAATATCTCGGTCTAAGAGATGTCCTTTTTTCACTACTTCATGGAGATCAAAGAGGTTGTAGTAGTTGGGACTACCTTTGGTACCTTATAGAGTTGACCTCCCACAGTAATATTGACACTATGTGGCCTAGATTCATAAACACCATGACACTTCCACATATATAGTTGTCTTAAGAGAACATCACAAACTTCAAGGGGGGAAACATCACACAATACCTCATCTTTGAAGGGTTTGATGCCATAGTGCATGAGCCTTTGATGGCTGATGCAAATTTCTTGTTCCTAGCTGAGCCAACCAATGGTGTATGGCTGAGGGTGCAACATCATTGCCAAGTTCAACCTTTTGATGACCTTTGCTGATATTAGGTTCTTCTGGCTACTATTATAAACAATGAAATGGAGTGGGATCCCCTTCACCCACATCTGTGAGTGGAATAAGCACTCCCCTTCTTCAGGATGCTCTAGTTCCTCTGGCTGGACTTTTGTGGTAGTGATGGTGACACTGGGTTCTGCATCAATTATCCATTTTCCATTATATAGTTTTGAATTAGATTTCGAGTCAACATATAACTCTGAGGATTTCGTCTCGAAAAAAAATAGTTTTTTGGAGCAACATTCATTAGTGTTGTGTTGAGGGATTTTGTGGAGATCACACCACTTTCTAGTTCCCTTCTTTGACTTCCCTTAACGCTTATTTTATTGTGGCTTGGATCGGTTGTCCTGGGGCTAGTGCCCATCCTTTCTTTGTCCTTTTCTCTAGGAGTTAGGGCCACCTTTACCGTGATTCTGCTACGATGGGATTACATAACTGAAATCACTCTTATTCTTTTTCTTGAACTTTTACTCGATATTGAAAACATATTTGTAAGTGACTCCCAATGAGTACATGTCTAAGAAATCCATATCTATTTGGATGTACCTATGTGGTCCACTATGGTACTTCAGAACTAGGTGCCTCTCAGAGTCTTTAATACCCAAATTTGTGCGCAAGGTATGGAAGTTGTTGGTGTAATCCGACACCATCTGGTCTCTCTCTTGATGTAGAGTTGTCCATCTCGTGTACTGGTCATGATAGTTTCCAATAGGGTAGTTATATCCTTGAGGGAATCAATAAAATATTCCCAAGTGGGTCTTGGTCCAAAAATGGTAGGCTCATTTCCGTTATGTTTCTCACAGTAAGTATCCCACCAATCTCTGATATGGGGAAGATATTTAAGGAGCACGAAGGTGATTTTTTCATTGTTGGAAATTTTTTGGATAGAGAAATAACCATCTAGTAAAATTAACCATTTTTCCAAAGTGTCGACATCTATATAGCCTTCAAATAAAGGAATATAAAAGTTAACTTATACCTTGAAGGGCGTCACACCTTTGAAGTGTTTACTGGTTGAAGGTTCCTCCTTTTCTATTGTAAACCATTGAAGGATTTGGGAGAAATTATCCATCAACTCATTCCTCTGTCGCACGAGGGCTTCCTCGAGCAAAACTTTGATAGGATCTCCTGCTCCATCATCTCTCTTTTATTTTTCCATGGGAGGTTTCTTGGGCCAGCAGGAGTGTTCTTCCCCAAGCTCAACTAGTTCAATACCCAACTCTTGATAGCTTGACCTCATCGAGGACATGCAAAAAGAAACAACAAAGAGGATATTTCTATTATACCATTGATCCATATTATATTGAGAATGACATGAAGGAAGAGATATAACAAGGAAACACACAAATATATTTCAAGAAACATAGTAATACAATTAAATTCATATTCTATTAATGACTATTTGGAATAAAAGAGACTGTAAAATGAAAAGAACACAAGCTATCTAGAATGATGGTATCTTATCCCTGAAGAGAGATATGTTTTAGTTAGAATCATTCACAAGAAGTTGATTACAAAGAGGACAGAAAGGAATTTTAACATAAAGCATAAATGAGAAAAATCTAAACATCCAAAACCCTAACCCCAGAAGATGAAGCCCCAAAATGTTTGTGGGCCTTGATGTGGTTAGTTGATACATTAACTTGTTGTTTTTCTATGTGAGATATGATCGATATTTTTACTATTACAGTGATGAGTGTTCCATATATAAAGAACATATGGTGACCATCCATGAAAGGATGCGTCCCTTGGATAATTAATAATTATTTATTATTATCATTTTATTATTATATATAGTGTTTAATAATCAATAATTGTATTATTAATTATTAATCTAAGAGAATTTATTCCCGATGTTTTCCAAACATCAACACTCCCTCTCAATGAGGGAGACATTCTGCATCATTCCAATCTTGTCTCTGAAGTATAAAAACTTCACCCTAGACTCATGAAACTTGTTTATCAGTCTTGGGAGACGTCTCTCTCACACCTAAACCAAGGAAAAACTCCTTCTACGGCTCTCCCTCTGAGCCAATTGACTCTCCTTGAGACCAAGCTCACTCTGGATCCACATGTAATAGCATATAGCATCTTGAGTCTTTATCATTCCTTGTCAAATAACCATGACTAGGAAAAATACCACACCGAGATCGTTCACCATAGGTACACACCTGTGAGTGAATGTCGGTCTGATATCAAATGACATGTGGCACCTTGAGTCCATATTATTCCTTTTCATGATCAAGGAAGACTACGCCTGGGCCCATTTACTACAAGTGAACCTTTATGATAAATGTATCCTATCTCCCTTGGTTTGTAGCCAATCTAGGAGAAGGTCTGCCCGATGATGAAACATCAACACTCCCTCTTATCTAGGGAGGTATCTTTCCATGATTTATTGATCTAGTAGTATAGTGACTACTATGTAATCAACTAGTAGAAAACAACTATTGTCCAGAGACACACAATCTCCACTAGTGGTACACAACCACCATAGTAGCAAAAGGTCTGTCACACATGGCACTCCCATGTGGAATATTAGAGGCTACTCCCTCTAGGAACACTTAGGGTCAACTCCCCATAATGTGTGACATCAAGGTCAACTCCCTTGACATGTCCTCATGTGCTCTCCACAAGGTATGTGTCCTCATGTGCTCTCCATAAGGGATGTTGGGCTATAAGACCAAACACACTTATCCATTCTTGGATAAGTGTCCCACTTATCTCTTCTTGGATAAGTGTCCTCATAGATCAACTCAACTCAGTTCAAAGAGGCTGGAGAATGTCTGTCACACATGGCACTCCCATGTGGATTTCTAGATGCTACTCCCTCTAGAAACACTAGGTTCAACTCCCGATAGTGTGTGACGTCAAGGTCAACTCCCTTGACATGTACTCATGTGCTCTCCACATGGGGCATATCCTCATGTGATCTCCACAAGGGACATTGGGCTATCCATTCTCAGATAAGTTTCCTTACATATAAAATCACTTATCCCTTCTCGAATAAGCCCAAAACCACTTATCCCTTACCAAATAAGTGTCCCACTTATCCCTTCTTGGATAAGTGTCCTCACAAAAAAACTCAACTCAGTCACATAGGAGTATGATCTGAAGAATGTCTTAGGAAGTTGCAAACATCCACACTCCCTCTCAGTGAGGGAGAAATTATCTACCACGCCAAGTCTGTTACATAAGTACTCAAACTACGTCCTAGTTTGGTAAGAACATCAACGACATGCTCATCTGTAGGAAGGTATTGCACCAATAATTCCTTCATCTGTGATGCAGGAGCATCGCCAACACATCAAGCGAGCTAGCGTGGAAGCGGAGGACAGCTGGACAAGCCAACACAAATTTTGAAAACACTTTGGAATTGTTGCGCAAATATTAAATGAGCCATTAAGATGAGGCACACTTGTATATTGTAAATGGACCTTGAGCATATAGCTCTTGTCCTTAGTAGGTAGATGACATTTAAAATAGTTAATGTAAAGTAGAGAGAATTTAATTCTAGACTAGACAGTTGTAGAGCACAAGAGGGAAACGGGATATAGACACCCTCATTTTGCATTGTAACATTATTCAGAAGCATTTGGAGAAAGAAGAAGCAGAGAGCTGTGTAAAAACACCCATGTACAGACATTTGAATTAATAGAAATATTTGATTCAAATTCATGGTTTGTGTTGTTCTCTGTGTATCGGTGCTGAATGATAGGCTCATGAATGTTTGCTTCTTGTTATACATTTGATTTTATATGATGTGTATGTGATTTCATGTATGAATTGAAGTCTAAGAGGGAGATGGAATGAGTTTCAATTGTTTCTCTATTTGAGCCAAAGAATTCCTGCAAGGAGTGCAATTGAAGTGTCTGCAAGGAGTGCGTTGACAGAGGGTTCAGATAGAGATAGTTTTTGTTCTCATTCATCCAGAAGTGTAGTTGGGCACATGAGCCATGCAAGGAGTGCACAGGCCAGGTAAAAGTCTCAGGGTTGTGAACCTGAGTGAAGCATTTGACAGACTGCTGCTGCAGGTGTGCGCAGAGTCAAGTGACTTCAACACTTCGATGTTGTTGAAGGTTTGCCACAAGGAGTGCGTGCAAGATTTTTCTTGAAGGACTTGAGGTCGTGGGGAAAATCTCAGGAGGGATAGGACCTTTGAATTTATTGAAGGACAATGTAGAAAAGTTGTGCCTTGAAGGTTGGCAAGAAGCGTCGCAAGTTTGCACGCAGGTGGATAAGTTCTGTGGAAGAACACTTAGTCATTTCGTGGATTGCATAAGGAAGAACGGACGGTCGATATTTTCTAGGGAAAATCAGCGAATCACCGTGAGCCGTTGGATCTCACGGGGGTGCAGGGGGATACTGCAGATATTCCCATAGTGTTTAAATATCAGAAGGGGCAGAGCCATTGATCCAAGCCAGCCAGGGGCGTTGGATTATTCGCAAATTCACCTATCGGGATTTCGTAAGAAAGGAATCGAAGATTTGGTAACAGGAGTCGCGAAATCGCGATACGCGATATCCCGACGGCTACAAGTATAGTGTGGGGCCACATGAGTTGGTGGTGGATAGGTAGCACACTGTATCGGGGTTCGGGAAACGTAAAGTCCCGAAACATTGGACATCAGGATTCACGATCCCGCGAAGTCCGAAATCCCAACGAGGTGATGGGACCGTTGAAAAGTCAAAGCCGCAAGCTCATCGGAGTTTTGGCATATCGGGACTCGAGAGTCAGAGAACCGAGTTCCTCGAAACCGCGAGTGCCGAGATCCCGATAGAGAAAGTCCTGACAAAGAAATGGAAGGGTCAGCGTTGACTCACATTAGGTCTCGGAGATTTGAGAGTCCTACGCTCGATCACTGACCTCGCAAGGTTGTGAAGTCTGATTCCTCGATAAGTAAAGAGAGGGGGAGTCGCGCAAAGATATCTGTGGGTGCATATTTCCCGATTGGAAAATAGAAGGACCGGTTAGTGTTCTTCAGGCCGAGGAAAGAGAAGATCCTGTGAGCAGGCATGCCTGTGGGTGTGACACTGCGTCAGTTTGGTATCATAGCTTCAGATTCTTGTCTGTATATTTTAGGCGAGGAAGGCATAAGAGGTAAGGAGTACTCTGATACACAACGTCAAGTGGTATCAGAGCTAAGACATATTGTTCTTTGCTTTCTGTAGCAGAGAAGAGGAGAATTCGCCATGCCACCAAGGAGAGATAGGCAGTCACCTGATCCAGAGGATAGGGAAGTACAGAGAAGAAGAGGTAGGAAGATAATTGATCCAGACATAGAGAGACAGATGAGAGACCTCCGAGTGAGACTCAAGGACATGGAGACAACGTAAAGATGCACAACTAGTGCAGGGGATCTGAGTGATTCCGATAGTGAAATAGAGGCTGAACGAGAGGAGGAAGTTATAGCCGGAGATGCATCAAATGAGAATTTGATCAAAGCTATTGCCAAGATGGGTGCAAGAGCGAAGATGGACATTCCAATTTACGAGGGAAACTTGGATGCAGAGGAGCCACTAGATTGGATTAGATCTCTGGATAATTACTTCGACTACGAAGATGTCAAAGAGGACAAGAAAGTCAAGCATGCTGTTACACACTTAAAAGGACATGCAACATTGTGGTGGGATGAACTACAAGATGACATGCGCTGTAAGGGCAAGCAGAAGATCAAGAGCTGGGACAGGATGATCGCGAAGATGAAGGAAAAATTCATCCCCAAGGATTATCAAATTACTCTTTTCAGGAGAATTCAGAACCTGAGACAGAAGCTGATGACAATGAAAGAATACACTGAGGAATTCTATCGACTGAACATCAGGGCAGGTCATTGGGAGAGCGATGATGAAAAAGTTGCCAGATACATGAATGGCCTAAGATATGATATCCAGGATGAGATGAGCATGGTAACCATCCGAACGGTGGAAGATGCTTATCAGATGGATTTGAAAGCTGAAGAGAAGCTGAGCTGAAAACAGAGTCAGAGGGGCCGAGGCAGAAGTCATCCCAGAGGCAAAGCAGTTGCCCAGGACAAATACCAGAAGCCCAAGGAGGAATGGAAGAAACCTCAGACTCATGCAGAGAGAGGTGGAACCTCATAGCGGGGGCCATATGTTGAACAGAGAGGGAAACATAATGAACAGAGAGGAGATTATGCTGACAACAACACTTTACCTCGTATTAGAGGCAGAGCAAGAGGAAGAGGTGGAGTAATCACATGCTTCACATGTGGAAAGAATGGGCACAAGTCTTACGAGTGTCCAGAGAAAAAGAAGGACATTGGAGAAGCTCACATCACCGAAGCACAGAGGCGGGATGTTGAGGCCGAAGACACTGAAGGTGGAAGATTGCTCATGATGCGAAAAGTCATTTTGACACCCGAGAAGGAGGTGGAAAGTTCAGTCCAAAGGACCAGACTCTTTAGGATTGCTTGCAAGACCAAGGACAGGGTATGCAAGGTCATTGTAGACAGTGGTAGCATGGATAATCTCGTATCTACGGAGATGGTAGAGAAGCTGGAGCTGGAGACGACTGATCATCCAAGCCCATACAAAGTTTTGTGGCTACAGAAAGGACACCAGGTAACTGTTACTAAACAATGCTTGGTTGAATTCAAGATAGGTGGATATAATGATAAGATCTTATGTGATGTTATTCCCATGGATGTTTTTCATCTATTTTTGGGTAGACCATGGAAATATGACATAAATGTGATTCATGATGGGAGAATGAACACATACACCCTAGAGAAAAATGGGAGGACACACATGTTGCTTCCGATAAAGGATAAGGAGATGAAGTCAGAAGTAAGCAACACAATACTTCTCATGAGTGGAAAGGAACTTCTTACCGAGGTTAAGAAGAAGGAGGATCCAGTATATCCCTGCAATCTCATGTCAATACTAGAAGTATATCTCAGACCATGTACAACTCTTCCTCACAGGTATCTCAACACATGCTTCACAACAATCCAATGTTTCTTTCTCTACTGACTAATAAAAAGGATAAGTATATTCACTACATAAAAAATATCTGGTTTGGTGTTAACCAGATACATCAATGATTCAATCAACTGTTTGTATAGAGTCAGATCAATTTCATCAGAATCGGAAGAAGACACACTTAGTTTCTTCAGATTCATCACCATTGGTGTAGCCATGAGCTTCCAGTTTAGCATCCCAAACTTATTCAATATCTCAACTATGTACTTCCCTTGACTTAGGAATATCTCATCAGTTCTCTTCCACACCTCTAGTCCTAAGAGGTAGTGCATAATACCAAGGTCCTTCTTATCAAACTCATAGTCCAACGCATACTTGCATTCAACAATAAGGCTCTCTATACTGGTGAGGAATAAATAATCAACATAGAGGACCAAAATCAGTGACTCACCATTAAAAATCTTGTAGTACAAGCTGGGATCAACAATTT
Organism: Picea engelmannii; assembly: GCA_009831015.1. Lineage (NCBI taxonomy): Eukaryota > Viridiplantae > Streptophyta > Pinopsida > Pinales > Pinaceae > Picea > Picea engelmannii. Next base: position 9,433 of record ML802687.1, on the reverse strand, counting down.
TTTTTTCTTCTAAAGCCCAAACTCATCAGGTATCTATCAATCCTCACATACCAAGCTCGAGGTGCCTGATTGATCTCATACAAGGTCTTCTTCAACCTGCACACATGAGAATCCTTCTCATGTATCACAAAACCATCTGGTTTCTTGATGTATACTTTTTCCTCAATCTATCCATTGATAAAAATTGTCTTCATATCCATCTGATGTAGTCTCCAACCCATGGATGCTACAAGGGAAATAATTGTTTGGATATAAGTGTATCAAGCAACAAGAGAAAATGTCTTCTCATAATCTATTCTCTCCACCTGAGAGAATCCTCTAGAAACAAATATCATTTTGTGCCTCTCGATTCTCCCATCGGCTGTGTGTTTTATATTATAGATCCATTTGGAATTCACTTCAGACTTTCCCTTAGGTCTCGAAACAATATTCCACACACAATTCTTCATGATGGACTGATACTCCTCCATCATGTCATCTCTCCATACTGGATGACTATTTTCCTCCTCATAATAGGAAGGCTAAAAAATGAATGATGTGGCTCATAGTTGCGGCATAACACAAATATCTCTGAGGTATCTTGCACACTCATAAGGTACCATGAGGAGTTGCATGCCCTTTTTCCTCTTGCAGATTTTGACGAGCCCATGTAGATCTCTTCTGACCTATTGCAATATCTCTGGGAAAATTAACTAGAGATACCAGATCAACGGGATCAATTTGATCAATAGACTCAACTATCTCCCTTTGAAACATAATGTCATCTTGGACCATATTTGACATATAGAGATTTCCTCATGAAACCAATGTCTAATACATATTGAGGTTCCCTCATGGAACCAATGTCTCACAAGACATATCAAGGTTTTCTTGTGAAACCAATGTCTTGGCTCCTTCATCTCACCATATGAGGCACATCAAGATGAAGTCTACATCCCCTCCTACTAGTCCACAAAGAACCCTCTAGAGAGAATGTCTCATGATGTTTCCTCAAACATCAACACTCCTTGTAGAGTTGGAGGTTACTCATCCTCTGTGTCTTCTCCCTCTAACACTGAAGGTAGCTCTTCCTCATTATCTGGAGGTAACTCAATCTATGATCCCTCTAGATGTAGTACAACCTCCTTTACTTGGATCTATCACCATAGTTGTGCTATAGTCAGTTTTGACTGACTATATCCATGATCACTAGAACTGTCTCTTCTATTTGGCATGGCCCCATCCTGGGAGGTACATTGCTCCTAAAGAATTTCTTTCTCTGAGCATCATGTTTGGAAATGCCTCTCCTTGATATCATGTTACAAGGTCTTTCCCTCCATGTTTTCCTCATGCGGCCAAAATTATGGCTCCTTCTCAGAGCTATTACCTGTGACCTGCTCAGAACAAGAAATAAGAACAACAAAAGCATCTCCTAGAGGAGATCAATTTATATTGTGCACAACTATATACATTGACCCTCCAAATGACACATCTTCTACTATGAACAACACACATCCATCATATACTCAATGTCATACAACTACCAACACACATCCATCATATACTCGATGTCATATGGCTAACCATGTTGATTTTCTAGTGTTAAATTAGACAAGCACAATTCTCCGCAAGTGGTAATTACTTTCAATGATATACGATATTACTTTAGTAAACTCTAGAATATCACTAAGTAACTTAGAAAATTTCAACTACTTAGAAACTTTGATCTCTTCCTTAGATCACTTCCCACGTGTGAGAGAGAAAAAATATGTGTCTATTGTTGTGTCTTTCAAGTGTCTTTTTATAGTAATATTAGATTGATCCAAAAATACACGTCTCTTTGAAAATTAAATTTAAAATTAATTTTCTTTCTTATAAATAATTGGAGAATACCTTCCGTAACTACCCAAAGATTAATTTTAATTTGGATATAATCCATCCACATAGTATTTGACTTTGTTAAATTTTTCCTCCATAATTCATGCGATTCTTTGCATAAATATAGGTAGAAATAAATATGCAGTACATTCCTCATATTTAGGTAATTATACATTTTTACTAGAAATTAGTGCCCACCATAATTTATGGAATTCTTTCTATAATTTAGGTAGGAGTAAAAAGTAAATATGTTGTACATAGATATTGTAGCAACCCAAAAATTTAACACTCCCAACACTTTATTCTACTCTCATTTTCTTGAGTTCTCCTGTGAGGGAGTCAAGCCTAGTCCCACTCTGATACCATGTTGTTTTTCTATGTGAGATATGATGATGAGTTTTCCATATATAGAGAACATATGGTGACCATCAATGAAAGGATGTGTCCCTTGGATAATCAATAATTGTTTATTATTATCATTTAATTATTATATATAGTGTTTAATAATCAATAATTATATTATTAATTATTAATCTAAGAGAATGTCTTCCCAATGTTGTCCAACCATCAACATAACTTCCCAGGGGCATAACTTTTACATACGATCTCCATTTGGGGCGCTTGGTATCCTGTCAGAAAGGTCTAGCCAAGCAGTACACATTCCAAACTACCTATAATTTTCCTCTTTGGCTACATGCTAGGCAATGCCGTGCCAAAACAACATCGTTTAGGGCCTCAAAACGACCTCATAAGTCTGGGACTTGAAAAAATGTAGAAAAACTTCCAAGATGTGGAACCATTCTAAATTATTGGAACAAGTGGGTGGCCACCAATATCCCTCTGGATCACCGAGGGTCTTCAACTAGAATTGGAAACTATAATTGCCACAAGGTAAGACCCATGCTAATGTGGATATGTGTTGATGTTAAACATAAAATGGGCCAATGAAAGAAAAGAGAAATGATGACTCTCTTTGTTCCATCTGGGGTTAATTATTCTTATGGGAAATGATAATCAAGATAGTGCAAAATTCTTGGAAAAATGTGAGTTGATGTCGACAGGAATGAATATGCGACCTTTAAAGGATAATTTTTTTCTTGAAGTCAATTGAATATGGACCAGAGACCAAATTGTAATGGGGCTAGATACTAGTAATTGTGGATGAGGTCAAAAAGGTGTTAGTGAGGTTGAGACTCAAAACTTCCCTTGGGAAGAAAATGATTGACGACTTGTAGTGGTGGGATTCAAAACCATTTGGACATGGAATGATATAATATTACGAGAACAATCATATATAGTAAGTGTTTGGATAATTGGTATTAAGGAGTAGTGAATGCAAATGAGTAGTTGAAGGTGGAAATGTGAGGTGTTTCAAACAACTAGGCTTATACACGCATGGGTGAATCAATGTGAATGCTCTAACCAAGGGTCACTAGGATTGTCGCTGGGTGAATATGATGTCATTGGATGCAATGTAATGAGTAAAGTTGCTTCCCACAAAAAATGTGTTTTGTACAATTACCAATGAATGAAATAATGTAAAAAAAATTGGGTTGAATGTATAAATAGAGAGATGGGTTCCCCAATGGTATGATTAAATGGCTTAACCCTAAGAGGCATAAGGAGTGAGAGTGAATGAGGGAGAGGACCCCTTTTCTGGTCTCTGTGGAGGTAGTTGAATGATGAGATAGAATGCATATGGCCAACTAATATAAGGGGATATGAGAGGCAAATAGAAATTCAAGGAATCATTAGATGTAACCAACCATAAAAATGTAAATGATCAAGAGTCTGAGGGGATGGGCTAGCATGATGATGAGAAGGAAGTATCAAGTTAAATATTTGAGATGTAAATTAGATGGGCTATTCTCTTAGGAGTTGTAGCAACATGGGTGTTGATAATGCGAGGGGAGATAAAAATCAAGGCCACCCATGGGGGTGAAAATATATTGGCCAGTGACAACTGAATGCATAGGGAAATAGTTTAAGTTGCTGCATATATGGAAAAAAGATATCCTAGAGGTATATATAAGTGGGAATAATAATGGGTAATGAAATGATATCATAGGTAGTACTTAACATGCCAGTTTGAAGAAGTACATACTTAAAATGGGTAGGGTGAAGGAACCTACCATATGTATCCAAGAGACAAAGGGATCCTCCCAACGAATACATGCACGCATGAAACAAAATACCCAAAGTGAAAGAAATGATGAAAATAAATTTGATAGGGAGAAAATAATCAACAAACGGAGGTAATGAGTTGGTGTACCTATCAAATAAGTGACAAGATGAAGGGTCTTGAGGTGAAAATTGGGAAAAATGAATGGATCATACCATGTCGAAAGGGGAGATATTGTAATCTTGATGACACAAATGGTTTAAAAAACAGAGCTCCGAAGCTCTCATACAATCTTGAGGAACATCACGGCTAGGCGATATAAAAGGAGTGGGACCTATTATGCCACCTCATTTGTACTTTTGACGATGTGGATGTGAGCCTATGGAGCCCATGAATTTCTAGATATTCTTGTTCGACAACACAGGTATTCCAACAGAGGACGAACACCTTCAGTAACCACTCACATAACCGGATCAAAGATTAACACACCGATGTTTTTATGTGTTAAAACCCCTATGGGGAAACATCCACGACCCCAACCAACACGACCACTTGGAGCAGTTTATTAATGCAAAAGAAAAAGATTATAGAGAGATTTTACAAGAGAGTTTCTCACAATCGATCATTGGTAAATGACCCTCCATGCTCTTTAAATAGATATCATGGACCAATCGGGTGTTAAGACACAAATCAAAGAAAGTTAAGATCGAGGAGAGTATGAACCGTCATATCACTCTATGTCGGGAACATATTGTGACTGTCGGATTTCCTAACTACAAATGCATACTAATGCATACTAAAGAAACACACTAAGAAACACACTTTTACCTAAACACACATTAGACCAAGTAGATCATAACTAACTCCTAAGTGTCTAAATATCCTAACATCCCCCCTTAAGAACAATTTGGGATAGGATTGAAGGATTTACAATGGTGACACAATAGGAGAAGGAAGGAGGCATTAGAGCCTATCCCCCCTTAATGACAACTTTCTGAACTCTTAACATAGATCAAAGTTTGGAAAAAATCGCTTCTGTAAGATACTTTGTGAAAATGTCTGCAACTTGATATTCTGTAGGGAAAAAGAGCACTTCAATAAATTGATCATGAATGAGCTTTCTGATGAAGTGCATATGTATCTCAATGTGTTTTCTACATTGATGTTGAACTGGGTCTTTGGCGAGCTTGATGGCACTCTGATTGTCGCACCAAAGGTTGGTCAGATGCTGCTGCTAGAGTCCAAACTCTGAAAGGATCTATCAAAGCCAAGAGGCTTCCTGACTTGAATTTACCACTACTCGGTACTCTGCTTCTATCGAAGAAAGTGAAACAGAATGTTGTTTCTTACATGCCCAAGTGACAGATCCTGAACCAAGGCTGAAAACATAACCTGCAGTAGACTTCCGATCATTAGGGTCGCCGACCCAATATAAATTATTGAAACCAACCAATAGAGGAGTCCCCCCTGAACTGTAATGTATCTCGAACTGAATTGTACCACAGACATAGCGAAGTATCCTTTTAGCTTCTTTCCAATGGCTTTCATGGGGTGTTTGAATATACTAGGCAACAAGACCAACAACAAAGAAAAGATCAGGATGGGTATGAGTCAAGTATAAGAGGCTACCAAGTAACTGACAGTACAGTGTGGCATCAAATTCAGGAGAAGTACATGTGGTAGTAAGATTGAATCCAGACTGGAAGGGAGAAGAGGATGGTTTACAACCATCCATGTGAAAGCGACGAAGAAGGTCACAAGCATGCTTAGACTGGAAAAAAAAAATTCCTTCATTGGTTTGCAAAACTTGGAGGCCAAGGAAATAATGCAAAAATCCTAAGTCTATCATTTCAAATTTCTTCTTAAGGATGGTTTTCACATGGTTTAAAAGTTTTGAGTCACTACCAGTAAGGATAAGGTCATCAACATAAAGGAAGAGGATTATGAGATGGCTTCCTACTTTCTTGGTATAGACATTTGGATCAGAATGAAATCTAGAGAATCCAATGGCAATAAGAAAGATGTCCATTTTGGCATACCAAGCTCGGGGATCTTGCTTGAGACCATAAAGATATTTATTAAGATGAAAAACAAGGCTAGATTCATTCTGGACATAGCCAGGAGGTTGTTCCATGTAGATTTCTTCTTGCAAATCTCCGTGTAAGAAGGCAGATTTAACATCCATCTGATGGACCTCCCATTTATGTGAGGTAGCAAGGGAAATAACAAGTTGGATGGAATTTATTTTGGCTACAGGGGAAAAGGTTTCATTATAGTCAACTCCTTCAAATTGGGAAAATCCTTTGGCAACTAATCGAGCCTTGTGTCTTTCAACACTTCCATATGATGCATACTTAGTTCTATATACCCATTTACGTCGGACAATTTTTCTTCCTTTTGGAAGAGGTATAAGATCCCAAGTATTGTTTTCCATTAAAGAACGATACTCTTCATTCATTACTGTATCCCAATCTGGATGACCTGAAGCTTTTGCAAATGTCTCTGGATCATGAGTTTCTGAAACTTGAGCCAAAAGAGAAGAGGCTTGCTGTAACTGTGAATGAGTTCGACACTGATCTGAAGGATCACCGACAATATCACCAACTGCTTCTTGTGTTGAATGAACCCATCTAGGAAGCGGTGGAGCTGGTGCTAGTTCAGGTTCAAAGGACTCATCTTGAGGAAGGAGAGTAGGCGGAGGTGGATTTTCATCCTCACTGTCATCATCTAACGAAGAAAAAAGAATAGAAGAAGGCACAAGTGCCGAATATGAATCATAGGCTGAAGAAGGCACAACCGCCGAATTAGTCTCGCATGCCAGAGAAGGCACAAATGCCGAATTAGGCTCGCAGGCCAAGAATTTTTCATCAAATTTAACATCTCTTCTAATAATAATTTCATTACAATGTGTTTGAAGAAGTCTATAACCTTTAACATCTTTAGAATAACCAACAAATATACACTTCTCACTTTTAGGCTGCAATGCTTTCCTTTCTCATCAGGAATGTGAGCCCATGCTATACTGGCAAAAACATGGAAGTGACTTACATTTGGTTTAATTTTAGTCCAAGATTCTTCTGGTGTTATATTTTTAAGAGCCTTTGTGGGAGTGTGATTTACTATGTAATTGGCATAGTTGATATCTTCTACCCAATACTTTAGACTTAATCCCTTAGATTGGATCATACAATTAGCCATTTCTTTTAATGTGCGGTTCTTTCTCTCAAAAACACCATTTTGTTGTGGTGTATATGGAATAGTGTGTTGCATTTAGATTCCCTGTGTAGTGCAGTAACTTGTAAAATTATTGTTCACATATTTGCCTCCATTATCTGTTCTTAACATTTGAATTTGATGTCCAAATTTCTTTTCTACAAGGGCCTTGTAGGCCACAAAATTGTCAAAAACTTCACTCTTAAGTTTTAAGAAGTAAACCCAAGTACGTCTAGAAAAGTCATCAATGAAAGTTAATAAATACTTGCACCTAGAAAAATAAAGAGAATAAAGTGGACCACACAAATCATTGTGAAAAAGATGCAAAGGACCCGAGGCATGCCAAGAGGCACGTTTATCAAAAATGTCCCGATGATGTTTGTCGAGAACACAACCAACACAAACACCATCTTTGCATGAAACAAGAGGAAGACCAGTGACCATCTGTTGATTACATAGTTTCTTCAATGAGTGATAGTTTAGATGATCAAATCGCTCATGCCAAAGTTTTCTCAAGTCATCGCTATGAGCAACAAAAACTGATGAAAAAGATGATGACCCAAAGTTGTCAAACTTGTACAACCTAGTAATAACATCAACAATTCCAGTTGCAAGAACATGCTTAGGATATTTTATATCCTTGATTACAAATTGGTGAGTTGAAAACTCTATGGTTTTACCTTCACCTAAATGAGTGATTTGATATAATGATAGAAGGTTACAAGAAATACTTGGAACACATAATACATCATTGAAATGACCATTTTCTACTTGAACTGTTCCAGATCCTTCAACACTAAGAGATCTATCATCACCAACAAATATATTCTTGGTGTTACATTCATTTAGAGTAGAAAATATGTCTCTATCCTTAGCCATATGATAAGATGCTCTAGAACCAATAAGACACTCATCAGAAGTAGAAGTAGAAGTTGTATTGAAGGAGAAACCAAAAGATGAAAGTGGATGTCCATGAGAAGAAGAAGAAGTACAATCCGTACTGATGTTGTGCTTCTTCATCACTGCTTCTAAAGCTGCCATCTTCTTGAAACATTTGGACTCATCATGACCATCTTTATCACAAAAGTTGCAATGTCTATTGCAATGTCTTTATATATTTTTCTCCTTTGTCTCCATTAGGAGAGAAAGCTGTCTGAGTGGGTTTGGGAACCTTATATTACTTGTTGTGGTGAGGATGTTGCTTCTCGAGATTCTTGGGTTTATCTTTCTGATGGAAAACTAAGGCTTTGTTGGAGGTACCTGCAGTGCTGATCACTCCAAGTTGCACTAGCTTATCTTGCTCAAAATCAAAACATCACAAAAGTTCTCAAGACTGGGTTTTTGATAAGCTGTCCCTAGAGCCTCTTGCATGGCATAAAAGGTAGATACAAACACAAAATATGCACTACCTAGCTTAGAAATAATAAGATAGATGCAATGATCTTATTCTATCTTTATCTTACATTATTAAGAGTTCTGAGTGTTTTAAACTTAGATAGATAGTCTTCAATGTAAGAAAAATAACTTGGACTTAAAGTTAGTACTTGATTTTTTAACTGTTGTGCTCGAATAATATTGTGTTTACCAAACACAGATTCAATCTTTTCCCAAGCTTATTTGGGTTTATCAGTTGATTGAAGGTGGAACCTTAAATCAGGAGAGATGGACATTCTAATTAATCCACGTGCTTCATCATTCCTAATATCCCATTTTACTTTCTTATCAACATCGGTTGGTGTTATTTCCTTTCCCAAGGTAATCGGTACAAACATTTACTTCTTAATAAATCCTCCATATGAGATTTCCATCGAAAGCAGTTGGTGCTGGTAAGTAAGAGATTAATTTTAGAATCCATATTAACTATGCAGATAAAATGGATTTAAGAACTGAAACTGATGATCTGAATGGAAAGATCTTGAAAAGTTATGCAGTTTAAAAAAAAATGACACTAAAAACAGACTTCAGATGTGAGCGTTATGCCCTTTTTAAAAAAGGCATAAACGGTAACCAAAAGACCACGTGGTGGTGTAAGTTGCTTTATGAAGCCCACTTTTATAAAGAGAAGTGGGGATCACTTTTACAATGAAGTTACTTCATATAAAATAAATAAATCTAAAATAAAATATTAAAGCTACTTATAGTGATTCACTTTTTTATTTTTTTACACTTGAAGTGAAATACACTTTACAATTTTAGCATGAACTTTTTCAAAAAAAAAGTAACAAAAGAGAGACTTGAACT
>ML802686.1:456551-524050 GCA_009831015.1 Picea engelmannii | reverse complement strand
CTCTCTCATCCCTTCAAAGCTAGTACAGTTGCCACCGCATTCATGGAGACAGTTCAAAAGCTACATGGCAGCCCAAATATTATTGTAAGTGACAAAGATCCCATCTTCACTGGACATTTTTGGACAAAATTATTTTCTTGTTTAGGTACTCAATTGGCTCATAGCTCATCCTATCATCCTCAATATGATGGACAAATCGAGATAGTGAACAAATGTCTGGAAGGCTACCTTCATTTCTTTGTCTCTTATAAACAAACACAATGGTTCAAATGGTTACCCTTGGCAGAATGGTGGTATAACACTTCCTTTCATACTGCAACAAAAATGAAACCCTTTATGGCACTCTATGGATACCACCCTCCTTCCATCACTTCTTCTCTAAAAGAAAAATCTAAGGTTCAAGCAGTGGAAGATCACATCGAGCATCAACAACAAGTTCTCCAAATCTTAAAGGACAACCTGACCATGGCACAAAATTGCATGAAACAACAAGAAGATCAACATAGTAGTGAAATAAGTTTTGAAGTAGGGGATTGGGTTTTTTTAAGACTAAAACCATACAAATAGATGTCCCTCCAGCAATCCAAGAAGGATAATAAATTATCACCAAAGTACTATGGCCCTTATAAGGTGTTACAAAATATTGGTACTATGGCATACAAATTGGAGTTTCCTGCATCTTCACGAGTACACTCAGTTTTCCATGTTTCATGCTTAAAGAAGGTTATAGGTGACAAGATCCCAATTCAAACTATATTTCCAGAACTTGATGAGGAAGGAAAAATCATATTTGATCCTGAAGCCATCACTGACAAAAGAATTTTCCAGCTGAGGAATAGATCCATTTCAGAGTATCTCATTAAATGGAGGAAACTACCGGTTGAAGATTCCACTTGGGAAGATGAGTCTTTTATACAGAAGCATCTATAGTTACTCAAGTGTTGCGAACAACACTTGTCTCAAGGGGAGGGGAATGTTAAGCCCTAATATTGACTCATTACCCCTTAATTGGGGCATATTACATTAGTAATATTATTTTATTTATGTCGTCTTTATTCCATTAGTTGTAATTATACCTCCTAGTCTCTTATATATACCAAGGAGACATTTTCATTTGGAATCATCTTGTACTTGAACATTTGTGTGGAGTAAAAGGAGGTTTCCCCCTCGAAGAGGATTATTATCTAAAATTCTCTCTTTTTCAAGGCATTGAGTACTTATTTTGAGGTTTTTCTATGCTATATTGATATTTGGTTCTTAACATAGAAACATACAAAAATATATATCACGAGGACTTATAAGGGGAAAACAAGTTCTTTTGACATCTCTTTTGTTCCTTAGTATATATGTGTGTGTGTAACTAGAACTGAACATTTTCATTATATATGTAAAAACCCATGTTCCAAGACAACAAAAATTACAATAGTTTTTCAAAGAGTTTCTTAAAACATTACATAGTTCTAGTTCACTAAATACAAACAAAAAGGTAGTTATTGGCCTAGAATTCCAAGCATTCTTGTAGGTAGACTGCCAAACAAACTGACATAAAATGTACATAACATGGATTTGTTTTATATTGTAGCTTATTCCACACTATTATGGTCTTATGGCTCTTCTCCATATCATTGGTTGGCCTTGTCTTCGATCTCCATTGGAACTTGGTACCCTATTTCAACCTTTTCCTCCCCACCATGGATGGAAATTTGAGTGTCATTGTTGTTTGAAGCCAATGAAATATTTTCCATGCATTGAGATAAATCAGAGTCCAAAGACAACCACACTCAACCTCAATTGTGTCTAATCGATCCCTAAATATTAGAAGGAGACATGAAACATTGGCATTATGGGAATGTTGGCCTACTCTAGTCCCACAACCTTGGAACTGAGTAACCAAATGGAATTACTATAAGATTTTCTAATTTGTTTGTGTCTTTGAAGGATTTTTTTTTAATTCTTGGGCATCCTCTCTTGATCCAATCCAAGAAGGACAAAAATTCAAATTTCTTGGATTCAGATGAAACTAGTGCAATCGCTTAGTGCTCGCCGTGCCAATTATGGTAGTATATTATTTTTCAAAAATGGACTCTCTATGGCGAAGATGCCGTGATCTCAAGTTTTTCCCAAACATGCAAAAAAGTCAAAGGTCAAAGTCAACTGGTCAAAGGTCATACAAATAATGTGGCAGATGACATCAATAGTGTCATGTTTATGTCATCATGATACGTGGCAACACCAGGACGTTTCATGTGGCATTCACATTTGGAATTTTCAAGGGTGTTTTGGACCACTAAAAAAATGACACGTGGCACTATACAGAAGTGACTCATGATTGTATGGAAGACACGTGGAAGGATTAGATGAGGACATGTGGCAGTATGGTCCTAAGTTGGAAGAAATATGCCTTCCTATGGGTGCGGTGCCATTGGACTAAGGTGTTGGACCAAGGTGAACCATTCCATATGACCAAGACCTAATGACCAAGGGCACGGTGCCATTGGACCAAGGCGTGGGATAATAACACTAGTCCATGTGACCAGGGCTAAGAATCGGGGGTTGGGTAACATTTGGACCTGACACCTGGACACATGAGCATATATGACCAGGACTCCAGGAGCATAGGGGGATCAGGCCCAAATTTTTCAAAAGTGGGTTTTTAACTTTGGAAATTGGATTTTTTTTAATGATTTAGGCTGATTTTAATGGATTTTTGCCCTTTTTTTAGGATCTGGAGCCCAGATTGAGGCCAGATCTTGGGAGGAACTTGGGATGTGACCCCCAACTGAAATTCTATAAAAACCATGTCTTTTTACAGCCATGAACATGTTCATAATTGGAGAATGATGCCAAGTTGTAGAGAGTAAGACATTTTTATGGAGGTGAAGCCAGGAAGTTAGGGAACTTTTGATGCCTCCTTAGCTTATGCTTATATCTTTCAACATCTCTTTTTGTCCTTAGTCTATGTGTGTGTGCATAACCGGGACTGAATATTTTCATTATATATGTAAAAAAACATGGAAAAGCATTCATATTGTAGCTTATTTCACACTTTTCTTGTCTTCTGGCTCTTCTCCATCTCATTGGTTGGCCTTGTCTTCGATCTCCATGGAATGTGGTACCCTATTTCATCCTTTTCCTCCCTACTGTGTATGGAAATTTGAGTGTCGTTGTTGTTTGAATCGAATGAAATATTGTCCATGCATTCAGATAAATTAGAGCCCAAAGCCAACCACACTCAAACTCAATCGTGTCTAATCGATCCCTAAATCTTAGAAGGAGACATGAAACATTGGAACTATGGGAATGTTGGCCTACTCGAGTTCCACAACCTTTCAACTAAGTAACAAAATGGCATTACTATAATCTTTCCTGACTTGTTTGTGCCTTCGAAGGATTTATTTGAATTCTTGGACATCCTCTCTTGATCCAAATGGATCCAAGAAGGCCAAAAATTCAAATTTATTAGATTTATATGAAACTAACACCATTGCACAGTGCTCTTCATGTCGATTCCGACAGTATATTATTTTTTGAAAATGGACTCCACATGGCGAAGATATTGTGATATGAAGTTTTTTCCCAAAAAGGCAAAAAAGTCAAAGATCAAATTCAACTGGTCAAAGGCCATACAACTGACGTGGAAAATGACGTCAACATTACATCATGCTAATGTCATCATGACATGTGGAAACACTAGGACGTGCCACGTGACATTCAGATTTGGAATTTTTAGGGGTGATTTGGACCACTAAAAAATTGACATGTGGCATTGTACGAAAGTGACATGTGGCTATACGAAAGACATGTGGTAGGATCAAATGAGGACATGTGGAAGTACAATCCTAATTTGGAAGATAGGTGACTTCCTCCAGGCATGGTGCCATTGGACCAAGGCACTGGACTAGGGGGAACTATTGCACTTGACCGAGACCTAATGACCAGGGGCGTGGTGCCATTGGACCAAGGTGCAATATAATAACACCTGTCCATATGACCAGGGTCAAGAAACTGGGGTTGGGTTCCATTTGGCCCTAGAACCTGGCCACATCGGTGCATATGACCAGTACTCCAGGAGCATAGTGGGATCGAACCTGAATTTTTCCAAAGTTGGTTTTTAACTTTGAAAATTGGATTTTTTTTAATCATTTTAGGATGATTTTAATGGAATTTTACCCTTTTTTTAGGATCACAAGCCCATATTGAGGCCATATCTTGGTAGGAAGTTGGGTTGTGATGCCCAACTCAAATTATATATAAATTAGGTCTTTTTACAACAATGAAAATGTTCAAAATAGGAGAATGATGCCAAGTTTTAGAGACTAAGCCATTTTTATGAAGGTGAAGCCAACAAGTTAGGGAACTTTTGATGCCTCCTTGGCTGATATATATATATATATATATATATATATATATATATATATATATATATATATATATATATATATATATATATATATATATATCATGAGGGATTAGAAGGGGAAATCAAGTTCTTTCGACATCTCTTTTTTTCCTTAGTCTATGTCTGTGTGTGTAACCATAACTAAATATTCTCATTATATATGTAAAAAAACATGTTCCAAGACAACAATAATTATAGTATTTTTTAAAAGAGTTTCTCAAAACATTGCATAGTTCTATTTCATTAAATACAAACAAAAAGGTAGTTACTAGCCTAGCATTCCAAGCATTCTTGTAGGTGTCCTTCCAAACAAACTGACATAAAATGTAAATAAAATGGAAAAACATTCATATTGTAGCTTATTTCTCATTTTTCTGGTCTTATGGCTCTTGTCCATCTCATTGGTTGGCCTTGCCTTTGATCTCGATGGGAACTTGGTACCCTATTTAAACCTTTTCCTCCCGACCATGGATGGAAATTTAAGTGTCATTGTTGTTTGAATCCAATGAAATATTGTCCATGAATTGAGATAAATCAAATTCCAAATCCAACCACAATCATTGTTGGATTATTGAGAGGGGGGGGGTTGAATCAGTAATAGTGTAATTATAATCCTTTTCTTCAAATAATCCAAGTGTTATATCAATGTAGAATTATTATCCAATAATGAGCAATAAGAAATGAACAATCACACACATACACAGTACACCAGTGTTTTACGTGGAAACCCAAATCAAGAGAAAAACATGGAATGCTTTTTCTTATATGTCTTGAAGAATTACATTCACTGGAAGCACCAACTTCCTTTGTTTTCTAGCTACAATTGGAAGGAGGCTCCAACCCCCTAGTTTCTCAGGCTACAACCTGAGGGAAGCTCCAACTCCCCAATTCTATGGCTACAATTAGAAGGAGGCTACAACCCCCTATGTTCTCCAGCTACAACCAAAAGGTGGCTACAACCACCTGTCCTTGCCCCGTCCAATCACCATGAAGTAGAAGTAGAATGATGGAACCACTGTCACACTATCACTATGAGATATATCGTTGTAAACCTATACCAATAAAATTGAACCATGCATCAACCATGCATCAACCTGTACCTCAACCCATAATCAACCTGTACCATAAACATGTGCATCAACCATGCACCAACCTGTACCATAAACAAGTGCATCAACCATGCACCAACCTGTACCAAACAATCTGTAATCAACCTATACCATAAACAAGTGCAACCAGCCATGTACCAAGTATGTACCAATCATGTGTCAACTACTCATCAAATACGACTCATCAATATGTACCAACATCATCAACTATACACCTCGTGTATGTTCCAACTCATCAAATACGACTCATCAATATGTACCAACATCATCAACTATACACCTCATGTATGTTCCAACTCATCAACTACTTCTGTCAACCATGTACCTAACTTGTACCTCAACCAAAATACCTCATCAACTTCATCATCAAAATATGATTTATAACTCTGTAATAGACCTGGTATATATGATCACATTCCTGCAAACCTTCCTTAACTTTAAACAACAAGAGACTAGCATTTACATCAAACTTTTCTTTAGTCTCACATGACTAGTTCTGGATTAGTCAACAACCCCAACTTGAAATAATCATAACTTTGTACCTGTAATGAATAAATATATGAAACTGATACAAAATGTTCTTTAGTTTGTTTTATGCAATTCCTCCAGGTGTCACTACTTGGAACCTCTCAAAAACGTAGTTATAGCAAAAAATGCATACCTTGCTAAATTTTGGCTTATTTTAGAGAGCGCCATTGTAGAGAGTGCCCCACAGAGAATATTTCTTGAATTGATCTGAAACTGTTACACATCATACTATAGAATGTACTCTAACAAACACATTTTTTCTTACTGAATTTGGATCTGTTATGAAGAAGTTATGACGTTTTTACCCGAAACACTTGTTTTTGACTAGTTTCAGGACTAGCCACAAACTATATTTTCCATGGAGTGTAACTCCAAAAATAGAATGAACCACAAGCTGAATGTTTTACCATAGATACTTGGATATGTTTCCTCAATGGAATATAAATTTCATGGTCTGAATCATTCTATAAAAAAATTTATTGCGGAAATGGTGAGATGACCTGTAAATAACATACCTTAGAAAGCATCATCAAAAGAATTTATCCTTCCTTGAATTCTGACCTTATTTTCTTCACCTTCCCTCATAAATTTGGCTTATATATCCTTTTGTTACCTCAAAAACCTATAGGTATTCAATATGCTCAAGTGTATCTAAAATGAGAGATCCTTGCCTCTTATTTATACTCTCCAAGTAGCTTCCTTAAAAACATCTTCTAGGTCACTTTGCCCACTTTCCTTATTTTAGAGTTAACCCACTTCTAATTTCTCCATTAAATTTATTATTTAAATAATTTATTTTGTTTTCACTTTGAATTATAGTACACTCATCAATTCACTTTATTATTTACCTTCTAAAATATCTTAAACCACTTTGAATACTTTGACCTTTTGGGGCTTCTAGATGACATAAGAGGGTCCTCCAACTTTGTAAGGCCATAAATCTCAAACCGTGAGGAGTTATGTGATGTTCCACATACCACCAGAAATGGAATGACATGTACCATCCATATAGAATATTATTACCTACAATTATATAAAAACTCATACCATTATCCATCAAACAAACTTGGGTCCATTACCCAAACCCGGGTTCTCCAACTTCTCATGGCCATAACTCTCTAACCGTGAGGATTTATGTTGCATTCCACATACCATCGGAAATGGAATGACAAGAAATATCCATATAGAATAGTTTAAATGAAAAATTCACTGACCTTAATCTCATTATTCGACAGATAAGTCATATTTGACAAATAATCATGGGTTCTCTAACCATACTTCTAGGATAACTCAATCTGTAAAGCGTCTTCCCATGAGGGATTTCACCATAAGGGGACCACTTTGGAGTTCATCCATTTCTACTTATTATCAACCATGAAAATACAATAAAAAATCTTATTTACATCAAACAATATTGGGTCCATTACCCAACCTTTTTTCTATAGGTCTTTCTTCAAGGGTTGACATCAATGTCAAACAACCTTAATCAACAATCTCCCCCTTTGTCATTGACGGAAACACTCCGATGCAATATTGAAATAATATCACTCATGCTCCCCCTTGAGCCATGCCTCTATCCTATGCATCTGATAAATTTTATCCCCCTGGAACCATGCCTCTATCCTTTGCATCTGATAAATAGCTCCCCCATTTTTCATCAATGGCAAAGGTATCTTTCCATCCAAGGCTGCTCCCCCTAACTGAATTGTCTTCTTATGGTGCTTTCTCATGTACATCTAAGAAATATAAGATAAGCATTCAAAAGAATTCATTTTGGAGTAGAAATAACTCTGAGTCTCTGGCGAATATACTCAAAGGCTTCCTGTGGAAGTGGTTTTGTAAATATGTCTGTCACTTGTTCTTTTGTGCCCACATACTCAACTATAATGTTCTTTTCTGCAACCTGTTCCTGCAAAAAGTGATACTTTATTGGAATGTGTTTTTTCCTAGAGTGCATAACCGGATTCTTTGAGATACTGATGGAACTTGTATTAACACAATAGATTGGAATGGGATCATCATACTCAACCTGTATATCTATCAGATTTTGTTTCATCCAAAGAACCTATGTATAAAATGATGTTGTTGCAATGTACTCTGCATCAACTATAGATAAGGATATTGATGATTGTTTCTTGCTTAGACATGATAATAAACACTCACCCAAGTAGAAGTCTGCTCCACTGGTGCTTCGTTGATCATCAATACAACTTGCTCAGTTTGCATCTGTGTAGACAATAAGTGATATATCCTTTCCTTTTGGATACAATAATCCAAACTCTTATGTTCCTTTGAGATATCTGAAAATCCTCTTCACTGCTAATACATGTGATTCCTTTGGTGTTGTTTGAAATCGTGCCACCTATCCAACTGCCTGCAGTACATCTGGTCTAGATTATGTCACATATAGTAGGCTACCAAACGCTAAATTGCATTTCCTCTGATCTGTAGACTTCGAATCATCATCTTTTCTCAACTTGCAACTGGTTTGCATGGGAGTGATAACTGGTTTGCAATCTTCCATACCGAAACTTTTTAGCATTTCTCTGATATACTTGGTTTGAGAAATAAAAATTCATTGGTTGCTTTGGCGTATCTGAAGTCCCAGAAAGAAGGATAGTTCTATAAGTAACGACATTTCAAATTCATTCTGCATATCTTTTGCAAATTTCTGTCTTAACTTGTCATCATCACTACCAAAAATAATATCATCAACATAAAATTCAATTAATAAAATATTACCTTGACTTACCTTGATGTAGAGGTTGTTGTTTTCACTTCCTTTTCTGAACCCTACCTATGGTAGATACTTATCCAGTCTAGAGTACCATGCTCTAAGAGTCTGTTTTAGACCATACAAGGCCTTCTTTAATTTACACACATAATCTGCATTTTCTGACAACTGAAATCCTTCTGGTTGTTCAATGTAGACTTCTTCAAGTTCCCCAGTTAGAAAAGATGATTTTATGTCCATTTGATACATTTTAATATTTTTGGAGCATGCATAAGCTAAAAGCAAATGGACTGCTTTCATTCTAGCAACTGGGGCAAATGTCTCTTCAAATTTGATTCCTTCAACCTGTGCATATCCTTTACATACCAATCTAGATTTGTTCCTTGTAACCTGTCCATCTTCATTCAATTTATTCCTGAAAACCCACTTTGTGCCAATCACATTCTTATTCTTTGGTCTTGGAACTAGTTATAAAGTGTCATTTTTCTCTATTTGGTCCAATTCTTCATCCATGACTTTATTCCAAGATTCATCCTTGTTGGATTCTTCAAAACAGTTTGGTTCAATTGTAGATAAGAGTGTTAGGCGTGTTTGTTTTGGTGACCGGTTTTTTCTTCTAGTCTCAACTCCTACATCTTTGTTTTCGATAATCTAATCTGAAGGATGATTCTTCTATACTCGTTTACTCGGTGTATTTGGAGACACTTGATGAACTTGATCTTCTGCTTCTGTCGGATTATCTTCATCTTCCTCTTCTACTACTTTTTCATCTTCTGCTTCTTCTTCTAAGGGTTGTTTCATTGATTCTTTTTCTTCATTTGATACTGGTCTTCCTATTTCATCAATTGTTACGTTGATGCTTTCTACAAAAATTTTCAATCTTAGATTGTAACACTTGTATGCTTTCCTTGTACTTGAGTAACCAAAAAGTACTCCCTTGTCCACACGAGATTCAAACTTTCCCATTCCTCCATATTCTCTTTTGATATAGCATTTGCTTCCAAAAACTCTGAAGTGATTTACATTTGTTGGTCTTCCTTTCCATAGTTTGTAAGGAGTTTTGTCAGTGTTTTTTATGAGCATTACTCTGTTTTGAATGTGAATTGTTGTATGCACTACTTGTGTCCAAAAAATATCTGTCAATTTAGAATCCATTAACATTGTTCGAGCCATTTCCTATATCGTCCTATTCTTTCTTTCAACAAATCCATTCTGTTGAGGTGTCCTAGCAATGGAGAATTGCCTTTTTATTCCATGATTGTTGGAGTAGTCCATAAATTCCTTTGAGGTAAACTCTCCTCCATTATCAAATCTCAAGCATTTTATTTTTTAATCCATTTCATTTTCAACCATTTCCTTGTAGATCTTGAAGTTTTCAAAACCTTCTGACTTATTCTTGAGAAAGAAAACTGCAGACATTCTTGTATAATCATCAACTAATAACATGATGCATTTCTCACCTTTTAGGCCCTTTGTTTTAGTTTTTCCAACTAGATCAGTATGCACAATTTCCAGTGGTCTTGTCGTTGAATATTCCTTTGATTTAAACTTGGTCTTTGTTTGCTTTCCTTGTTGACAATTCTTGCATAAAGTGTTGGTTGGTTTCGTGATCTGGGGAATTTCTCCAACTGTTTCTCTTTTGCTTACTTTGACAAGGTTATCAAAATGTGTGTGCCCCATTCTTTTGTGCCATATCCAACTTTCATCTTCCTTTCCTAGACAACACTTTTCATTTCCAATTTCACTTAACACATATATGTTGCTTGGAGTTATTGCAGTTGTAGTGACCAATGTCCCTAAACCTTATTTTCTTATCTCACACTTTTGTGAATCAAAAGTAACTTTATGACCTTGGTCACACATTTTACTCACACTTATAATATTATGTTTCATATCTTCTACTAGTAGAACATTTTCTTCCTTTTCATTCTTGTTCCCAATTCAGACTATTCCTTTTCCAATGATTTTGGTTGAATCATCATTTCCGAAGGAGACTGGTCCATCTCTTTCCTTTGGTAATGTAAGAAACTTGTCTCTATCACCTGTCATGTGTTTTGAACATCCACTATCAACATACCAACCACGTTTCTTCTGCTTAGTTGTTAGAGAAATTGTGCATTCTTCATTGCTATATTGATCTTGCTTTCTTATCCATGTTGTTTTCTGAGGTTCTTGTCTGTGTTTGTTGTTATTATGTTGAGGTTCTTTAGGAAGGAATGTAATTCTGCAATCTTTGGCCACATGTACAAAATTTTTACATTTGTAACATTCCACTTCAGGTCTCAAATATTCAAACCTGTTGTAACTTCTTCTCTGTGTTTCACTAGGTCTTCTTGAATAACCCCTTTGTGTATGACTCTCAAAGTTGTTATTGTTCCTATTTTTATCTCTGCGGTTCACATCTTTATGACCAAAATTATTACATGCATAACATAAACCAAAAAATATAGTTTGATACCTGGGAGTTGAAGATCTTTTGAAAGAAGGTGCTCTTATGAATCCTTCTTCTTCTTGAGGCCTATCTATCTATTGTTGATTCTGAAATTTGAATCTTGTTGGTGGAGGAGTGTCCCTGTAATCTTCCTTGTATATCTTCCTATCCCCTTTGATTGTTTCTGCATAACGTTTTGGATATGTTTCTTGCTCTGTTATTTTGGAGCTTGATCCATTTTCTGTCTGATTGTATCAAAGTCCAAACTTATCAAGATGAGATTTTTGACTACTAATAATATCATCCAGAACTTTTGAGCTATTCTACATATTTTTCTTTTGAATATCCTTTCTTAGTGCGACATTCTTTGCTTCCAAGTTTCCAATGATCATGTCCTTTTCTTCTAGCTTTTCTTTGAGTGCTTCATCAATTCTTTTATCTTCTTCTATTTGAACCTTCAATTTTTTGATCATTTGTTCTAGTTCTCGAGTATCATTTTTCTTGTCTAGTTCTGCTTGTAGTTTCTTGTTTTTCTTCTTTTTTCTTCTGATAACTTCTATGGAACACATTAATTCTTCTCGATAGTCAACTTTTGCTTCTTCAATTTCTTCTTTGACTTCTTCATATTCTTCTTCGGCTTATTCATATTCTTCTTCGGAGTCTTCTTTGTTAGAGTCTTTTACTTCCATGAATAGAACTCTTCATGTCTCACTGTCATTGACTTCATCTTCATTTGATGATGAGATGTCTTCTTTGGTGCATAAGCGTTTTTTGAAAAATTCTTTGTAGTTATTTTTCCTTTGTATGTGTTTGCCTTTTGAGTAACCTTCATCATTTATATTTTTCTTATGAGGACATTTGTTAGAAAAATTATCAATACCATCAAAATTAAAACAAATTAAAGGAATCTTACCTCTATACCTACCATCAGTTCCCTTGTTCAATATTTTGATGAAGTTGGCCACTTCTTCATCATCTTCTGAGACGTCATTTCTGTTGCAATATTCTTCTTATTCCTTTTTCTTTTTCTTTGATCTTTTGGATGCTTTGAAGACTGCTTCTTTTACATCTAGATTTTCTTGTTCATTTCTCATTTCATATATTGTGAAGATTCCATGCATTTTGTCCATGCTTATTGAGTTTAGATATGATCTTTCTTATAGTGTTGATATCTTAGGGTTAAATCTCATAGGAAGAGATCTTAGTACCTTTTGAACACTAAAAGATTCTTCGATTTCTTCTCCCAATCTTATGATTGCATTCACTGTTTCATCGACTCGTAAGAAGTAGGATGAAATATTCTCATCTTCCTTCATTTTTAGTTGTTCGAACTGACCTATGTAAGTCTAAAGATTTGCTACTTTGACTTTTGTATTTCCTTCATAAATATTTCGAAGCTTGTCCCAAATCTCTTTAGCGGATTTACAATGTGCAACTTTGTTGAATACCGTATCACTGAGACCATTCAAAAGTTCATTTTTGGCTTTGGAATTATTCTCACCGAGTTTCACTACTTTGTCATTTGTTGGTGGAACTGTTGGTGTTGTGTATCCATCAACAACTAAATGCCAAACTTGAAATCCCAGTCCCTATATATATGTCTTCATCCTTATGATCCAAAAAACATACTTCTATCCATCAAACTTTGGTATTCCATTTTTATATAGTATATACTCTCCATGATCTACCTTTCAGTGGTTAAACTAATTTATAAAGGAACCTACTTTGAAACCAATTGTTGGATTACTGAGAGGGGGGGTGAATCAGTAATAGCATAATTATAATCCTTTTTCTTCAAATAAGCCAAGTGTTATATCAATGTAGAATTATTATCCAATAATGAGCAATAAGAAATGAGAAATCACACACATACATAATACACCAGTGTTTTACATGGAAACCCAAATCGAGAGAAAACCACAAAATTCTTTTTCTTATATGTCTTGAAGAATTACATTCATTGGAAGCACCGACTTCCTTTGTTTTCCAGTTGCAACTGGAAGGAGGCTCCAACCCCCTATTTTCTCAGGCTACAACCTGAGGGAAGCTCCAATTCCCCAATTCTCTGGCTGATCCAGATGGATATCAGTGGCCACCCACCTTTTCCAACTAGCTCAAGACAATTTTTTGACAATTTTGGCAATTTACTATTTTTAGCAGTTTTAACTTCCGGGGCCATTTTGAGGGGCCTAAATGAAGGCTTTTTGGGATCGATATTCTTAGTGATATCCAAAGGAATAATTGAGCCCATAAAATGAATTCCCTCTATGATACCTTTCCAACGGGCTATCACGCGCCTAAAATGGAGATTGTATGCAAAAGTTACAACCTCGGGAAGTTGATGTACTAACTTACCCAAATGGGGCCCACATGACTTTTGGTGCTTCATCTCCTAGGGTTAGGTTTTTGGATGTCTAGGGTTTTTGGCATTCTTGTTTATTGTAAAAAGGTATTTAGAGCCTCATTGTAATTTTCTTTTTGTGAATGAGCATAGCCGTCACATCTCTTCTCAGAGATAAGCTGCCACCATTCTAGCAAGCGTGTTTCCGCTGCATTTTATAGTGTCAACTTATTTCATTATTGAATAGAAAACCAGTTTTACTGTATCTCTGTTATTTTGTGCTAATAATCTATTAATAATTTGTATTCATTTCGTTCTTCTCGTAAAATCTGGATCAGTGGTATCAGAGCGGTCTGCTCCTTGTCGTCTTAATGCATGTCCCCAACGAGGTCAGAGTACAAAGAGTTGGGTCTTGAGCTTGTTTCTCTTGAGGACAAAAGCTCTCACATGCCCAAGAGAAATCTCATGGTAGGAGAAAAGAAAGATGATAGGACAGGATATCCTTTCAAACTGTTGATTGAGGAAGCCCTCACGCAACAGAGGAATGCGATGTTGGATAGTTTCACGCAAATCCTTCGGCGGCTACCAATAGGCGACACATCTTCTTCGAACAGAGGTGCCACCCCCTTTAAGGTACAAATAAACTTCGATATTCCTATATTTGAAGGTCATATAGATGCAGATGTTGTAGACAAGTGGTTGAGTGTGCTAGAAGGGTATTTTTCTATCCATAACTTCTTGAATAGAGAAAATATTACTTTTGCGCTCCTCAAAGCCGTATCCCATGTCACAGTTTGGTGGGAAACCTTCTGTGAGAAACAGGAAACAGAGGAAACCTCATTATTTTCAGTCACAACCACCTAGGAATCCTTCAGGGATGCTATTAAGGAACAATACTACCATGTCAGAAGTTATGACGACCTGTATACCAAATGGACCACACTGCGGGAAGAAAGAGACCAAGCAGTGGCAGATTTCACAAATATCTTCCATACCTTGTGCACCAAGCTGGGTATCAAAGATTCAGAGTGACATATGGTTCTCAAGTATCATGGTGATCTGCATAGATACATCCAAACCGAAATGGAATTTCTGGACATCTCATCCTTGGGTGTGGCCTACCGATATGCCATCAAAATCGAGCAGAAGCTCAAACAAAAGATGCGACAATTTTTGCCTGGGAACCCCTCACAACAAAAGCTAGGAAAAGGTGGCCCCAACCCATAGAACAAAGGATAGAGAAAAGATGGACAGTATCAGGACTACCAGTCCAAGCTGCAAGAATATAAGGACACCGGAAAGACAAAGAAAGATATTGGGAAGTGGTGTGACTTACATAAGAGCCCTTGGCATAACACTGCTGACTATTGCTCGAAACAGTCACTGGTGGCCGAAGTGAAAGCCTATGAATCAGATGCAGATTCTAACTCTGAGCTAGAACCAAAAAGGGGAAGATGGATCATTGACACGGAACCTAGTGGCACCATTTCTACCACCAAGCTCCAACCTGGTGAACTCGACGAGCAAGAAGAAGGAAAGTGCCTCTTCCATTCATAGATGTGGGTAAAAGGCACCCCACTGCACTTCATTGTTGATAGTGGTAGCCAGAAGAACCTCATCTCAGCAGAGGTCATCAAGAAGTTGGCCCTGCCAACAACACCGCACCCACAACCCTACACCATTGGATGGCTCCGCCAAGGAAGCAATCTCTGCATTAGCCAACAATGTCGACTTTCGTACGAAATCAAGCCCTTCAAAGAAGAGGTATTGTGTGATGCTTCTCCTCTCAAATTTTGTGATTTTCTTTTGGGCCAACCTTATTTATGGAAACATCATGTTGTATATGAGTCTAGGCCTCGTAGTGTTTTTATTACTTTGAACAGGAAATTGTACAGGATACCTGAGGTAGTCCCACCTAGTGCTATTTCCTTGATCTTTGTTAAGAAATGCAGGAAGGTCATCTCTCAGATGGGGAAGTTTGTCTTCTTTGTGATTCACTCTCAGAATAAGTGAAAGATCACAGCCACATCCAGGGTCTCTACGGCCAACCTCTCCACACAGCAGAAACAAGTAGATAAGGTCATGGAAGAATACTCGGATATCATCTCCTCACCTACAGAGGTACCTCTGCACTGCCAGGTCAAGCACCCCATCAATCTAACCCACATCGCACCACTTCCCAATGGGCCAGTCTATCGTCGCTCTTTGTTAGAGAATGCAGAGATCAAGCGATAGATCTAAGAACTGCTCCACAAGGGGCACATTCACCCCAACTCATCACCTTGCGGGAGCCCAATCATGTTGGTATAGAAGAAAGATGGAACTTGGTGACTTTGTATTGATTACCGAGCTATGAATAAAATCACAATCAGAAACTGGTACCTGATTCCCCGAATCGACGACCTCCTTGATCAACTCACGAGGGCTAAATACTTCAGTAAGATTGATCTAAAGTCTGGCTACCACCAGGTCCCGATAGAACATACAGATGTATGGAAGACTGCCTTCAAGTCAAAGGAAGGCCTTTTTGAATGGTTTTTCATGCCCTTTGGTTTGAAAAATTCTCTAGCCACTTTCATGAGGATGATGGACGATATCCTGCGACCATTCACCAATACTTTTGTAGTGGTGTATCTGGATGAAATTCTAATTTACAACAAGACTTGGGCTAAACACTTGCAACATATTCAGTAGGTTCTGCACACCCTGCGATAGCACAAGCTATAGGCCAACTTGGAAAAATGCTCCTTCGGCATGGACAGGGTCCATTACCTAGGCTACATCATTGATCAGCATGGTGTACATGTGGATCCAGCCAAGATCAAAGTCATCCATGACTGGCCAACCCCAACAACACTCACTGAGCTCTGGAGCTTCTTGGGGCTTGCCAATTTCTATCGTAGGTTCGTGTTGGGATTCTCCCATATTGTATGGGCCCTCAGCCAAATAAACAGAGGTGATGGTAAGGAAAAATTTGTGTGGGGCTGGTCCCAACAACAAGCGTTCAATGATCTGAAGCAGCGCTTGTTCTTAGCCCCAGTACTTTCACTACCAGACCTGCAACATCCCTTTGAGATCGAGACAGATGCTTCTGACTATGCTATGGGTGTCGTTCTCACTCAGCACAGCCACCCTGTGGTCTATCATAGTGAGACACTGTCATATACTGTCTGTAAGTACCCTACTTACAACAAAAAAAATGTAATTTATTGTGCAAGCCTGCCACCAATGGAGACATTACATTCTTGGGAAGGAGACAGTCATCCACATTGATCATAAGCCACTGTAGTTCATGCAGACACAAGGAAAATTGTAGAATGACCGCCATCAAAAGTGGTCCACATACTTGCAGCAATTCCACCTCAACATCAAGTATAAAATAGGAAGCAACAATCGTGTTGTTGATTGCCTCAGTAGACCGCCATTCGCTGCACTCACCACGGTGCTAGACTCTTGTGGCCATGAGACATCTGGATGGCCCCAAATCTATGAGATAGACCCTGACTTCGCCACCACCTACCAAATGTTGGGTGCGAACGCAGTTGTTGATAATTTTCATCTTCAGGATGGGTTGTTGTGTTGTCTTGGCCATATCTATGTTCCATCAAGTGAGAAAGTGAAGTTGATCTAGGAACCCCACTACAGTCGGGTGGCAAGACACTTTAGTGTCGAAAAGACAGTGGAGATGCTACAGAAACATTTCTACTGGACAAAACTTCGACATGAGGTCAACAAGTATATCAGGTCCTACACTGCCTGCGTTATTGCCAAACCGACCACTAAGAAATAGGGCCTGTACACCCCTCTTCCTACTCTTGACAGGCCATGGGAATCCATCTCAATGGATTACATGTTGAGCCTCCCGTCCACCAAGCGGGGAAATGACTGTGTTTTTGTGGTTGTTGATCACTTTTCTAAGATGACGATTCTAGTTGCCAGCAAGAAGAGCATCACAGCAGAGGCCACTGCCAAGCTCTTCTTTGAACAAGTCTGGGTACATTTTGGAATCCCACAAACCATTATCTCAGATTGGGATAGTATATTTCTCAGCACATTTTGGTCAAGCCTTTGATCATTCCTCGACACCGAGCTCACCAAATCCATGACCTTCCACCCCCAGATAGATGGCCAAACCGAGGTTGTAAATCGAATGATTGTGCATATCCTTCACATGTATAATTCAAATCACCCTCGCACATGGGATGAGAGCCTCCCCTATGTCTATCATAGCTACAATTGATCCCTACATATCTCAACCAACCATAGCCCCTTTTAGGTGGGGTTGGGATTCCAACCATTGGGTCCCATAGATGTTGCACTTCCCCTTCCAGTCACCTCAACCGACTCATCTCCTGCTCCAAATGAAGCTAACAAAGCCACCCAGCTCATTGAGAGGATCTAGCACATCTTCCAACAGGTTCAGGATATCCTACAAAAGTCCAATGACAAGTACAAACAGTGCCATGATCAACATCGGGTGCCACATTAGTTCTAGGTTCGTGACAAAGTTTGGTTGCACTTGCAGAAAGAACACCTTATAGGACCCCATCGAAATCTTCTCCCACTCCGTTATGGGCCATACACTATCACCAAGGCCGTGGGGGATAATTCTTTTGAGCTCAACATTCTTCCTTTCCTTGGCCTGCACCGAGTGTTCAACGTGGATCTTCTTTGCCCTTATTTCCCACCATTATTGGACACCTCAGAAGTAGCAAAACAACTAACACCAATAGAGCTCAATCTTGACTACATACAACAAGCATCCAATGATCATATTGTCGACACACAGATCAAGGGCACTCAACAACAAAGGATCCAACTTTATTGAGTCATTAAAGTAGGGAAGCTCCTGCACCAAGGCAAGTGGCTCACCCAGGGCCAAATTCAGCAGAAATTTCCTCATCTAATGGGGGACCTCAATTCAATGGATACCATTGCTTCCTAAGGAGGGAGGATTGATCCAGATGGATATCGATGTCCACCCACCTTTTACAACTAGCTCAAGATAGTTTTATGACAATTTTGGCAATTTACTATTTTTAGCAGTTTTAACTTCCGGGGCCATTTTGAGGGCCTAAATGAAGGTTTTTTGGGATCTAGCTCCTCAATGATATCCAAAGGCATAATTGAGACCCCAAAATGAATCCCCATGATGATACCTTTCCAACAAGCTATCACACGCCTAAAATAGAGATCGTATGCAAAGGTTACGACCCCAGGAAATTGATGTACTAACTTACCCAAACGGGGCCCACATGACTTTTGGCGCTTCATCTCCTAGGGTTAGGTTTTTGGATGTCTAGGGTTTTTGGAATTCTTGTTTATTGTAAAAATTCCTTTAGAGCCTCATTTTAATGTTCTTCTTGCGAATGATTGCAACCATCACATCTCTTCTCAGAGATAAGCCACCACCATTCAAACAAGCTTGTTTTCGTTGCATTTTATAGTTTCAGCTTATTTCATTATTGAATAGAAAACCAATTTTACTGTATCTCTGTTATTTTGTGCTAAGAATATGTTAATAATTTGTATTCATTTCGTTCTGCTTATAAAATTTGGATCACTGGCTACAACCAGAAGGAGGCTACAACCCCCTATGTTCTCCGGCTACAACCGAAAGGTGGCTACAACCACCTGTCCTTGTCCCGTCCAACCGCTCTAAAGTAGAAGTAGAATGATGGAACCACTGTCACACTATCACTGTGATATATGCCACTATAAACCTATACCAATAAACCTAAACCATGCATCAACATGTACCTCAACCTGTAATCAACCTGTACCATAAACAAGTGCATCAACCATGCACCAACCTGTACCATAAACAAGTGCATCAACCATGCACCAACCTGTACCAAACAATCTGTAATCAACTTGTACCATAAACAAGTGAAACTAACCATGTACTAAGTATGTACCAATCATGTGTCAACTACTCATCAACTATGAGCCATCAATATGTACCAACATCATCAACTATACACCTCATGTATGTTCCCACTCATCAACTACTTGTCTCAACCATGTACCCAACTTGTACCTCAACCAAAATCCCTCATCAACTTCATCATACAAATATGATTTATAACTATATAATAGATGTGGTGTATATGATCACATACCTACAAACGTTCCTTAAATTTAAACAACAAGAGACTATCATTTACATCAGACTTTTCTTTAGTCTCACATGACTAGTTTTGGATTAGTCAACAACTCTAACTTGAAATAATCCTAAATTTGTAACTATAATGAATAAATATATGAAAATGATACACAACGTTATTCAGTGTGTTTTGTGAGATTCCTCTAGGTTCCACTACTTGGAACCTCTCAGAAAAATATTTATAGCAAAAATTGCATACCTTGCTGAATTTTGGCTTATTCTAGAGACCGACCTTGTAGAGAGTGCCCCGACCAGAATATTTGTTGAATAGATATGAAACTATTATACATAATACTAAAGAATTTACTCTAACCAACACATTTGGTATTATGTAATTTTTATCTGTTATGAATAAATTATGATGTTTTTACCCGAAACACTTATTTTTGACTAGTTTCAAGACTAGCCACAAACCCTATTTTCCACAGAGTGTAACTCCAAAAATACAACGACCCATAAGATGAATTTTTTACCACTTATACTTGGATATGTTTACTCAATGGAATAGAAATTTCATGGTCATAATCATTCTAGAAAAAAAATTATTGCGAAAATGGTGAGATTACCTGTAAATAACATACCTTAGAAAGCATCATCAAAAGAATTTATCCTTCCTTGAATTCCGGCCTTATTTTCTTCACCTTCCCTCATAAATTCAGATTAGATATCATTTGGTTACCTCAGACACCTATAGGTATTCAATATTCTCAAGTGTATCTAAAATTAGAGAGCCTTGCCTCTTATTTATACTCTCCAAGTAGATTCCTTAAAAACATCTTCTAGGTCACTTTGCCCACTTTCCTTATTTTAGGGTTAACCCACTTCTAATTTATCCATTAAATTTATTATTTAAATAATTTATGTTGTATTCACTTTGAATTATAGTCCACTCATCAATTCACTTTATTATTTACCTTCTAAAATCTCTTAAACGACTTTGACTACTTTGACCTTTTGGGGCTTCTAGATGACATAAGAGGGTCCTCCAACTTCATAAGGCCATAATGTAAGATCCTTGCTAACATAAGCTAAAACTTAATAAATTAATTAATAAATATCATTGATATTTATAACTTATTTTACGGTTCTATATTCAACAAGCTAACAAACTAACCATTCATGGTTCAACAAATTATAATCGAGCACATGAAATACAAATCATATAAAAAAACATACACATCTTAGTAAAATAGTGAAACCTCATAACTATAATGACATAAATACCTCTCAGTGATTCTATTTTCCCAATTCTATCTGTCCTCGCTGCTCTGCTCAAAATCTGACCAAGTTGCTCTGCCCAAACTCTTCCCAAAACCGAATCTTTCCTCCCTGCCAGCTAGGAACAGAGCCTATCCGACTCCCTAGCTCCAGGATTCTGTGAGGATTCTTGGCCCCTGAGCCCAAAACTCCCAGCAACCGATGATCCCCTGTAACAGTCCAACAAATTCCTCCAGCCTCAAACCAGAAAATGCAGTTTTCCCATACAATCTCCCCCTCTCTCGAAAATTCTCCCTGCCTCTAAAATCCAAAGTCCCCCTCTCAAATGTCTTTTCCCCCTCATATCCCCTCATCCATTCACTTCCTCTCCATTCAATGCCAACCATCCCTCAATACGTTAAGTTTTCTATTAAATAAATTAAAATTTATTAAACTTTAATTT
The DNA here is from genome assembly GCA_009831015.1 of Picea engelmannii. NCBI lineage: Eukaryota > Viridiplantae > Streptophyta > Pinopsida > Pinales > Pinaceae > Picea > Picea engelmannii. Next base: position 502,682 of record ML802686.1, on the reverse strand, counting down.
GTTACCCAAACATTAAATGAGTTAATTAATTAATTAACATACATTAAACAATAATTAATTGATTCATTCATTCATTAATATTATTATTAAATAATCATTATTTAACTAATATACATTAGGACAATTAATTATTTAATTAATTAAACTTAATAAATCTTAAGCAATTATTTAACTAGGGTTGTTACATACACCCACCCTTCAGGAAACTTCGTCCCAAAGTTAAACTATTTTATGATACAAGGGAAAAGAAACATGGTTCACACATTCATAACAAATAACTGACATTATTAGTAGGTGAGCCAAGAAAACTCATACATACTAGTGTACATGTGCAAGAAATGCATGTGTAGCTAGTACATACAAGTCTCGTGCATGTACTAATAACAATAACTATCATCTCTATAGTAATTTCCATATGCATCCAATCCATTCAACAAGACTATTCATTTTATAAAAGACAATAAACCAATCAAATGTTTGTGAAATCCTTTAATTACAATTATCTAGCTCAACAATGTTATTTAGAGAATTGGAGTTTAGTTACATAATTATGAATTTTCATATATATCCATTTTCTTTTCCGAAGGAAAAACAATAAATTCCACCATAAGACAAATCTCCATACACTCTCAACTATTTCTACTCATCCTTCCTCCCTAAATTACTTCCATCTTCCATTCCTATCCTTCCTCTGCTGGACTATCTTGGAGTGTCAACTATATTGACCTAACCCCAAATAGAACCCGTAAGCAGAAGTGTCACTATCTTGACCAAGCTTCCCCAGTAGGCAACTGACAATCATCATCACATGTCTAGGGGGGCGTGAGCTAACACCATCCTCCCATGACTTCAGGTTTCAAAGGATACACGGTGGGAAATGCCTCCACCCCTCCTAATCATGACTAGGGTCCACACCCTACAATGGAATGTATAGTGGCACCGTGTTGTTGGAAGTTTTGTCATCATCTATTCAGTTTTGGGCAGTCTCACCACCTAAAATCCTGCACTAGTCCACATATCATAGTAATGCATCCAAACCAATATAATTTCACATACAAAGATTCATACCATATTGTTTCTCGGTCAGTGGTCACGACATCCACTTTCATTATCATTATCCCTTGGCTATTTCATAGCCCAATCACCTGCAGATTAGTCTGTAACAAAAACTCATATGCATCTATGCATTATTATCATGTAATTGCATACAACTAAAATCTCAATTTAGTATCCCCGTACCAACAACTTTAACATAAAAGTTTTCAAGTTAGAAATAGATCTCATAATATACCATAATTCAATTAACGTTACCCATTCATAGAATTATCATTTACATAATAGATTGCATCATATCCAACATCATTCAAATAACATTTAAACTTTGATAGGATTCTCATTCACACAATATATCGCATCATATCCATCATCATCAATAACATATAGACATTCATAAAATTTACATTCTCACAATATATCGCATCATATCCATCATTATTCAAATACATTTAAACATTCATAAAGGTTCATACGTCTTAAAAGTTCAAGTGTATCATTTAATAGTTTCACTGTGAATAGAAAATAAATGTGTTTAGGCATCAGGTAATCCTAGTTGTCTAAGTCAAAAGGTGGTGTTACATACACCCAACCTTCGAGAAGCATATTCTCGAGGTGGTCAAAAAAGTGAGGGAAAATCTCATCGTAACGTCTCAGCATCTTCCCAAGTAGCAGATCATGGACTATACTTGTCCCACTGGACCTTAACTTGGTCTACTGGATAGTTCCTAAGCCATTAGACTCTATGGTCCAATATGCGTAATGGTTCTACCGTGAGGGTTCCTGCATCCGATACCTGCAATTCCTTCCAATTTAGTTTATGTGATTCATCAGCAACATAATGACGTAGAACAGATACATGAAAAACATTATGAGTTTTATGTAAGTGGGGTGGCAGTACGAGACGATAGGTAATGGGTCCAATTTTCTCTTGGATTCTGAACAATCCTATAAATTGAGGTGACAAATTTGTCGCCTTCCCGAAACATATGGTACTCTTATTAGGCCTGATACAAATGAAAACTTGATCTCCCACTTTATAACTTTGATCAGTCCTGTGTGCATCCAAATAACTTTTCTATCTATCCTGTGCTTCCTTTAGTCTCTGCCTAATCTGAATCACCTGTTCCTCCATCTCTTGAATCAATTATGGCCCAACTATTACTCGGTCTTCTAATATATCCCAACTCAACGACGTTTTGCATGCCCTTCCATACAGAGGTTTATAGGGTGGCATTCTGATGGAGCTATGAAAACTATTATTGTAGGCAAACTCTACCAAAGGTAGGTACTTCTCCCAATGGGTTTGATTATCCATGATGTACATCCTAAGCATGTCTTCCATGACTTGATTTACTCTCTCAGTTTGCCCATTTGTTTCCAGATGATAAGTTGTGCTTAGGTTCAACTGAGTCCCCAATGTTGACTGCAAACTTGTCCAAAACCTAGAAGTGAATCTGGAGTCCCTATCTGAAATGATCTTCTTAGGTATCTCGTACAAATAGATGACCTCACTTACGAACACGTGTGCCACATCAGTGACATCGTAAGTGTCTCTAACCGGAATAAAATGAGCACTCTTAGTTAATTTTTCAACTATCACAAGAATGACATTGTGTCTATGAGATGTGAGTGGAAACCCCACAACAAAATCCATAGATATGACTTCCCACTTGAACATAGGAACATCATGTGGTTGTAGGAGGCCTATTGGGTCGTGGTGGTTGGCTTTCACTTGTTGACACTCTAGGCACTTGGTGACGAAATGGACTACATCGCACTTCATGCCTACCCAGAAGAAGAGCTTCCTCATGTCTACGTACATCTTCTTCACACCCAGATGCGCACAATAAATTTCTCTATGGGCATCCTTCAGTATGATGCTTCAAATATCCCCACCTTCGGGGATGTACATCCTTCCTCAATATCTTAACAGTCCGTCTTCTTCTAGACTATATCCTTCATACTTTGGATCTAATTGCCTCCCACTCTGGAGGTTTGAAGTAACCTTTAAATACCAACTGTCTTCTTGGAGTTGTGTCAACACACGTTCCCTCAGATTGACCTTTAAGGGTACCAAGGAGAAGACACGTGGTCTCCTACTCAAGGCATCTGTGACCACATTTTCCTTTCCCTTTATGTATGAAATACCAAAATCGTACTCACTCATAAACTCACTCCATCGCCCTTGCCTAGAATTCAGATCCCTTTGAGTGAAGAGATGTTTTAAACTTTTTTGGTCCATTTTGAGCTCAAAGTTTCACCCCATAAGATAGTGCCTCCAAAGTTTCAGAGCTAGCATTACAACTGCCAACTCTAAATCATGAGTAGCGTAAAGCTCTTTGTGTTTCTTCAACTTCCTTGATGCATAAGCTATCACTCCTCCATCCTACATTAGCATGCCCCCAACCCTTTCTTCGAGGCATCCGTGCAGACTGTGAAGTCCTTTTCCATATCCGACACTCGTAGAATTGGCGCACTAGTTAGTAACCTCTTAAGTTCGATGAATGGACTATCACATTCTTTCGTCCATTCATAAATGACCCCCTTGCGCTGCAAAGTGGTGATGGGTTTCGCTATTTTAGAGAACCCTTCCACAAATCTTCGATAATAACCTGCTAGCCCATGAAGCTTCTTACCTCATGGTTATTTTTCGGCACTGGCCATTCCATAATGGCCTTTACATTTTCTGGGTCCACAGAGATTCCTTCACCATAAATGATATGTCCTAAATAGTGAATTTCTTTCTAGAAGAAGGAACACTTCGACAACTTCCCATACAATTTTTTCTCTCTAAGGTAGGACAACACCACTCGTAAGTGTTCCTCATGCTCTCTTTCATTTTTTCAGTAGATGAGGATGTCATCTAGAAAGACTTGTACAAAATGGTCTAAGTACTTTCGGAATACTCCGTTCATGAGGCTCATGAATACTGCTGGCACATTGGTCAATCCAAAAGGTACTATGATGAACTCGTAATTTCCAAACCAAGTTCGAAAGGTAGTTTTAGGAATATTGCCTTCCTTAATCCTTAGCTGGTGATATCCTGATCGTAAATCAATTTTTGAGAATACTGTTGCTCCTTTCATCTGATCAATGACGTCATCTATTCGCGGCATTGGGTACCTATTTTTCACTGCAGCATGGTTCAAGTCCCTGTAATCTACACACAGTCATAAGGAACCATCCTTCTTCAAAAAAAAATTACTGGTGCACCCCAAGGTGAGACACTGGGCCTTATTAGCTCTAAGTCCAGTAACTCTTTCAACTGCATTTGAAACTCACAAAGCTCTGGTGTTGTCATCCGATACAGAGTCTTGGAAATTGGTTTTGCACCCGGTTTTAGATCAATAGTAAAATCAAGATCCCTCTCAGGAGGTAACCCTGGTAACTCATTCAGAAAAACATCCTTAAAATCTGACAATATCGGGTACTAATCCAAGGAGGGTCCCTTCCTTTCATTCACTGCTTCCACTACATACAGTCGACACCCTTGCCTCATGCACCGCTTAACCTTCATAGTTGAGATAAAGCATAGAGACACCCATCTCTTTACACTTTGGATCTCTACTCGTCTTCCTTCATTGTCAACACAAAACACCCTTTTTGTGAAACAATCAACCAAAGCTCGATGAGCTTCTAACCAATCCATTCCAATTATTAGGTCATACATCCCAATAACAGTGACGTATACCTTCAACCTAGTAGTACACACTCCCAGGTCTACTATACAATTATCGACGCTAGGTCCTACCACTTGTTTTTCCCCCAAAGACATCTCGACTTGCTTAAAGTCATCGTTCTCATAGGCTGCCAACCCACTCTTTTCTAATGAAAATGGTGAAATGAAACTATATGTAGCACCAAAATCAAATAAAATATTAACATTGATATGATTTAGCATACCTGATGACTCCACCATCATGGATTGATGTTCTGCCAGGCGATTATTAACCGCTGCATAAATCTGGTGGCTGCGACTTGCTCCTCCCATCGAGGTCTTTCCTTCTCTATGCACAAAACCTGATTATAACTCTAGGTAGTCACGCTGGTAATGGGGTCATCCACATCCCCAACAAGTAACACGAGATTGAACCTGCGCACTGTTCTGTGACTATCTCTGAAATGAGTTCCTTCCCTTGGAACCCCTGCCCCTACTAAATGTCCCCTGAGATGGTCGTGGACCTACCTGTGTCAATGGTGATGAACAAGATGCTTCACTCGCTGCCATTGAAATACCTGTGGTGATTGTCCTTGGTGCGACTCTATTACCATATGGAGGTGGCCTGGAGCTCCCTCCCTTGGAGAAGGTCTTAGGGGCCTTCCTGACGAATCCAGGACGATGCAGAAAGGTCAGTCTCATACCTCCAGTTAAGTTCATGTGTTCCTCTACATAACACACATTTTCCATTGCTTCTGCTACTGAAGACGGTTTCCACGTCCACACCATAGCCCTTGTCTTAGGGTTTAACCCATAGACAAAGCATTCTGCTTGTTGTTGGTCATTATCCATGTATGAAACATATTTGACGAATTCCATAAACCTAATCGCATATTCTTCTATGGTCCTATTTCCCTGTACTATAGAATGAAATTGTCCCACCTGCTGTTCCTCATAGTAAGCTGGTAGATATTTCCTTTGGAACCTCTCCTTGAAAAGTTCCCAAGATACGGTGTCCGAGGTAAGATGCAATTGCCTTTCTAGGTCGCCCCACTAGTTCAAGGCACTGTCTCTCAACTGAAAAATCGCTATCTTCACCTTTGAGGTGGACGCATAGTCTCTTAAGGAAAAACACCTTGTCATTCCTTCCAACCATGCCTCAGCACGTTCATTGGCGTGACCCCCGACAAACCCCAGAAGTTTGATCTTCTACAGTTCTCTAGTGATGTCTTTGGGTGGAGGTCCTCCCCCTGAATCCCTCGATGCTTCTGTATTACCCGTTCCAAATGGTGGGGGCTCCACTTTGATCCCTTCTAGTTGACGCCCCTTTAAAGTCTCATTTATGGCATCCAAAGAGCGCAGTATGAGAGCTAGTTCAAGTGATGGTGGTGGCGGCACTGGCAGTCACTGTGATGATGCCCCTCTGCCTTGATTTCCTTGAGTCCTAACCATCCTGCATCAAACAAAGTTTTCAGGGTGAGTTCAAGGACATTTCTAATTTACGCAACTTAGACTAGAAAACAGGGTTAGGCATAAGTTTTTTTTACTTGTCTGTAAACATACATTACTCTCTTTAGGGGAAGTGGCTAGGTTAGGGTTAAAGCGTCTAAGCTTGATGTCTTCACCTAAGAAAACTACTAACTCCCTCTCCTGGTAGCTATTCTAGCATCGCACCACACTCATCAATTCCTCTATCTTACCTTCCTAGCGTGCATGAAATCCCCTTCCCCCTTTATCACGGTTTAAGTCCTTCAAACTTTTTTTTTTTTTTTAAACCGATTAATGTGACCTTGAACATACTTAATGATTAAAGTATGTACTCAAGTATTAATATCAATTACTCACTTCAATTAATTAATCATCAATAGTTGAAATAAAATTCAATCAAAATTTATTATTATTATTTTTTTAAATTAAACTTTGCTCTAAAAATTTAAAACTTTAAAAATAAAAATTAAATTTTACTCTAAAATTTAGAACTAATTTAAAATTTAAATTTTACTCTTAGATTTAAATTTAGAACTAATTAAAATAAAATAAAAAACTAATTAAAACTAATTTATGGAATGGCCATTAAAACTAATTAAATTTTTTTTTTTTTTTAAAGCAAATTAGATAAAAATAAAACAAAATAACAAAAAAAAACAAAAAAATTAAATAAATTGATATGGGAATCATGGGTCCTCACATGAGGCCCACGTGCCCCTTTTTCCCTCTCCACTCTCAAAACCCTACACACTTCTTTAAGCTATTGTTGTCGGCCTCTTTCATTTCATCCTTTTTTTTTTTTCATCCTCTCAATAGAGGGAAGGTGTAGGCTGCGTGGGCTTAGTCGCACAGTCCTCTGGCTGTGTGACTATGCCAGGCTCCTTCCTGTGGGCAAGGTGCCATCAACAAGCCCTCGTGGGCTCCTCCTCCTGTGGGAAAGGTGCGAGGTCTTGGCCGTTGGGCTCCCTCTCAGCCAAACACATTATGCACAAAGGGCTCCTCCTCCTGTGGGAAAAATGCGTGGTATTGGCCGCCAAGCTCCCTCTCAGCCAGACGCGTTATGCACAAAGGTATCCAACTCCTCGGTGGCTTAGCTTAGCACTTGGCACTTTTGCACTAGGCTTTAACTTGATGTTGTGGCTTGGCATAGTATATGGTGCTAACCCGTGTTGTGTTGTGTTGCAGGTGATTGGATGGGTCCGCGGCACATCTCAGCTCCTTTGTTGGCTCCTCCGCGTTGCTTACCACTCATTCATGGGCTTTGATAAACTTTTCTCTCATTTTTTTGCAGGACTGCACACACTACACCTCCCCCGCTTGAGAAATCAGGGTCATCCTTTCTCTTGTAAAACATTTGAATGTTACAGAAATGGTGAAGGCAAGAGATATTGAGAATGTGGGCGGCTAGAAGGCCAAGGTATGTGATATGCACCATGTTATTTCTCATCTTTGATTTTAGGAGAGTCATACAAGAGGGGGCTATGAAAAAATATGACGGTGTCCATTATACCCACGGTTCACATTTCTAACTTATGTCACTTATTCTGCCCTTGAAAGGACTTAATTTAGGCTCAGAATGGAATGAATGGAGATGGGTTTCGTTCAAGGAAGGGATTTTGTTGAAGATGGAGTCAACAAAGGAAGTTTTAATACTTGCAGCAAAAAGTTCCAAGGATGCTCATAGTTGTTCGTGCTTCAATGGATGGTCAAATGTTAATACAGGGACATTCTCACGAGTCTCGGTTGGATAAAAGGTGACTCAATGATCCAAGCTATTGTATGGGGTCCAAGGATTGGAGAAGGTGTTCATGGGAATGTATCTGAGGGTAAAAACAATGCACATAAGTGGAGTGGGCTTGGTGAGGTTATGGGAGGAAATGAGCTAATATACAACTAAATTGACATCAAATCTAGAAGTGTCTTTCTGTGAAATCATTTTCTATTGAAATCATATAGTTCCGTTGAAATTCTCTGTATATCTTGCTTTTTGCTACCATCCACTATCCACTGCAAGAATATATGGTGGGTATGGCATTGAAACAAGACTGCAATGTCATTAGTTAATATAAAGTCTTGGTGTCTCATTGACATGTTAAGGATCGATTCCTTTAAGAAATAAAAAATCACATCAAAAACTAATGGCATGATAAATTCCTTGTTCTTATAGATGATGTTTCATGGCCGAAACCATTTGAGAGAAGCTCGGTATTTGAGCTTGATGCTACAAAAGTGATATTTTTCAAGGAAATTATTGAAAACACCTATTGGTTTGAATTGTAGAAATTTCGATACAAATTAATGTATTCCTGCGATTCTCCTGATCTAACAATTTCCGCCACTTTGTTAAATACAGAATCGCTTCTACTATTAATATTGCGGAAGCAATTAAACCACGATCACAACCACAATGCACAAAGTGAAATATCAATAACACACAACACAGAAGTTTTACCGGGAAAGCGTAAAGCTAAAAACCCCACTATCATATATTATGTATATCATGAATCATGAAACAATCTCATACAAAACTCTAATCCAAGAGCTCACAGTACAATACAATCGTCTCACACTGTCATACACAAATCAGAAAATACATGCGCCAATTTTCGTGTCCAGACAGGCTGCCTCCTCTGCACAATATCTGCAATCTGAATTCTCATAATGAATCGAATGAATGCAATTGCCTCGTTTGCACATGCTCATAAGCATATTCACTGCATGTGTGAACAAATAACAACTGATAGCCAAACTGTCCCTTTCACCTGTTATCTCAACTCGATCTCCAATGGAACTGACATGCATGTAGTTAACCGTGGCGAATCTTCAGTTGCATGTGAGTTCACTGATTAACTGAACTCTCACTAGTGCATGTTTAGTTACAACTAGTACAACTGATATTAACTCACTTAACTACACTTAATAGATTAATTTTGTTACAATTCCAAATCACTCAGTTATGAATGAGATAATAGATTAATATTTATTGTCTAATTTAATTAAGGGAAAAGTAAATTAGACACATGTTTCTTGTTGACTTTTCAACATGAATTCTTCATGGGTGTGTCCTCTTTGTTCATATGTCATGTTTATTATCATATGTCATGTTTATTAGATCTAACACCTGAAATTTGGAAGGTAGACTAATTATCATTTTTATAATTGTTTCTTATAAACCAAACCTTTTCTAACTTGATGTATTTTTTCAAGTAGAATAATAAAGAGAAGATACTCACATTTTTTACATCATTTTTGTACTATTTGTATATTATTTTGAATTTCCATTTTGTAGTAAATAGATGTTATTAAATATTTTAATTTGTTCACTTCATTTTAGTTTGATTGTGTATAAGATTGTGGGGTTGTTTTATTTCTGTGAAAATAGGAGGGAATAGGTACCAGATGGCAAGGCAAAAGCTAAAAGAGGTGGCAGGTAATCTATTTGCTAATACATGTAACTCTGCATACCTTTATATGCAATCATTGATGATTATTATTCTTTTTTATAGAAGCTTGCTTCTTCGGATAGAGATCAAAGAAATTGGTCTGAATGATATATGGATAATGAAGTAAGTAAATCTAATAGAAGCTTTAAATAGTGACATAAATGGGATGTTCAATTCGGAAAAGGCAGATATCAAGAATAAGTTCAGTTGAAGACATGGGTATCTATTTAGTTATTCTAGTTTCTCTGTTGTTGTGGCATTTTTGGTGGCTAAAACTGGGAATGACCATGAACTTAGCATGCACTTAATGTTCATAGGAGATTGTGCACATACATTGTTATTTGCTTTATTGATCACTTAGTATTGTTTCGATTGGTTGTTATCCTAGAGATACTTTCAGAGAGAAATATTCTATTTTATTTGGGATTGGGATGTTTATGGTTCAGGCAGATATGGAAATCAACAATAAATTTTCAGTCGAAGAAATGGGTCTCTGTTTATTGTCTTTGACCTTTCACTCACATGAAATTTTTGTGGTTGCAATGGAATGCCAGTGAAATTCTCATGTGGCTATGTTCAAACAAAATTTTGTTTCCCTATTGTTCAATGCTTTTGCTTACTTATTATTGTATGTTTGTTTCATAGATATATCGACAAACACATCTATAAGCAAGGCTAGTAGAATTCTATTCAATCTGTTTGAATGTATTTGCTTTTTTCAATTTCATGCCCTGTTGCTTTCCAACTCAATACAGTCATGTTCAGCTAGTTTTTAGATTTAACAACCCAAATTGGTTGCAGACCTTGCAGACCATGTTGGCACAAAGACAAAATACCAATGTTGTGGGTGGTGAATCCCAGGTTTCATTTTTGAAACCCGACTCTGATACCATGTGTAAGATCCTTGCTAATAGAATCTAAAACTTAATAAATTAATTAATACATATCATTGATATTTATAACTTCTTTTACGGTTCTATATTCAACAAGCTAACAAACTAACCATTCATGGTTCAACAAATTATAATCGAGCACATGAAATACAAATCATATATAAAAAAAAAAACATACACAGCTTAGTAAAATAGTGAACCCTCATAACTATAATGACATAAATACCTCTCAGTGATGCTATTTTCCCAATTCCGTCTGTCCTCACTTCTCTACCCAAACTCTGACCAAGCTTCTCTGCCCAAACTCTGCCCAAAACCGAATCTTTCCTCCCTGCCAGCTAGGAACAGAGCCTATCTGGATCCCTAGCTCCAGGATTCCGTGAGGATTCCTAGCCCCCGAGCCCAAAACTCCCAGTAACCGAGGCTCCCATGTAACAGTCCAACAAATTCCTCTAGCCTCAAACCAGAAAATGCAGTTTTCCCATAAAATCCAAAGTCCCCCTCTTGAATGTCTTTTCCCCCTCATATCCCCTCATCCATTCACCACCTATCCATTCAATTCCAACCACCTTATCCCTCCATTCAATGCCTTATCCCTCCATTCAATGCCAACCATCCCTCAATACATTAAGTTTTCTATTAAATAAATTAAAATTATTAAACTTTAATTCGTTACCCAAACATTAAATGAGTTAATTTATTAATTTAAATACATTAAACAATAAATAAATTACTCATTCATTCATTAATATTATTAATAAATAATCATTATTTAACTAATATACATTAGGACAGTTAATTATTTTATTAATTAAACTTAATAAACCTTAAGCAATTATTTAAATAGGGTTGTTACACATAACTCTCAAACCGTGAGGAGTTATGTGATGTTCCACATACCACCAGAAATGGAATGACATGTACCATCCATATAGAATAGTATTACCTACAAATATATCAAAACTCATACCATTATCCATCAAACAAACTTGGGTCCATTACCCAAACCTGGGTTCTCCAACTTCTCATGGCCATAACTCTCTAACCGTGAGGGGTTATGTGACATTCCACATACCACCGGAAATGGCATGACAAGCACTATCCATATAGGATAGTGTCATGAAAAATTCACTTACCTTCATCTCATTATTCCACAAATAAGCATGGTTTCTATAACCATACTTCTAGGATAATGCAATCCGGAAAGTGTCTTCCCGTGAGGGCTTTCACCATAAGGTGACCACTTTGGAGTTTATCCATTTCTACTTATTATCAACCATGACAAGAAAATAACGAGTCATATTTACATCAAAAAATATTGGGTCCATTACCCAACCTTTGTGCTATGGGTCTTTCTTCAAGGGTTGACATCAATGACAACCAACCTTAATCAACAATCATTTCTAATCAATCCCTAAAGCTTAGAAGGAGACATGAAACATTGTCAATATCGGAAGGTTGGCCTGCTCTAGTTCCACAATCTTGGAACTGAGTAACAAAATATTATTACTATAATATTTCCCGATTTGTTCCTATCTTCAAAGGATTTTTTTTTAATTCTTGGGCATCCTCTCTTGATCCAAATGGATCCAAGAAGGCCAAAAATTCAAAGTTCTCAGATTCGCACGAAACTAGCGCCATATTGTAGTGCTTGTTGTGTTGATTTCGATAGAATATTCTTTTTCGAAAATGGACTCTATATGGTGAAGATATTGCGATCTGATTTTTTTCCCAAATAGGCAAACAAATTAAAGGTCAAAGTCAACTGGTCAAAGCTCGTACAATTGACATGGCAGATGACATCATCATTACGTCATGGAGACATCATCATGACACATGGAAGCACCAGGATGTGCCATGTGGCACTCATATTTGGAATTTTTAAGGGTGATTTGGACCGCTAAAAAATTGACAAGTGGCACTATACAAAAGTGACATGTGGTTGTGTGAAAGATATGTGGTAGGATCAGATGAGGACACGTGGCAGTGATGTCACAATACAATCCTGAGTTGGAAGACAGGTGGCTTCCTCTAGGCATGGTGCCATTGGACCAAAGCATTGGACTAGGGTGAATCGTTCCACATGACTGATACCTAATGACTGGGGGCACGGTCCCATTGGACCAAGGAGCAGGATAATAACGCCTATCCAGATGACCAGGGCTGAGAAAAAGGGGTCAGGTGCCATTTGGTATTGGAACCTGGATACATGGGTGCATGGGACCAAGACTCCAGGAACATAGGGGGATCAGGTCCGAATGTTTCCAAAGTGGGTTTTTAACTTTTGAAATTGGATGTTTTTTAATGATTTAAGGATGATTTTAATGGATATTTGCCCTTTTTTAAGGATCTGGAGCCAAGAATGAGGCCAGATCTTGGGGGGAAGTTGGGATGTGACCCCCAAATCAAACTATATATAAACCATGTATTTTTATATCCATGAACATGTTCATAACATGAGAATGATTCCAATTTGTAGAGAGTAAGCCATTTTGATGCAGGTGATGCCAAAAAGTTAGGGAACTTTGGAAACCATTTTTGGGAGCTATGCTCAACCTTTTTCAGTTCCATAAGTTGTGTTGGATTCTTGAGGTTGAGTAGAAAATAGCCGTACCTGTTTTTAATCCAATTGATGTACTTTTGAAGCATTTAATAGTAATCAAAGAGGCCTCCCCACTGAAGACCAAAGGCCCAAAGACATAGGCAATTTGTGTCGAACTCTGTTATCAAGTTTTTGAAGTTATGGTTTGTTGTTCCTTCTGTGAATTTTCTATTCTATATATTTTATAATGATTGTAACATTTTTAATTTAAGCATCTTATTTTTCTTCTCTTTAAATTCTAAATGGTAAATCAACTCATGTAAAATACTTATCAAAGTCATTAAAATATCATTTCGGATCAAGTGGTATCAGAGCAGGTTGACATTTGGTTGTTTCGAGTATGCATGATTACCGGTGAAAATTTAATTCGTGGAGAAGGAGAGATTTTAGAATGATATCTTGAGATTGAATCAAGAAAGAGAAAATCTCAAAGTGAGAATATGGCATGGGAAGAAGGACTTTCTCAAAATGAAAGAGAGTTTCAAAAAACTTTATTTTCCATGTCAAAGATGGTAAAAGTGTTGTATGATGATTACTTGGAATGAAAGAGACATATTCAAGGGGAATATCCAAAGAAATATATAAGTGAATAAGGAGATGACCCTCCAAAACCTCCTCCTTCATCTCCATCTTTGTCTTCTTCAAGTATAAGTTCAAATCATACTTCTGCAAGAAAACATTCTCATAAAAATAAGCTTGACATGCCATTACTTAAACTTGATGTGAAATTTGAGTTGCCCATGTATAATGGAGAATTCAATGTTGAGAATCTTGATAACTGGGTCAGATAGATGGAGGTATATTGCAGTGTGAATCAAATCAATGATGAGGAAACCAATATAGAATTGGCACTGCTTCATCTTGCAAGCACAACCCTCATCTGGTGGCAGAGTAAGTTGCAACATGGTACTCAACAAATTAGTAATGTATTTCCATCATGGAAATATTTTATTTTTTCACTTAGAAAACAGTTCTATCCTTTGGGGTATAAGGATAAGGATTTAATTGAATGGAAAAGTATTAAACTAAGAAAATAACAATTGGTATAAGAATACATAGATGAATTTCGTAAGATCGCTTTGATGTTAAATATTCCATTGCATACACAAGAAACTCTTATGAAGTACATAGGAGGTTTTCCTACTCACATTCATAATACTGTGTTTATGTTTGGACCTACTAATCTTGATGAGGTTTATGTTCAATCAACGTATATTGAAGCAAGGAAAACTGGAGTTAGTGTATCAAAGGAATCATCTTCAAAGAAAGAAGGTAAGGGAAAGGGAATGTGAAGAGAGAAAACTCAGCGACAATGAAGGAATAGAAGCTCTCTTGCAAGCATTGCAATAAAGAAGGGCATGATGATGAACATTTTTGACAATTGCACCCAGAGAAGAAACTGAAGTGGTTCAAAGAGAGGAAAGGGAGGAAAAATGTTGCAGCAACAACACCGCCAATGGACTCAGGGTCAAATTCAGGTGATGAGACTCGAGGTCAGAGTTAGGTAAAATTGATGATGGTTATGATTCTAGAAGTAAATTTTTTCATATAAGGGTCATTATGAAACATACCAATATCGTCACTTTGTTAGATAATATATATCAAGCTAAATTAATTTCATAAGAAGTGGTTAATCAATTGGGATTAAAAACTAAGATGTATCACAAACCCTATTCACTAAATTGGATAAGCAAAAATCACAAATTTCCCATAACAAAGCAATGTGTCATAAAGCTTGCAATTACATATAAGTTTGTGGATGAAGTAATATGTGATGTGGTGTTGCTAGAAGCATGTGTAATGGTCTTAGGTAGCCCTTAATTATATGATCGTAAAGAAATCTTCTTCAAGGAATAGAATCAATATCACTTAACTAAAGAAAGGACAAAACATGTTGTGCATGCTCATCATATTAAAGGGAACAAATCTCTTTTTACAATGGAACAAATAAATAAGGTATCTTATACAAGTGATACACCTATAATTGTATCAAATGAAGTAGTTGATATTAAGAAATAAAGTAAAATGGTTGTAGTATGTATATCTAGCCATACTTTTCTTCAAGATGAGTTTTTGTCGTGCAATCTTGTAGGGAAGAACAAACATGTTGGTTCATTTTCAATCATGTTTCTGATATGGTTATCACTACTAATGTTTTCTACATGGATGGTAGTGGGTTCAGAAAGATGTGAACAAATGCAAATGGCTAACAATATGTGTTCATTCATCATGGTTTTTTGCAATTGATTATGATGCCACAGGTGCATAGTAAAAATTTGATAGACAAAAGAAAAGTGTGGAGGCCTATCCCGCACTTGATGTCTGGATAATATCCTTTTGGATGAATAAAAGGTCTTAGTGGGGAGGTGTGATACAAATGGATCCAAGAAATCCAAAAATGAAAAGTTCTCATATTCATCTAAAACCAACGCCATCGTGTAGTGCTCATCGTGCTGATTTCAACAGTTTATTCTTTTTCGAAAATAGACTCCATATGGCGAAGATATCGCGATCTAAAATTTTTCCCAAACAAGAAAAAAAATCAAAGGTCAAAGTCAACTCATCAAAGGATGTACAACTGACGTGCCAGATGACGTCAGTAGTATGTCATGTTGATGTCATCGTGACACATGGCAGCACCAGGACGTGCCATGTGGCAATCAAATTTAGCATTTTCAAGGGTGATTTGGACTGCTAAAAAATCAACACATGGCATTGTATGGAAGTGACACGTTGTACAGAAGACACGTGGCAAATACAGATGAGGACATGGGGCAGTGACATGGAAGTATGGTCTTGATTTGGCATATAGGTGGCTTCATTCAAGTGCATTGCCATTGCACCAAGGCGCTAGACCAGGGTGAACCATTCCACAAGACCGAGACCTAATGACCAGAGGCACGATGCCATTGGATCAAGGCACAGGATAATAACACCTGTCCACATGATCAAGGCCAAGAACCGGGGGTTGGGTGCCATTTGGCCCTGACACCTAGCCACATGGACGCATACGAACAAGAATCTAGGACCATAGGGGGATCAAGCCCAAATTTTTCCAAAGTGGGTTTTTAACTTTAGAAATTGGATTTTTTTAATGATTTTAGGCTGATTTTAATGGGGTTTTTCCCTTTTTTGAGGATCTGGAGCCCAGATTGAGGACATATTTTGGGAGTACATTAGGATGTGACCCCCAACTCAAATTATACACAAAGCAGGTATTTTTATAACCATGATCATGTTCAGAATACGAGAATGATTCCAAGTTGTAGAGAGTAATCCATTTTTATACAGGTGAAGCCAACAAGTTAGGGAACTTTGGAGGCCATTTTCGAGAGCTACACTCAATCTTTTTCAGTTCCGTCAGTTGTGTTGGGTTATTGAGGTCTGGAAGAACACAACTAGATTAGTTTTTAATCCAATTTTTGTACTTTTTATGTAATTTTGAAGCATTTAATATTAATGAAAGAGGGCAACCCACTGAAGACCAAAGTCCCGAAGACATCATCAATTTGTGCCAAACTATGTTATAAAGTTTTTGGAGTTATGGTTTATTGTTCATTATGTGCATTTGTTGTTCTATATGTTTTCTACGAGATGTAGCATTATGCATTTAAGCATCTTCTTCTTCTTATATTTAAATTCTAAATGGTAAATCAACTCATGTAAAATACTTAACCAAGTCATTAGAAGATAATTTTGGATCATCTTTGGCCATTGTCTCCTTCTCTTTCCCTATCCATATAAATTTTCCAACCTCAATCATTGATCCCAGAGTAGTTCCATGTCCTGGAAAAAGGCCCAAAGCTTCCCAAACTGCACAATGTCACCTACATAGAACCTTAACAACCATTACACCATTTGTTCTCAACAACCATTACTTCCTCTTATTCTCAACAACCATTACACCACTTGAGAGAACAACTAGAAAATCCCACATTAATCACACATTTTCTACAACAAATCCAGAGATAATTCACCACTTCCTTACCATAAATGAAACACCCACCTTAAGTTCCACCCTCGACTAAGCCTCGAGGATGTAGAGCTAGTGGAATTATTCATCACAAAAAGTACCATATGCATCCCCTGATCCATTTCCTCTAGTTTAACACCCCTATGAACCATTGTTTCAAATAAATGCAAGCAGGATCTCTTATGTCGATCATCCCTCCACCAAATAGTATGCATGTTGTTGTCGCAAGAGTTGGTTCTAAGCTATAATAGAGCCAAGCATTAGCACATTTTAAATGAAATAATTTTTTTCACTTGGACTTGACTTGAGTTGCATGCAAGTAAATTCTGACATAACCTCGAACCACTTTTGATTGGAAATTGCCCCTTTCAACCCGAGATGGATCTCTCGAAAATATGTCATAATAGGATATTCAATAAGCTTAACAGTGGGCATACCTATGGGTAACAAAACGTTTTGGGTTTTTATGGTTGGTGGGTTGGACTAGGAGGTATTCCATTGGAAATGGAGTCAAATGATCAAGCAAATAATAAGAGTATTTCAGCGATGGAAATCCATGGAATAGAGGTGAGGTAGAAGTTGATTACAGAGAGAAGGATTTATAAAAGTTTGGCAGAAAAATAGAGACAAAACATATCAAAATGCAAGGATCACTTAGAAATGAGTGAATTCCAAGAATAAATTAGTGGAAAGAGATGGTTGAGACAGAGCATCTATCCAAGGATGAATTTTGAACCTTCGGATCTCTACAAGAAACAACCTATAACATGTCTTGCAATAGAGCATCTAACAAATGAATGAATTCCATTACAAACAAAGTCAAAAATCGGGAAGAAAATGGAA
This sequence comes from Picea engelmannii, assembly GCA_009831015.1. Classification (NCBI taxonomy): domain Eukaryota; kingdom Viridiplantae; phylum Streptophyta; class Pinopsida; order Pinales; family Pinaceae; genus Picea; species Picea engelmannii. The sequence continues at coordinate 484,726 of ML802686.1, read as the reverse complement.
ATAAACCAAGTGAAATGATGCGAGAACAAAGAAATAAAACATTCTCTACAAACAAAATCACAAGAATCTCTGTTGTAGATTAAAAATGGATCTGCACTCTTTTATTTAAACATGAAAACAAATGCTACAACCCAGTAGTAATACTCCTGTGTGTCTTTTCCCCCCATTCTCTCTCAAAGAGATATACAATATATAATCCTCCAGCATATAAAAGATGATAAATGACCTCAAAACCGACTGAGAAACGAACTGGCAATTATTTAACTGAAATCTGGGTGTGTTCCTACATTTTTGGGTCATGTCTGCAGCTCCATATTAAGGGGAACGTTTTCCTACCTTCCCTAGCTCTAAATTAGGATCTAAATATACCACTAGAAATATTAGGATCTGTAGATGTCAATCGACTATTCAAACGTGTAAAACAACCTCTCCAAGGTTGAGAAAAGTGATTTTTCCCACAAGAAGTTGTTTTTGGAAAAACCTGCAATTTCGGTGGCTAATAGGCCGAAAACAGGGGTATCTTAGCCACCGAAAGTCCTGGCTTTCGGCAGCTAATAGTGTGATTTCAGAGCGTTGTAAACCACCAAAAGTCCCGAAACCCCTATTTCGTCTTTTGGGTTTTGGGGAAACAGAGCAATGGTCAAAATCTTATGTCGGCCAAACCCCCAACCTCCGAAACCCTAAAATGGTGACGTGGCATTTATGTGAAACCTTGTTATAGAAATTTTATTGCCATTTATTGCATTCTTTTAGTACCTCCTTGTGACTTGATTTCTGGGTAAAAAAGAATCTACACTTTCGGCATCTAAGGGCATATGAAACCTGAGATTTAAGCTACCAAAAGTCTACACTTTCGATAGCTAAAAACTATAATTATTTTCTTCTTAAGCTACCGAGAGCCAAAATTTCAATATTTGTTATAGCATAGGCTCCATCTATGGATGGTTCTTTCCTACAAAGCACCAAGAACAGTAGACCATGTGCCTTCATCCATTGGGTGACCTAAAATCAACCCTTTCATTTAACTTGCACCTTTCTGAAACAAAAAACCGTTTATGCATTCATTGGTCTATGGAGTTGTAATGCCTTAAAACAAAACCACACTGGATTCCAAACTAAACTGGAAACATATTGAAAACCACTGCTATACTCTAATGCTCAAAGTCAAGCTTATTTATATACATCATCTACTCTAACTAATATCACTGTTTTGTTTTTCAAGTATAGGAAAACTTCGAAATCAACCAAGCGAATATCTGACTAACAAACTTAATTATGCTTCCATATTTGAGCAGAAAAATGGCAGGAGCAACTGCAAATTTCAAAACATGTCCTAGGAGCAGGTACTTATAGTTTTGAAATTCGGACTTCAAGAAATTGGAAATAACAAATACAGTCCCCCATTTTGACTCCATATAAACTGCTACTAGATCGTAGAAGGGAAGAGATATACCACTTTCACAATTAATCCATAGTTCCTCTTGTTGGGAAAGTTGTCTGAAATGTTTTTGCACACTTTGTCCACTGCTGATTTTTTCTTCCACTGGTGCAAAAATGTCACATTGAAACTTACTGGTCTTTTGCTCAATATTTGCTAAACAAGGAGGAGAGATCAATTGTTTCAGTAACCCCTGCTTATGTCCTTCATATGTTGTCCAAAGATCTTCCTAGTAGCTGTCATACATAGGATGATCTCTTTCATGATGTTGTTGACTGCTTTCCTATTGAACCAAAGTTTCTTTCTGCTCATCATCTTCAGAAACACTTTCATCATATTCATCAAACAAAGTAGGATTGTTGTAAATTTTTGTGTGTGATGAAAAATAAATATGCTCTTCTTGCTATTCTGGATATTCATCATAAACAGGTTCAACAGATAACTCAGGAGTGTCATCAGTCAGACAAATGCTAGGAATATCAACTGTGAAACTATCTATCTCAGATCCACACTCCTCCAAATCATAGTCTAAAGCATCTTCGAACATGAAACATTCTTCAAGGTTATTAAACATGACAACCCTATCTTCTTCATGAAACAAAACAGTGTCTACAAGATGATCCTCTGGAAGGAAATCATCATCATAAATTGGTTTACTAACTTCCTCTAAAGTTCCATGGCTGTCATGATTTAAACTTAGATTTTCATTTTTAGCAATAGAAGAAGTTTCACTCACATGTTCAGGACTATGTGAATGCCACAAATCTATGTAAGAAAGGGGTGCAACATAATTGTTCAGGAGTAGATCTATCTCTTCTTCTGTTAAAGGAGGAGTTGGTCTATGTAATTTTTGGATCAAGAAACTATTGTTTGCTTTCTCTTATATAGGTTGGTCGTGATGCTAAATGTCTTCTTCTTGAATATGTCCACATGAGCTATCATATCCAACTTCTTTATGAACCAACTCTTCCTCATACTGATCATCTTCATCAACTTGATAAATTTCTGATATTTCTTCCTCCTCTTCAAGAGGATTTCTTTGGTCTTTTTGTCTTATAAATTCTATATTACAACAATCTTCAAAAAGTATTTCAGCTGGGTAGATTCTTTTACAATGTTGATGAAAACGTATGTGAAAATCTTTCAATGAAGGAATACTGGAATTGGGTAAAGATTTATACCAGAGTCTAGCATCTCTTTCCAACGAAAACATAAACAGTTTCATGAGGACATCTTCATGATGTATATTCAATTCATCCATGAGCTTGTGAAATTCATACAAGTAATGAGCGGGATTGTTGTCTGCATATTCTCCAAATTTAGGAAGAACTTCTTCCCAAACTTTAATGTCTAGAATGGTGTTTGCAAAACCATAAACATTTTTAAAGTCCAGAGGAACAAACCATGCAGCAATCCAAGCAATGAACGAATTCAACATTTGAGACCAGTGGAGTCGCCAGCGAAATCATGTAGAGTCTACAAACCAAGGATCCACTAGATGAATGATCATAGCCAATCAAATGCCTATCCCTTGTTTACCATCAAGAGATATATCTAAAATTTTGTCGTATCCCAGGGAAGATAACTTTGTCCTCCGTCCCCAGCAACAGCGCCAGAAAATGTTGTCGCAAGAGTTGGTTCTAGGATATAATAGAGTGATGCAGGGGGCGCGCCAACCACGGGCACATATGCTCTCACAGGATCTTCTTCCTTCTCGCCCGAAGAACTCCAAAATCCTTCTATTCCCCTATCGGGAAATCTGTACCCACAGTTCTCTTCGGCGTGATCCTCCCTTCTTTACTTTCGGAGGATTGGAACTTGCAGCTTCGTGAGTTCGTTATTGACCACTGGGCTCTCGGATCCCCAAGACCCGATGGTCAGTCAAATCGCTGAATTTTTCCCCTGATGGATTTTCTCTACTTCACGACCTCGCAACCTCGCCAGTTGGACCGTCGAGCTTTCACCCTCCTGTTCCGCGAACCTCGGAGATGCGAGAATTCAACAGAATGTTGACTCCTACCTCCAGGCAACACGTGTCCACCCGTCGACCACACGGGTCCCACCTTATGCCCCAGCTCTCGATACTTCGAGACTCGCAAATCCTAACACCAATACTTCGGGACTTATTGCGGCGAGATCCCGAGGGCTTCGTGCCACCTGTATTCCACTCGCATTTCGCTATGGCCCACACTACCTCCAGCTGTCGGGATATCGCTTCTCGCAATCTCGCAATCCCTCCACCCAAATTCTCCTGCCTTTTCTTGCGAGGCCCCGATACACGATCCCACGTGCGGATCCAACGGTCCTCCTATGATTGGGATCCAACAGTTTTCACCTTCTTGTTTCTTGCGTCCTCGCGACTTTGGTTGCCCAGCACTTGGGATTTCACCCTACGAACTTTCGAGTTCGTGAGATCTCTAGATCTCTGCCACCTAGCCTTCTTAGATGGACGGCTCCGATCTTCTCGCCACTTCGTCGTTTCATGAATTTGAGTACCCAACGCTTGGGCTCTCAACCTGGGAACTCCCGAGTTCGCGAGATCTCTCGATCTCTGCCACCTTTCCTCCTCAGATGGACGGCTCCTAGCCTCTCACCACTTCGCTACTTGTGAAGCTGACGGACTTCCCTGTCTGTCCCCAAATGTCCGAGTCTGCGAGATGAGAGAATCTCCTTACATGCGTCCTCCACAACGAACGACTCCGATCTTGTAGGGATATCACGTCTTGTGATATCGTTGTTTTTGTCACATAACTTTTGGGGCTTCAACTCGCGAGTCCCCGATACACGATACCACGTGTAGATCCGACGGCTCCTGTGATTCTGAATCGATGGCTTTGCCTCTTCTGAGCTTCAAACTCCTCGGAACCTTCTTTTCGTAAACTCCTTGCACCTCTGCAAGATCTAACGATCCTCGGAATTTCACGAAATATCCTTAGATGATTTCGACCATCTGTTCTTCCTTGTGTAACCCAAGAAATGAAAAGGAGTATTTCTCCACGAGATTCCTTCGCCACTTCGTCAACCTGCGACGCTTCTTCCTGACTTCAAGTCACACTTCTCTACATTGATATTCAGTGACTCAGAGGCCTACCCTTCCTGAGCTTTGCTAAACTTCTTCAACCTCAACGAGGTTCTTTGCACGCACTCCTTGCGGCAAACCTGCGAACACTTCAATTGTTCGAGCTTCCTTTGACTCTGCGTGTGCCCGTAGCAACAGTCCTCCAAATATTCTGCTCAGTTTCACAACTGAGAGTCTCCCTCCTTAGCATGTGCACTCCTTTCATGGCTCTATGCCTAACTGCACCTTCATGACGAATGAGAAAAAAAGCTATCTCCCTGAGCCTTCTGTCAACGCACTCCTTGCGGACAACTTCAACTGCACTCCTTGCAGGAATCCTCGCTCAAAAGAGAAAAAAATTGTAACTCACCTCGCTTCCTCTCAGACTTCAATATCGACACATGAAATCATACACACAGCATAACAAAAAATGCATAACACGAAGTAATTCTCATAAGTAGAGCATTCAACACACATACACAGAGAATAACACAACAACCATGAATCTGAATCAACTTCTTCTATTAATTCAAGATCTGTACATGGGTGTTTTCTACAACTCTCTGTGATTCTCCTATGCCCTAGATTCTTCTTGCTCCTGTTAATTGTTACAATGATACAAATGAGGGTGTCTATATCCATTTTCCCTCCTGCGCTCTAAAACTGTCTAATCTAAGAATTCAATTCTATATACCTGCAACTACTACTATAAATGCATCTGTCTATCTCAGAAGAGAGCGTATGGCTCGAGGTCTGATTACATTTTTACCAAGGCGCCAAATTAAATGATCTCATTTATATTCAGCACATCAACTTCAAGGGAAAATTTAAAAATTCAAAAACTTGCACTGGACGTCTTCCAGTTGCCTTCTGCTTCCACGTTGGTTTTGCTTGTCATGAGGGATGCTCCTACATAATACTCCCTCGCTTGAAAATTTGTATGGGATCCTGTCCATGAGCTCCTGCATGGTATGTCCATGCTTCTGAATCTTTGCTTCAGTCTCCTAGTTGGCATATTAAACTGGATGGCCCTTCCACTTGACCAAATATTCAAAATATTCTTTCCTTCTGGTTTTCTTACCCACTCGTTTATTCAGTATCTGCTCCATCTGTGGCTTCTCTACAACTGGCATCTTCTTCTGCCACTGGACCTCTAGTTGATCATCACTTTCTGCTCCTGCTTCATCATCTTTATATGGATATAAATCTGAAACATTAAATATCGGAGATATTCTGATCCCATCTGGTAACTCGATTTCATAAGCATTCTGTCCCATCTTCTTCAAGACCTTGCATGGTCCAATTTTATTCATCTTTATCTTGTTGTATGTTCCTCTTGGGAACCTTTCCTTCCTCAAATGTGCCAGAACTAGATCGCCAACTTCAAACTGAAGTTGTCTCTGATGTTGATCTGCTCTGCGCTTGTATTCTTGACTTGACTTCAATAGTCGCTCCTTCACCTGGCTGTGAAGTTCCTTCATCGCTTCAACGAATTCTCCTGCACTAGAACTACTAGTATCAATATGTTCTGAATCCCTCAATTCAGAAACTCCTCTCAACTGCATTCCATATACAATTTGAAATGGACTTTTTCCTGTGCTCCTGTTCACTGAATCATTGTATGCAAACTCTTCTTGCGGTAATATGCTATCCCAGCTGTTATGGTTCTCTGTCACCAAGCTCCTCAACAAGTCTCCTAGACTCCTGTTCACCGCTTATGTTTGTCCATCCGTCTGAGGATGATAAGAAAAACTAAACATCAAGTTAGTTCCCAGCTTCTTCCACACTGTTCTCCAGAAATGCCCTATGAATTTTGTGTCCCTGTCCGAAACTATGCTTTTCAGCAATCCATGAAGTCGAACAATCTCCTTGAAAAACAAATTTGCAATGTGGGTCGCATCACTGGTCTTCTGGAATGGGATAAAATGTGCCATCTTAGAAAACCTGTCAACTACCAAAAATATTGAATCAACACCTATTTGTGTCCTCGGCAATCCCAATACAAAATCCATGCTAATTTCATCCCACGACTTCTCAGGTATGGGTAGTGGTTGATAAAAACCCGCATTCTGCTTCCTTCCTTTTGAATGCTGGCAAATCCTACATTTGTCAACAAACTTATTAACTTCTGACCTCATCCCTGGCCAAAAGTATGACTCGCTCAGCTTTGCAAATGTCTTATCATGGCCAAAGTGTCCAGCCAATCCTCCACTGTGTTTCTCTTTCAACAGATTCTCCCTCATGGAGAAATTTGGAATACACAATTGATTTCCCTTAAACAACAATCCGTCCTAGATCACATACTCTATCCATTGACTTCTATCTCTGAGAACTGGATTCTCAGCTACTTCATAAGCTTCCTTAAAGTCTGAATCATCTGCATACATGTCATTAAGATCATCAAAGCCTAATGTCCTGACTTTGAACTCCTGCAACAACAAACACTTCCTGCTCAAAGCATCAACAACTTTGTTAGCAGTACCAGAAATATTTTTTATCACAAAAGTGAAATTTTGCATGTATTCAACCCATTTAACATGCCTCTGATTCAACTTTTCTTGTTTGGTCACAAATTGTAATGCATGGTTATCACTATATAAAACAAATTCCTTCGGAATCAAATAGTGCCTCCATTTCTTCAATGCCTGTATGATGGCATAGAATTCTTTATCATATGTGGAGTACTTTTCTTTTTCCTCATTCAACTTCTCACTGAAATATGAAATCGGCCTGTCCTCCTGACTCAATACCACTCCTATGGCAAACCCGCTTGCATCACATTTCACCTGGAATGTCTTCTGAAAATATGGCAGCACCAACACCGGTTTCTCTGTAATCTTTCGTTTCAATAAATTGAAACTCTTCTCAGCCTCTTCTTTCCAGTGAAAAGATTTATGTCTTTTCTTCACTGTATCCATCATTGTTGCACTAATTCCACTGAAATTCCTGATGAATTTTCGGTAGAAACTAGCCAGTCCATGAAAACTCCTTACCTCAAATACATTCCTCGGTGATGGCCAATTCTTGATCACCTCCACCTTATCTGGATCCATCCTCAGTTCATTTGCTGAAATAACAAACCCCAAATAAATGAGTTCTTTCTTCATGAATGAGGACTTCTTCATATTTATCAGCAACTTCTCTTGTTGTAATCTCTTCATCACAATAGTCAAATGCTTCAGATGTTCAGCCTTTGTTTGCTGAAAACCAATATGTCATCCAAATACACGATGATAAATTTCCCGATGAACTTCTTCACGACTTCATCAACCTCATAAAGGTACTCGGTGCATTCGTCAAGCCAAACGGCATGACAAGCCATTCATACAAACCTTCGTTTGTCTTGAATGATTTTTTCCACTCATCACCTTCTCTCATACGAATCTGATGATATCCACTCTTCAAATCTGTCTTTGAAAAAAAAAATTCTCCACTTAAGCAATCCATCAAATCATCCATTCTTGGCAATGGGAATATATACCTGATAATTATCTTATTAATGGCTCTTGAATCAGTGCACATCCTCTAGCCTTCATCCTTCTTCGGATTGAGTATTGTTGGAAAAGCACATGGACTCAACCTTTCCCTGACCAAGCCTTTGTCCAACAACTCCCGGACCTGTCTTTTAACCTCTTCATTCTACTGTGGTGTCAATCTGTACACGGCTTTATTTGGAAAACTAGCTCCTGGTATGAGGTCTATATGGTGACTCACGCTCCTCATCGGTGGCAACGAACGAGGTAATTCGTCCACCACAATATCAGTGAACTCTTCCAGCAGTTCCTGAACTTCTCCTGGCAAATCATCCACTCTTGTGCTAGTCAGAACAATTCTCAGTTTTATGACCACAAAGAATTGTGGATCCTCCTTCTTCTTAACTTTTGTAAGAAGTTCCTTCCCACTCATGAGAAGTACTGTGTTGTTTACTTCTGGTTTCACTTCTTTATCCTCAATTGGACACAACATATGAGTTCTCCCATTCTTTTTCAGGGTATAGGTGTTCATCCTCCCATCATGAATCACATTTCTATCATATTTCCATGGTCTACCCAGCAATAAATGACAGACATACATAGGAATAACATCACATAAAATCTTATCATTATATCCCCCTATCTTAATGTCAACTAAGCACTGTTTAGTAACATTTACCTGATGTCCCTTCTGTAGCCATGAAACTTTGTATGGACTCAGGTGATCAGTTGTCTCCAGCTCCATCTTTTCTACCATCTCGGTTGAAACGAGATTATCAGTGCTTCCACTGTCCACGATAACCTTGCATGCCCAACCCTTAGTCTTGCAAGCAGTCCTAAAAAGACTGTTCCTCTGCGTTGAGTTCTCCATCTCTTTCTCTGGCATCAAAAGGACTTTTCTCATTACCAGCGATCTTCCGCCTTCAGCGTACTCTGCCTCAACATCTCGCCTCTGTGCCTCGGCGATGTGAGTCTCTCCAGTTTCTTTCCTTTTCTCTGGACACTCAAATGACTTGTGCCCATTTTTTTCACATGTGAAGCATGTGATTACTCCACCTCTTCCTCTTCCTCTACCTCTGGTACGAGGAAACCTATTATTATCAGCATATCCTCCTCTCTACTCAGTATGTTGTTCTCTTTGCTCTGCATATCGCCCTCGCTGCGAACTTCCACCTCTTTCTGTCTGAGTCTGAGGTTTCTTCCAGTCGTCCTTGGGCTTCTGGTATGTATCTTGGGCAACCGTTTTGCCTCTGGGCTGACTTCTACCTCGGCCCCTCTGACTTTGTTTATGTCTCAGCTTCTCCTCAGCTTTCAGATCTAATTGATAAGCATCCTCCACCGTTCGGATGGTTGCCATACTTATTTCATCCTGAATTTCATACCTCAGGCCATTCATGTACCTGGCCACTTTTTCGTCATTGCTTTCGCGATGACCTGCCCTGATATTTAAGCTGTAAAATTCCTCAGTATACTCCTTCACTGTTTTCAGCTTCTGTCTCAAGTTCTGCATCCTCCTGAACAGAGAAATTTGATAGTCCCTGGGAATGAATTTTACCTTCATCTTTGCAATCATCCTGTCCCAGCTCTTAATTTTTTGCTTGCCTTGGCAACGCCTGTCAGCTTGTAGTTCATCCCACCACAAGGTTGCATGTCCTTTTAATCTTGTGACAACATGTCTGACCTTCTTATCATCTTCAATATATTCATAATCGAAGTAAGTGTCAAGAGCTCTAATCCAATCTAGCAGCTCTTCTGCATCCAGATTTCCTTCATAAGTTGGAATGTCCATTTTTGTTTTCGAACTCATCCGAGCGATAGCCTTAATTAAATGCTCATTGGCTGTATCTTCTGCTAGGATTTCTTTTTCTTCATGTCCAGCATCACCTTCATCCTCGTATTCACTGATATCTCCTGCATCAACTTTGCGCCTTTGTCTTATCTCCATGTCCTCCATTCTGGCACGAAGATTTCACATTCCTCTCTCCACGTCTGGATTTTGTACTTGCCTACCTCTTTCTCTGGATAATTCCCTTCCTCTGGACAATTCCCTTTCCTCCTTTGGATCGGGTGACTGTCTACCTCTTCTTCTTGGCGACATGGTGAATTCTCCTTTTTTTTTTCTCTGCTATAGAAAGAAAAGAAACTTTTTCTATGCTCTGATACCACTTGACGCAGGGGGTGCACCAACCACGGGCATGTCTTCTCTCACAGGATCTTCTTCCTTCTCGCCCAAAGAACTCCAAGGTCCTTCTATTCCCCTATCAGGAAACCTGTACCCACAGTTCTCTTCGGCGCGATCCTCCCTTCTTTACTTTCGGAGGATCGGAACTTGCAGCTTCATGAGTTCACTATTGACTGCTGGGCTCTTGGATCCCCGAGACCCGATGGTCAGTCAAATCACTGACGTTTTCCCCTGATGGATTTTATCTACTTCACGACCTCGCAACCTCGCTGGTTGGACCGTCGAGCTTTCACCCTCTTGTTCCACGAACCTCCGAGATGTGAGAATTCAACGGAATGTTGACTCCTACCTCCAGGAAAAACGTATCCACCTGTCGACCACGCGGGTCCCACCTTATGCCCCAGCTCTCGGCACTTCGCGACTCATGAATCCTAACACCAATACTTTGGGACTTCTCGCGGAGAGATCCCGAGGGCTTCGTGCCACCTGTATTCCACTCGCACTTTGCTATGGCCCACACTACCTCCAGCTGTTGGGATATCACTTCTCGCAATCTCGCGATCCCCACGCCCAAATTCTCAAGCCTTTTCTTGCAAGGCCCCGATACGCGATCCCACGTGTGGATCCAACAGTTCTCCTACGATTCGGATCCAACGGTTTTCACCTTCTCGCTTCTCGCATCCTCGCGACTTTGGTTGCCTAGCACTTGGGCTTTCACCCTGCGAACTTTCAAGTTCGCGAGATCTCTAGATCTCTACCACCTAGCCTTCTCAGATGGACGACTCCGATATTCTCGCCACTTCTCCATTTCGTGACTTTGAGTACCCAACTCTTAGGCTCTCAACCTACGAACTCTCGAGTTCGCGAGATCTCTCAATCTCTGCCACCTGTCCTCCTCAGATGGACGACTCCCAGCCTCTCGCCACTTCGCTACTCATGAAGATGACGGACTTCCCTGTCTGTCCCCAAATGTACGAGTCTACGAGATGAGAGAATCTCCTTACACGCGTCCTCCACAACGAATGGCTCCGATCTTGTAGGGATATCGCGTCTCACGATATCGTTGTTCTTGTCGCACAAATTTTGGGGCTTCAACTCGCGAGTCCCCGATACATGATACCACGTGTAGATCCGACAGCTCCCGTGATTCTGAATCGACAGCTCTGCCTCTCTTGAGATTCAAACTCTTCGGAACCTTCTTGTCGTAACCTCCTTGCACCTCTGCAAGATCTAACGATCCTCATAATTTCGAAAAATCTCCTCAGATGATTTCGACCGTCTGTTCTTCCTTGTGTAACCCACGAAATGAAAAGGAGTATTTCTCCATGAGATTCCTTCACCACTTCGTCAACCTACGACGCTTCTTCCTGACTTCAAGTCACACTTCTCTACGCTGATCTTCAGCGACTCAGAGGCCTACCTTTCCTGAGCTTTGCTAAACTTATTCAACCTCAATGAGGTTATTTGCATGCACTCCTTGCGGCAAACCTGCGAACACTTCAACTGTTTGAGCTTCCTTTGACTCTGTTTGTGCCCGTAGCAATAGTCCTCCAAAGATTTTGCTCAGTTTCACGACTGAGACTCTCCCTCCTTAGCCTGCACACTCCTTGCACGGCTCTATGCCTAACTGCACCTTCACGACGAATGAGAACAAAATCTATCTCCCTAAGCCTTCTGTCAGTGCACTCCTTGCGGACGACTTCAACAACACTCCTTGCAGGAATCCTCGCTCAAAAGAGAAAACAATTGTAACTCACCTCACTTCCTCTCAGAATTCAATCTCGACACATGAAATCATACACACAACATGACAACAAATGCATAACACGAAGTAATTCTCATAAGTAGAGCATTCAACACACATACACAGAGAATAACACAACAACCATGAATCTGAATCAACTTCTTCTATTAATTCAAGATCTGTACATGGGTGTTTTCTACAAGTCTTTGCTATTCTCCTATGCCCTAGATTCTTCTTGCTCCTGTTAATTGTTACAATGATACAAATGAGGGTGTCTATATCCATTTTCCCTCCTGCGCTCTAAAACTGTCTAATCTAAGAATTCAATTCTATCTACCTGCAACTACTACTATAAATGCCTCTGTCTATCTCAGACGAGAGAGTATGGCTCGATGTCTGATTACATTTTTACCAAGGCGCCAAATTAAATGATCTCATTTATATTCAGCGCATCAACTTCAAGGGAAAATTTAAAAATTCAAAAACTTGCGCTGAACGTCTTCCAGTTGTCTTCTGCTTCCACGTTGGTTTTTTTTGTCGTGAGGGATGCTCCTGCATCATAGAGACAAGCCTTAACACATTTAAAATGAAATAAATTTTTTCACTCAGACTTGACTTGGGTTGCATGCAAGTAAATTCCGAGATAACCTCGAACCACTTTTGATTGGAAACTGCCCCTTCCAACCTGAGAGGGATCTCTCGAAAATATGTCATAATAGGATATTCAATAAGCTTAACAGTGAACAGATCTATGGGTAACAAAAAATTTTGGGTTTTTAGGGTTGGTGGGTTGGAGTAGGAGGTAGTCCATTGGGAATGCATTCAAATGATCAAGCAAACAATAAGAGTGTTTCGGCAATGGAAATCCATGGAACAAAGGCGAGGTATAAGTTGATTACAAAGAGAAGGATTTATAAAAGTATGGCAGAAAAATAGAGTGAAAACATATCAAAATGCAAGGAGCACTTAGAAATGAGTGAATTCCAAGCATAAATCAATGGAAAGAGATGGTTGGGACAGAGCATCTATCCAAGGATGAATTATGAACCTTCAGATCTCTACAAGAAACAACATATAACATGTCCTGCAATAGAACATCTAACAAACAGATGAATTCCATTACAAACACAGACACAAATCAGGAAGAAAATGGAAATAAACCAAGTGAAATGATGCGAGAACGAAGCAATAAAACATTCTCTACAAACAAAATCACAAGAATCTATGTTGTAGATTAAAAATGGCTCTGTACTCTTTTATTTAAACAGGAAAACAAATGATACAGCCCATGAGTATTACTCATGTGTGTATTTTCCCCCCATTCTCTGTCAAAGAGATATACAATATATAATCCTCCAACGTATAACAGATGAGAGATGACCTCAAAACCGACTGAGAAACAAACTGGCAGTTATTTAACTAAAATCTAGGCGTGTTCCTACATTTCTGGGTCATGTTTGTAGCACCATCTTGTGGGGCACTTTTTCCTATATTCCCCATCTCTAAATAAGAATATGAATATACCAATGGAAATCTTAGGATCTGTAGATGTCAATCGACTATTCAAACATGTAAAACGACCTCTCCAAGGTTGATAAAAGTGATTTTTTCCACATGCAGTTTTTTTTGGAAAAACCTGCGATTTCGGTGGCTAACAGGCCAAAAACAGGGGTATCTTAGCCACCGAAAGTCCTAGCTTTTGGTAGCTAACAATACGATTTCAGAGTTTTTTAAGCCACTGAAAGTCCCGAAACCCCTATTTCGGCTTTCGGGGAAACGAAGCAATGGTCAAAATCTTATGTCGGCCAAACCCCCGACTGCCGAAAACTAGAAATAGTGACATGGCATTTATGTGAAACCTTGTTATAGCTATTTTGTTGTTGTTTATTTCATTCTTTTAGTACCTCGTCCTGACTTGATTTCTAGGTAAAAATGCATCTACACTTTCGGTAGATAAACACTATAAATTTTTTCCTCTTAAGCTACCGAAAGCCAAAATTTCAATATTTGTTACAACACATGTGACCATAAGGTTATCTAAACAATATGTATTGTGTAGCCACACTTCATCGGATCGTCATTAATGAGGTGTTCTGCCATTGACTTTCTAGGGGATATGGAGAGAATGCAAATCCCCATTTTGCACAATTGCCCCAAATGCAAAGAGGTTGTTAGCTTGGCACAAGAATCCACTTTGTCATTCAATAGTATCCTTATTTGGTATAAGTATATGTGATCAAATTGAAGGACAATTTTCTTGATTCGAAGCACCAGAACTTGTAGTTGGTGCCCTCTATTATTCAACTAGAATTTAATGGATTGAATGATAATCATTGAATTCCCAAAGCCCATCAATGTCCTAATTCCCCAAGATTTTGCGATATTAAGTCCACACCAAAGAGAATAGGCTTTGGTGAGATTGTTAGTCCCCTACTCAAGACCCACTTGGGTCAGGTTTGCGGTCACTTCCTCGAGCTTTGGCCTCCTCGTGGGGTCGGGGCAGGAGATCACACATTATTCTGACACAATATCGAGCCAAAATCGATGTGGCTTCAGGAAGACAAACCTCCACTGAATGGGAACTTAGAGAAAAGAAACCCTAAGAGGTGGTTTCCTCATGAAAATGATCTCTTTCAACTGTAGGAGTTTGGTGAGCTCGGCAAAAAAATCATCTTTAAAACGATTGGTAACGGTTAACAATCCATATATTGTCTTTCTACAAGAAACCCTAGGGGTTAGAGAAGTAGTGGTTGCGTCGTTGGAAGCACTTTTTCCCGGCTGGTCGTTTGTGGCGGTGGATGCAAAAGGGCGCTATGGGGGTCTTGCCATAGGATGGCACCACAAGAACTATAGATGTGAAAGGGTATGGGGTTTTGATTCGAGGATAGGCCTCAATTTTTTTTTGGTGGAGTTGAGACAATCCTTGGTGCTTATTAATATTTATGGTCCCTATGCAGAGAGAAAACTTTACTGGGATTCTATGGGTTTTTTCCCTTGGATTTCTGAACCAGGGGTTATTGTGGGTGAGGACTTAAACTTCTCTTTGGGAGTGGTGTAGGTTTGGGGTCCCCATACTACAATGGACCTTTTGACTAACAATTTCACTCATTTTCTTGATTCTCATTGTCTGTTGGACATGGAACTGGTTAAATTACAACCGACTTAGCGGAATCTGAGGATTCGTGAAGCTAGAGTTGCAAAATGATTGGATCATTTCCTACTGAAGAAATACCTGGTGGACTCCTTGGGCCTTGCTCAACAATGGGTTTCTTGTAGTGAAGAATCGGATCACAATCCGATTGTTTTGGAAATAAGCGATCGGGTTCATCGGACCCCCATCCCCTTCAAATTTTTGAAAGGATGGTTAAATAATCCCGAGTATCAATCCTTATTTCATAATATTTGGATTCCCCTAGGACAAAAACCTTCCTCACATGTTTCCATTCATTTTATGGACAACCTAAAGAAATTTAAGAAGGCTACCATCTCCTGGGTGCATGAGAAAAAATTAAAAGAAGATCATGAGCTCCTTACTCTTGAAAAGAGGATGTTAGACTGGCAGGTTGACCCTGGTAGAGGCTTCAGCTCTAGGGAATCTAGGGAAGATCTTGTACAAGTGGAGCTTCGAAGGAGATCTATTTTGGATCAAAAGGAAGCATTGTGGAGACTAAAAAGTCGGGCTATTTGGCTCGCTTGTGGGGATGAGAATACAAAATTTTTCCATTCATATGCCAAAGGAAGGAAACTGACTAATACCATTTGGATCCTCACCTAGAGATATGAACAACTGGTCAATACTTTTAAAGGACTATCATCTATGGGGATTTCTCATTTTAAAGATTTGTTCAAGGCTCAAGCAGGCTCCTGAATCACGGAAATTGTGAAAGTAGCCGGGCTCTTCCCACGATTTGTGGAGGAAGATGAGAGGGAATCCCTAATGGAGGAGGTTACTGAAGAAGAATTGTTAGCTGTCATGAATACCTTCCAGAAAGGGAAGAGCTCGAGTCTAGATGGATGTCTGATTGATTTTTTTCTGGGTTTCTTTGACTTAATGGGTAATGACATTTTAAAAGTAGTGGAGGAATCCAGAAAAAATGGTCATATTCATGAACCTCTTAACGCCACCTTCAATGCATTAATTCCCAAATATAATAATCCAACTACTTTTGATTATTTCTTTCCGATCTCTTTATGCAACTGTATCTACAAGATTATGTCAAAAGTCATTAGTCACAGACTAAAAGATTTCATTTCTCGGCATATCTCGTGTGAAAAGTTTGGGTTTATGAAAGGAAGATAGATTCATGAAGCTATCGGGGTGGAGCAGGAAGGTCTACACAACATGAAAACTAAGAAACTCAAAGGTGCAGTGATCAAAATAGACCTCTCAAAGGATTTTGACGGGGTAAATTGGCTTCATATTCAGATGTTGTTAATTCATCTTGGCTTTGGGATGGATTTCACAAATTGGATTATGGCTTGTTTATCCTCAATATCCTTTTCTGTTCTGATCAATGGTTCATCCTCTCATTTTTTCAAAGAGGAAAGGGGGGTTCGACAGGGTTGTCCTTTGTCCCCACTCCTTTTTCTACTAGTTGTAAAGTGTCTTAGTCATTTCTTGATCAAGGCTAAGTCTATTGGAAATTTTAGAGCCATCAAAATTTCTCAGGGATTATACATCTCACATTTACTATTTGTGGATGGCATATTAATTTTTTGTGATGGATCTAGACAGGATATTGAAAAATTGAGTGAAGGACTTCTACTTTTCAAACAAACCACTGCCATGGATATCAACGCACAGAAGTCAAGTGTCACACTCTCTTTGTTGTCTAGAGAGGAATCACATTACATTTCTATGAGACTTCCCTTCCAAGTCTTCAATCTTGATGAAGGGTTGAAGTACCTCGATTTTCATTTGAAGCCAAATGACTATAGAAAGATATATTGGAGGTGGCTTATTGAAAAATTGGAAAAAAGGCTTAAATGTTGGAGCCATCGATGGCTTTCCAGGGTTGGACGATTAGTTCTGGTAAAGTCAGTCTTAGAATCCATTATTTTTTACTGGATGTCTTTATCCTAGATTCCCAAAGGCATTCTAGAGAATATGAGAAAATTGTGTTGTATATATATGTGGTAGGGAAATAAGGACAAAAACGTTTTACACTAGGTAAGATGGGATCAGATTGTGACTCCAAAGGCCCTCAAGGGTTGGGGCTTAAAAAATATTTTATCTTTCTCTAAAGATCTTGTGGAAAAGTTCTCTTGGCACCTGATAAAGAATTCTAGTCTCTAGATTCAGGTAATACAACAAAAATATATCCCCCCTCTATCAATATTGGAATAGATTTGAACTGTAAACAAATCATCGATGAGAATTTCTATTATTTGGAAGGCTCTGATTAAGGATTTTTATCCAGTGGGGACTGGACTGGTGTGGAGAGTGGGATCTAGACATTTTGTATGTCTTGGATTGGATCTATGGCCCGGGCATCATCTAGGACATTTCTTTCCTGAAGAAACAAGGAAAATATTAGCGAGGGGTGGCTTCTTACATCTTACACAGGTGGGCGATCCATTACTTACAAATATGTGGCACCAAGGATGGATGTAGGGGTATAGGCTTGGTCTTCTAGAGGATGACATGATACATTGGAACATATACACTCAGAATCTCCGAGAAGCCTCAATACACTTGGTTGACAGAGATGACGAACTACTATGGGATGGTGTCGGGGACGGCAAATACACTCCTCGTTCTGGTTATCTAAAGTTATCAGTGGATCTACTCCAACAGGAACCCATTTAGTGGTGGCAAAATATATGGAAACAGTCTTGCCCAACGAAGGGAAAATTATTAGTTTGGTCGATCCTGGCAAATAAAATACCCACCTGGGACAATTTACAAAGATGTATTTTCTTTGGGCCAGGTCACTGTGCTCTTTGTAAATCACAATTAGAAATGGTGGATCATTTTTTTTACATTGTCCTTTTGTCAGGGAAGTTTGGGATTTTGCAAGGGACCTATTGCCCTCCCTCTGGGATTGGCAAGGGAATACCTTTGAATTATCTCTAAAGGACTGGCTAATTGGTCATGGACAAGAGGAACTTCGGGCCTTCCCTTTTATTATGGCCTGGGGGATTTGGATCACCCGAAATGGTCACATCTTCCAAGATGAAACCTACCTAGAAGAGACTAGTGGAGAGACTACCTTAAACATATAAATGATTCTCATATAAAATTGATGGAAAAGAAAATATATTGAGGCCAACTCTTGTGAGGAAGTTGGGATGTGACTCCCAAATCAAATTATATATAAACTAGGTCTTTCTATAGCCATTATGATGAGAACCCAACAATGCCCATCATCATGCCCTTCTTTATTGGAACATTGTTTGTACCTTAGAAACCAACAATGTTTAAATAGAGGAAAGGGAGGAAAAACGTTGCAGCAACAACACCGCCAACAGAAATGGGGGTCAGATTAAGGTGATGAGACTAAAATCATAGCAGTTGGTTTCTCAGGTAAAATTGGTGATCGTTATGATTCTAGAAGTAAATTGTTTCATATAAAGGTAATTATGAAACATTTCAAGATGGATTCTTTGTTAGATAGCGGATCTCAAGATAACTTAATTTTAGAAGAAATGGTTAAGCAATTGGGATTAAAAACTAAGGTGCATCACAAACCCTATTCACTAAATTGGATAAGAAAAAATCACAAATTTCCCTTAACAAAGCAATGTGTCATAAATTTTACAATTACATATAAGTTTGTGGATGAAGTAATATGTGATGTGGTGCTTCTAGAAGGATGTGGAATGGTCTTAGGTAGCCCTTATTTATATTATCGTAAAGAAATCTTCTTCAAGGAACATAATCAATATCACTTAACTAAAGAAAGGACAAAATATGTTGTGCATTCTTATCATATTAAATGGAATCAGTCTCCTTTTACAATGGAATAATTAAACAAAGTAGCTTATGCAATAAATACACCTATAATTGTACCAAATGAAGCAGTTGATCTTAAGCAAGAAAGTAAAATGGTTTCAGCATCTAGATCTAGCCATACTTTGCTTCAAGATGAGTTTTTTCCATGCAAGATTGTAGGGAAGAACAAACATGTTGGTTCATTTTCAGTCATATTTCTAATATGGTTATCACTGCTAATGTTTTCTACATGGATGGTAGTGGGTTCAAAAAGATGTGAAAAAATACAAATGACTAACAATATGTGTTGAGTCATCATGGTTGTTTTGCAATTGATTATGATGCAACATGTGTACACAAAAAATTTGATAGACAAAAGACAAGTGGGGAGGCCTATTCCACACTTGATGTCTAGTTAATATCCTTTTAGATTACCAAAAGGTCTCGGTGGGGAGGTGTGATCCAAATGGATCCAAGAAGGCCAAAAATTCAAAGTTCTCAGATTTGACCGAAACCAACACCATTGTGTAGTTCTCGTTGTGTCGATTTCGACAGTATATTCTTCTTTGAAAATGGACTTTGTATGGCGAAGATATCATGATCTGAAGTTTTTCCCAAACATGAAAAAAAATCAAAGTTCAAAGTCAACTGGTCAAATTTCGTACAGTTGACGTGCCAGATGACATCAACAGTACGTCATGTTTATTTCAGCATGACACATGGTAGCACCAGGATGTGTCACATGGTAGTCAGATTTGACATTTTTAGGGATGATTTGGACTGCTAAAAAATTCACACGTGGCACTATACGGAAGTGACACATGGTTGTATGGAAGACATGTGGTATTACGATATTGAGTTGGTAGAAAGGTCATTTCCTCTGGGCATGGTGCCATTGGACCAAGGCATTGTACCAGGGTGAATCGTTCCACATGACCGAGACCTAATGACCAGGGGCATGGTGCCATTGGAGCAAGGTGTGGGATAATAACACATGTCCACATGATCAGGGTCGAGAACCGGGGGATGGGTGCCATTTGGCCCTGGAACTTGGCCACATGGGTGCATACGACTAGGACTCCAGGAGCATAAGGGGATTGAGCCCAAATTTTTCCAAAGTGGGTTTTTAACTTTGGAAATTGGATTTTTTTAATGATTTTAGGCTGATTTTAATGGATGTTTTCCCTTTTTTGAAGATATGAATCCTGAATTGAGGCCAAATCTTGTGAGGAAGTTGGGATGTGACCCTAAACTCAAATTATATATAAAACAGATCTTTTTAGATCCATGAACATGTTCATAATATGATAATGATGCCAATTTGTAGAGAGAAATCTATTTTTATGTAGGTGAAGCCAATAAGTTAGGGTACCTTGGAGGCCATTTTTGGGAGCTATGCTCAATATTTTTTAGTGCCGCAGTTGTTTTGGATTCTTGAGGTCAAGAAGAACACATATAGATCAGTTTGTAATCCAATTGATGTACTTTTTATGTACTTTTGAAGCATTGAATATTAATGAAAGAGGCCTCCCCACTGAATACCAAAGGCCCGAAGACATAAACAATTTGTGTTGAACTCAGTTATAAAGTTTTGGGCATTATTGTTTATCGTTCCTTACGTACATTTGTTGTTCTATATGTTTTCTAATGGTTGTAACATTCTACATTTAAGCATATTCTTCTTCTTCTCTTTAAATTCTAAATGGTAAGTCAACTCATGTAAAATAATTAACCAAGTCATTAAAAGATCATTTCAGATCATCTTTGGCCATTGTTTCCTCCTCTGCTTTCCCTATCCATAGAATTTTTCCAACTTCAATCATTGAACTCAGAGTAGTTCCATGGCTTGGAGAAAGGCCCCATGCTTCCCAAACTGCACAATTTCACCAACACAGAACCTCAACAACCATTGCACCACTTGTTCTCAACAACCATTACTTCCTCTTATTCTCAACAACCATTACACCACTTGAGAGAACAACTAGAAAATCCCACATTAGTCACACCTTTGCCACAAGAAATCAAAATAGAATTCACCACTTACTTACCATAAATGCAACACCCACCTTCATTTCCACCCTCGGCTAAGCCTCGAGGATGCATATCTAGTGCAATTACCCATCACAATAAGTACCATATGCATTCCCTCATCTATTTCCTCCAGTTTAACACCCATGTGAACCATTGTTTCAAATAAATGCAAGGAGGATCGCTTGTGTCGATCCCCCTTCCACCAACTAGTATGCATGTGACCATTATATTAGCCACACAATATGTATTTTGTAGCCACACGTCATCAACTTGTCATTAATGAGGTGTTCTTCCATTGACAGTCTAGGGGATATGGAGAGAATGAAAATCCCCATTTTGCACATTTTTCCCTAGATGTAGAGAGGTTGTTAGCTTGGCACATGAATCCAGCTTTTCATTCAATGGTCTCTTTATTTGGTATAATAATATGTGATCAAATTGAAGGACAATTATCTTGATTCGAGCCACCCAAACTTGTAGTTGGTTCCCTCCAGTATTCAATTGGAATTTAATGGCTTGAATAATAATAATTGAACTCCCAAAGACCACCAATTTCCTAATTCCCCAAGATTGGGTGATATTAAGTCCACACCAAAGAGAATAGGCTTCGGTGAGATTGTCAGTCCCTTGGTCAAGACCCCAAGCATAATGTACCATCTTGTTCCCCTTGGAATCATGAAGACTCCCATCCACTCCTGCCATCCCTATAATTCTTCTTGGTATATATAGGAGACAATTTATACAATTACAATTAAAGGGCCTAGCTAACCAATAATGAAAATAATAATATAACAATAACAATGTAATATATCATGACTTAGAACTTAACATACAATATGTTGAAAATCATAATGTAGAAAGAACATAGTATGAAGGGAATGAAAAGATATAAAGTTATTATAGCTTATATCTCAATAAAATGTAATAAGATTATGCATGACTAGAAACAAACACTTAATAAAAATGGTTGATATACATCGTCATCATTAGTTTGGAAAGTTGAAAAATGTTGTCGATCGGTGTATATCAACCACTTTTATAAAGTGGTTGTTTTCCTAAAAGAAAATTCACTCAAAATTGTATTAGATAATAATTTGTTTTTACACTTCATCAAAAGGATCCTTTTCTTTAGCACATGCTACTGAATCCATTTCATACATTCATGAATATACTTATGAAAAAACCTGGATATCCAAATAAAATCCCACTTTACAAGATATCTTCCAGGAAGATATTCATAAAAAAAATCTCTCTAGATAGTGGATTATAATGGGGGAAAAAATTGATAAACTTCACTGAAAAAACAAAAAAACTATAGTGCCTCCCAATCGTTGATTCTGAAATCGAGCACACAATGACACACCAGATAGATTAAAAAATATCCTTATAGATTGGTGGATCCTTCATTCCACCATTCCATCTATAAAAATCTAATCTTCCAAGAGGCTCTGACAACGCTTCTTTTGATAGGATATCCGCCACCTTGTTGAACTCTCGGTAGATGTGGGAATAGTGAATAGACTAGAAAGAAGCCACCAGTTCCAGAATCCTACTTTTCCAACCTTCAATGACCACAAAGTTGAGATTTCCTTTTTTCTTTAGCCATTCGATGATGACTTTTGAATCTCCCATCAGATGCAGATTCATTAAATTAACATAATTAGCAAGTGTGAGTGTTGTAGAGGCCCCTAGGAGCTCAGCTTTTGTATTTGTTCCGCCCCCACTATTGATTAACCATATGAATTTTGTTTTGTCTTTACAAATTATGGATCCCCCTTCTCCACTATATTGACCCCCTGTTGTCTCTGCTCTGTCGAAAAATACAATGGTGTTCTCCTCCACAAGAGAGATCAACCTCTGCTTGATATTTTGTACTCTCTGTGAAATAGATTTTTAAATAGGTGACCCAAGCATTTGATAAACAAATTCCTATATCGATGGAGTGTTCTCTTCAAACAATTCTTTGTTTCTATCATTCCAGACATACCAACACATGTACGCAACCAAGTTATTTGAAACAGTCTTATTCCTTGTCCAAGAATCCAGACACTCCACCAAGGTGTTCCCACTCCAAGAATCTTTGCAATTTAGTCTATCCAAAATCTTGTGCCAGACTTCCTTTGTAAAGGAGAAATTTACAAAGAGGTGATCAATATATTCATCGTCCTATTTACAAAGAAGACATATACTAGGACTCTCCCATCCTTTCTTTTTCAAAACTGCCCAGGTGAGGATCTGATTGCTTATTGCCAACCATAATAAAATATATAATTTTAACTGAAGCTTCCATTTCCAAATGTTGACTTTCCAGCCATACCATATCGGGAGATGTTTAGTGGAAATAATGGTTTCATAGAGATTTTTGATCGATATGTTTCTGGAGGAATCACCTCCAGTCCAAATTAAATCATCCTTTTTATTTTCTAGGGAGGTCCCGACCGATTTTAGTTATTTAATATATTGCTCCCATTCTATGGCATGTATCCTTGTGACAGTTGTATGCTACTCAACCAGATCTCAACTTTGGTTAACAAATCTCGTCCCTCTGGGGCTTGTGACAAAATTGTAGTATTCTTTTGTTTTAAAGCGTTCAATGTCTCTATGATTGTTGGGCTCTAAAGATGTCCTAAAAACAACCTCTATGCATCAGCCGAATATAGGCACTGGCACAAGCATTTTACTCATTTCCTACATAGGTTCTTACCTTTCGTTTTCAATACCCAACCTCCAGAGATGCAACACCTGTAAAGGAAAAACAATTGTAAAGGGAACGATAGTTTTTCTGTTCAAATGAATGACACTTCCTGTAAAGGGAACAACAATCGTAACAAGGGAACGACAGTCGTTACATTGGGCCAAACTAATGTGGAATTACTTGCATTGTAGTATTTTCCCAACTATCTAATTTGTCAACCCAGGGTTCGTAAAATGACGAAGCACACGCAAATTATATACAAGATTGAAGTAGAACTAATCTAATCTAATTTTTAATCTACGACTGAAATTGAATCATTAATCTAATATAGGAAATTGAAACACGCAACTGAAATGAAATTGCATAAATGAAATTAATCTAGGAATGGAGAACTACATGAAGGAAAAGAAGATACACCATATGAATATTTGAATGGAACAATAACATATGAGAGCTCTATCCAATGAAGCAATTTTATATTATAATACTCAAATCAATCTTCATAAAAGAATAATGAACACATTGAAACCAAGAATATGAATCAAAGCTAAGAATCCCTTTATCTTCCAAATCCTAATGACTACCATTAATGACTACTCTAATTTCTCATCCTAATTACTCCTCAATGATTACTACTCAACTACTTCATGAAGAGAGAGAACTCTCTTTTATACATGAGAGCCTTGAAGATAAGATAACCATCTCATAATTACAGATCCACTATTCTCTCAACTATTTTCCCATTATTACAAAATATAATCCCTTCAAATCCTCACACATATCTCTCATATATCTTGGATAAGATATTCCAACCAAATCTCCATGATCTTCTACATGGAATAGGCTTGAATTATCTCCTCAAATCTTGAAATGGTGGAGGGATTATTTGGGAAGTCCTTTTGAATTAATCTTTCTCATATTCCTACACATTACAAAGCTCACACATTTTTTAGATATGTATGAAAACATGTTGATTTTCTAAAATTTAATCACAAAATCCCTTTTAATACTAAAATGAATAAAGTGGAAAATAATAAGGTGAAAACCAAATGTATTTATGAAAATGATATCATGAAAGGTTAATGGGGCGATGAAATGTGAAGAATAATGAAGGGAAAGGTTGATGAGAATAGGACATTTATGAGCCCCAACAGTGCTCAGGATGGAATTTTCACCTATGCCGAGAATATGGTCTCTCCCAATGTCGATGAGGTGTCACGATCCTAGACACCATGTGAGCCAATGGGTAATGGTGTAAATTGAGTGAAGCAATCTCAACCAAATCATTGATTCCACCTTGTTCGTTTGATTTGCAAGTCTGAACCAATTAATAATCAAACGATTAGAGAAATATTTTTCCAAAGGGTGTTTTCCATCAGTGCCAAATTGAAATGTGTAAGGTTGAAAAGTCCCCAACCTCCATTTTTCTTTGGTCTAGACAACAATTCTCAATTGCACAAATGATAATTCATCAAACCAAAATTCCCACTCCATAGAAATTGAAACTTCATCTTCCTGATTTTAATTAGAATAGATCGAGGAATAAAATCCAATGAAATCCAATAGACCACTTGTCCCTCCAGCATTGATTTAATAAGGATATATATGCCACCAATAGACAACCATCTATAGCACCATAAACTAATTTTCTTTGCAATATTTGATACCAACCAATCCCAATCACATGCCTTCTGAATCCCTGTCTTAAGATGATAACCCAAGTATTTAAATCCAACTTCTAGAGCACTAAAATTGTAAGGGAGAAATGATTTGAATGCTTCCAATTCACCCTCTATGAGTCCTTCATAGTGTACCATAGTATTTGACTAATTAAAATCCAGACCCGATGCCTTACAAAAAACATATATAATAGTGTATGTTTCTTTCCATTCAACTAGACAAGGCTTTGTCATAATGATTGTCATCCACAAATAGAAGATGAAGGATATTTAATAATCTGGAGACTTTTGTACCTATTAGCTTCCCTTTACTGATAATATCCT
Organism: Picea engelmannii; assembly: GCA_009831015.1. Taxonomy (NCBI): domain Eukaryota; kingdom Viridiplantae; phylum Streptophyta; class Pinopsida; order Pinales; family Pinaceae; genus Picea; species Picea engelmannii. The sequence goes on along the minus strand of ML802686.1, from coordinate 459,168 downwards.
TTAGTAAGATACTGAGTCCCTCCATCACCAGAATAAAGAGCAGAGGTGATAAGGGACAACCTTGGCGTAACCCCCTTCCTCTTTTGAAAAAATCAGTGGACTCGTCGTTTAATAGGACAACAAAGGTGAAAAATGTTATGCATAACATAATCCAATTTGTCATTTGTAATATGAAACCCCCTTTAAGTAGCATCAACCTAAGAAGAACCCAATAAATACAGTCATATGCCTTTCTAAGATCTAGCTTTAGGGTAAAATCATGAAGATGGGTAACACTTTTGCCTGTTTTATGACAAAACAAAACTGTATTTTCACAAGTTCTTCAACTTCCGGCATACAAAAGTAATTTTTTTATTTAAATTTTCACTTTACAGTAAAAACAAAACTTGTGAGCAATATACGAGAATGGGCGTTTACACATTCATCTGCAAGTCTTCAGGCGGCGAATGGAATGCAAAGTAGTATTTCAGTGACTTGGAGGGTTCGACCACCTCTACCTTTGATTTGCAGCGGCATCTCGTGAATGTGGTGCTTAGATCTGAAGGATCCGGCCCCGTTTCTTCCTCTTTCTCATACGTTTCTCCTTCCTTGGTCGTTTTCCAGATAGTTCCGACCGTTGCGCGAATCCTCCGCACCTCCCTCGGCACCAAGGGAATGGACCAGATGCTCCAGAGCCCCGATGGCGATGTCACCATCAGGTTACAAGGTTGGTTGATCAAGCTTCTAGTCGCGCCAGATCCCAAGAGATCGTTGAGCGATGGCGTGAGGGTTATGCAAATGAAATAGAACCCTAACAGGGAGAAGGAAGCGGCGGTCCTTTGCAGGGCCGAGGTGAAACAACAAGTACTAAACCCTAGCCGCCGCCGCCGCCTTAACCTAAAGATTGGAAGACATTCAAATATAAGAGACCTCAGGGATCTCCGGCTCTTGGGGGACTCTCCGCCTTTGCTCTCATGCAAAAATCTATTTAAGAGTAATGCAGAAGCAAGGTCTCATTCTGAACAACGCGGAAAGACTAGCTCCGATATCATGGCAAACTTCTCCCTTTTTATAAATACCATTGCCGGATCTTCTCTATGCTTGCAGGTTCAAGACTCAGACTCTGTTTTTGAGCTCAAAACCCAAATCCACCAAGCTACAGGGACTCTGCCTGGATTCCAACGACTAATCTTCGAAGGCCGACAACTTGCAGATGGCTCTCTGCTACGGGACTACAGAAATCTAAAAAACGCAACCATTTCTCTCACTTCTCGGTTGCGTGGAGGAGCGCCTTCAGTCACTCATCCAAGCTCTTACAAGCAGGCCATGAAATCAGGGACTTTCTCTCCTTCGGGGCTCAAGGATGAAGCTTCAAAAGTAAAGGAGCCCTTTGGAGGTGCCTTCATTGTGGAGCAGTGCGCAGAACCTCCAACAGCAGAAGTCGAAGACCCCCAAGTCTATGGCTATGCCTATATCTACCAGGCCAACGCCCTCATTTGTTGCTTCAACGGACTTTGGCCCTTGACCCCTACGCTAAAGGAATGGGTTAACAAGACCTGGTTAGAGGGCCATGAGTTGTTCTTTTGTTCCAAGGGGTTCTTCATCGTCCACTTCTCCACAGAAGTTGGATGTCAACGCGTTCTAGAGCAAGGTCCTTGGTTCTGGGGCAGATCTGGTCTCTCCATGCATCGATGGTTCCCGGATTTCAATCCACTGACCATGACATCCATGACTACACCAGTCTAGGTAAGACTACCCAATCTACCCCTGCATTTCTATTCTTCATATTTTTTACCCACCCTGGGCAATGCATTGGGTAGATTTATCAAGATAGACACAAACAGAATAGTGAAAGGATTCGTCACTTTCGCCCGCATCTGCGTTGAAATTGACCTCATTCAAGGGCTTCCGGATAGGATTCTTATAGACTGGGGTGATGGAGATCCTTTCATACAGATGGTCGATTATGAGAACACCGCCTTCAGATGCCGCTCCTGTCAGCAAACAGGGCACCTCCAGGCAACTTGTCCTCTTTCCCCCACCCCTCCCCCAACTTCTGGAGCACGGAAAAGAGCCAATGGTTGGCAAGGACTAAAATCTCACAAAATCCACCTGAACCCTTCCTCCGACAACAAGCAACATCACAAAGCTGCTCCAACTCCTTCGCCTTCCTCATTGCCTTCGCAGGCCCCAACTTTCTCTCAGCAACCAACTGTTGACCCAAAACACCAGCCTGTAGCCTCGACACAAATTCCTGAAGATTCAGAAGTCATGATTTCAACTCCCGCAATTAAGTCCTTGCACCCACCTCACGAAAAGGGGGAAACAATTGACACAATCATGATCACAACGTCGCTCCCAGTGACTCAGAAGCGACCTCATGAATCAGACAACTCAGACAGCGACAAAGAAACACAACTGAATGCAACAGCTCAAGATTATGGCACTTCCTTAGACCATATAGCTTTGGTGGTAAAGGTTTTTGAGCCTACCAGCTCCTCTGGTTGGATTGATGTTCGCAAAAAAAAAGGTAGAAAGGATCCTCACTGATCAACACAATGATCTGGTCCTTTCTCCTTATATTGTAATGTTTCATCTTGCTTTGCCCACACGCTCTATGGGGTTCTCTTTTAGCATA
>ML802686.1:420583-456501 GCA_009831015.1 Picea engelmannii | reverse complement strand
CTTAAAAAAAAAAAAAAAAAAAACTTGTGAAGAATTGTGTTAGCTTTCCAATGACTATTTTGCAAATTTTGTTTATTAAGATTTGATATGTCAATTTGACAATTGTTTAACAATATGTTCCTTAAACATGAAAGAAATGATAATGAGTTATTTTTTCCCACAACAATGTATCTATTATTAAAATTATGTTTTTAAGAAATGAAATATACTGCAACAATTTACAAAGACTCTATTTTATTATGACTATAATTTTTATTCTAACGGATGAATATTATAATTTCTATAATTTTTTGAAGTTCACCAAGCTGAAAACGTTGCAGATTTTAATCACTTGTTTTCTTACACCTTGTATCTATCTTAATTTTTACTTAAAAGTAAAATTTAAAAATACCCTTTTGAAGATAACAATTTAAGAATTATGAATATCAATTTTCCATAATTTTCCATTGTGTATTTTTAGAGATATGGATTTTTCATTTCACCGAATCATAATCTCACCTAAAAATATTATGTAGTGATTTTTTTATAAAATTAAATAAAATTAGATAAAAACAATGAAAATGAAAACAAATTATATCCAATGAAAGTAGATTCAATTTTAAAAATGTTGTTATCAATTATGTAACTAAATTTTGAGTATTTGTAGGAGTCCTCTACCTCGAAAGATCAGGTAAGATGGAGAGAATTTGCAGCTTCCTGCAAACAGTCCCATTTTCAGGTTTTCGGCCGAAATATTCTTTCGGTCGAAACCTAGTTTTTAATGGAATCCGTTAAAAATAAACGTTTCAGCCGAAAATACTTTTGGCTGAAATATGCTTACCAAAGGAAAATAATTCATCCGAAAAACATTGTACACGAATTTTGAGGGCACCGTCAGGGCGTCGTTCAATTTGACGTGCAAATTTTCGGCTGAAACATTGTCGCTAGGAAATTTTGATACCCGATTATCACGAAAGTGTTACCCACCTTCATGATTTTACCCTTTAGAAAAAGTGACTTCATTTTTTTCTTTTTGATGCTATGAATGCTTTCATGCGTCGTGCCAATCGCATCTTGAATTCTCCTTCCTTTTAAGAAACCTAGCTATTCTTCTAAGAGGGTTCTAGAAAGATAAGGTTTAATATGATTTGAAATGACTTTTGAGATTACCTTATAGAAAATATTACACAATGAGATCGGACAGTAGTCTTAAAAGGTACTCGGCTTGTTGGATTTCAGAATTAAAGTTAAAAAAGTCGAGTTTAAGTATCCATGAATAGATCCTAACCTTATTGATGCTTCCACCATATCAAGCAGATAAGACCCTACAATGTCAAAGAAGAAGGTAAAAAACTCAATAGTCCATTTGTCTGGCCCTGGAATTTCATCCTTTTTAAAAAGGAAGAGAATAGATTTTAATTCCTCTAAAGTTACAGGATTATACACATTACATGACTCCTCATCATTTACCATCCGAGGAAAGACTTCTGTAATTTTTAATTGATCACTAGTACTTGAGGAGGGTTTCTCCTTGTAGAAATTTCTATAATGAAAGCTTGTTGTTTCCTTTAATGCAGCTTGCTCTGTAATCTTTCCTCTAAAAGAAACCTTAATCTCCCAAATATGTTTTCGAGCCCTATTATGAGTGGCACATTTATGAAATTATTTTTTGTTACGATATCCACAAGCCATCCATATCGCTCTACTTCGCAACCTCCATTGTTCTTATATACCTTTCAGGATGGTATTTCTTTTTGTTTCCAATTGTCATAGAGATGAATCTAACATCAAAGTTTTTGGGTCAGAAGTTAATCGGGCGAACAATTCTTTAATGTTTAACTCAAGAAATTACGTCTTTTCTTTTTGGGGGGCTAATTTCTCTTTGAACATAACTTTTTCTTTCTTCTTTAAGCATTTAAGATTCCAAAAAATTTGGTGTTGTTTTCTCACTTCAGTATGGAAAATAGGGTCACTCCAAATTTTGCTGACCAGTTCCACAAAGTCCTAATCTTTCATCCATTGATCATTCAGTTTAAAAGGGAAATTTTAATAACGTGGAGGAAGATCCAATTGAAAAAATACCAGCACACGGTCCAATATATATGGGATCTCCACCCAAGATCTATAATGGCCAACATCAAATAACAAATCTTCAGTAGCTAGCACTCTATCCATCCTCCTTGCAATCACTTCCTGCCCACTACACCCATTTCTCCATGTGGGGACTATCTTTGTCTGCTTGACGTCAATCATTATGTTTGAAGATAAGAGGTCTCTATAATATAATTCCTACGTCCCTGTCCCGAACGAGACTCCCCAAACCTCATCCGGATATAATAACAAGTTAAATTCTCCTACGATGATTAAGTTCTTGATTATTAAAATACCATTGTCTTCAATAAATTTCCAGAACTGAAGTTGATCGGAACACGGTCCATACATATTAAGTATGGTGAGGATCCTATTGTTTTTTAAACACTTACCTATTAACAACATACCACCAATAGTAAGGAAACGAAAAAATTCATAAATGGACGGATCCCAAGAGGCTAAGAGTCCCCCTGAGCTTACAAAATAATTTACTGCACTGGGCACCCAAGAAGGGCATAAACAAGTCATGAAATCCCTAGCTCTGGGAGCATCTACCATCGTCTCTTGAAGTAAAATTATATCAGGGTGATTAGTTTCCATAAGTCTTTGAACCAAGGCCAATTTTAGGGTGCCTCCAACCCCTCTAATATTGAGAGACATTAATAACATTATTTATTCCTCGCAAGGTCTTTACATTCTCTAAGAGCCCCACTATCGATGGAGGGAAGGATCTCAACTTCAGTTTGTGAAAGAGAAAGTGCCTATTTTTTCCTTGAACTGCTTGTCTTTAAAGGAGAAAGTTCAATTCCTAAGCCCCGCAACCAGGCATATTCTTTTCCCTCCTTCCTAGACTTAACCTTTGAGGTAGAAGCTTCCAAATCCCCAGAAGCATTATGAATGGCCTTTCCCAAATAATTTGGTAGCTTAATCGATGATGAATTGTATATAATAAAAGGTATTAAAGAGTCCAAGACTTATAACAGAGAAGATTCACCTTCCTTAACCTCTCTAAAGCAAGGTTCAAACTCTATAACTGAGTTTTGAGGAACGGGAGAAGTGGGTCGAGGGTTAGGTGAGTGGAAATCATCTATAGGCTGAGTGGGATGATGGGTAAATGAAACTGTACACAACAGTCAGAATGACCCCCCCTTCCCCACCCCAGAATCACGATCCCCAGACCCAGGACTAACAACCTCCACCCCCAATGGAATGGAATTATCAGGGTCATTATGAGCCTTCGAGAAATCAGTAGATGTAGCTACCTAGAGCCAGCTAGAATTTTCTAGTGCCTCACGTTCCCACAAAGATAATGACTTAAAAAATAATGGGAAAATGGATTTTAGCTAACCAATCAGTGTGACCGACTCATTAGGTGACAGAGTAGGCTCTGGTTCAAAGAAGGATGGACCGCTTCCTAGAAAGTCTTTGAATGTGATGTATTCCAGTGGGTCCTCCTAAATATCATCTTCTTCGGTTATTTCTTCAACTTGAGTGCCACTGCAATCTCTTCGAAGGTGTCTAGTACCCCTGTAACAACTGCATCGGAACAGAATACCCACGTAATCCAATATTTGGCTAATATGATGACCCCTCCATTCTATGTTTATCACCTCCTGGAGACCATCATGCACATCAATACCAAATATTATCTTACCCATCTTCCTAACCAAACTTTCCAAATTTGATGGGTCTATCCAGATGAATTTTCCTAAAGCATTTCTAATTTCTCTTAATTCTCCTTCATTCCATAGAAACAACGGTAACCCTGACAAGAGGACCCACAGGTGTCTGTACTGAAAGTATTCCATTTTAGGGTTGAATGCCACTCTCCACATGGTTGTTGCTAGTTGATGGTTGACATGTCATGGGGACGACCATTAATATATTAAGACATAATCAATGTATTAATTAAATATTACATTTATGTAATAATATATTAATATAATACATAAATATATTATATTAATGTATATAAATTAATGATCTATTAATATGTTAATGTAATGCATTTTTTTTTCCAAGGAAACAAAGTCGTAATTTTATTAAAAGGGGGTATAAAATTACATTCGTAGATATATATTTGTTGTATGGCTAGCATGAATATATATTGTTTGTTAGTGTCTCATACAATTCTATGAATCTTCATTTCAAAAAGTATACAAACTTCAATACAAACTATTACATATTATGCATGGGCATCCGCCCCAGCCCAAGCTGAATATTAAAAAAATAGTGAGTTTCAAAAATGGTAATTTTGTTATCAACATAGTATTCCTGCTTATGTTCTCAAAATTGGTTTCCATCTGTATTTCATTTATTCTTTCTCTTCCTGGAATGGCCTATGGAACTCAAAAATTCCAGCCTCAATATGTTTTGTGATATGTCGGCTTCTGAAATCTAGGTGTGATGCTTCCTTGGAAAGCCTATTAGTCATGGAATTCCTTTCCCTGTAAATGTGAGAGGGAGAGAAAGTGTCAAAAGTAGGAATGGTCCTCAATATATCTACCAGAAAGGGTTTGAGCCTAGATATGTGACAAATTTGTGTTTGTGTATCCCACTGTATAACAATCAAAGAGTCCTCAAAGGCCTGTAGATTGGTTACTCCTTTTTTCTGTCACGAATTGTAGAAGGATTTTTAAGGCTTGTAGTTCGGCATAATTATTAGAGCCCAACCCAGCTCAGAGGAGGAAGAAGTGTCATTTCGAAAGGTATAAGCAACCACCCCCCCCACAGTGGAGTTGATCACCCGAGGCTGCACCATCAAAATATGACAAGGGTCTCTCTTTATTGATCGGTTCCTCCCAAGAAGTTCGATCTGTGCCCCGTCCCAAGGGGTGTTTAAATTTTAATTATTCTACAATAATTAAGGATAAAGTGGCCACCCTTAGTGGAGATTGTAGTGCATCTCGGAAAATGGTATTATTTCTAGCTATCCAGATCCCCCAAGTTGTTAGTACTGGTAGTTCTTTTAAGTAATTTGGGGTTGTCAGTTTTAGCCAATCCTTTAGAGCTGTTTCAAAGGTATCTCCATGCTAGCTGTCGATGTCAGGATTTAAGGTGGAGGGTTCCGACCAGAAAGAGATAGAGAAGGGATAGTGCATGAATAGATGATCTATCATTTCTTCCTGCGAATGATAGAGAGGGCATCAACTAGGCCCATGAAAGAGCTTCTTCTATAGAATATCCCAGGTGGGGACTTTATTTGCTAGGATAGACCATACCAATAGCTTACCTTTGGTTGGGAATTGTAACTTCCACAATCGTTTCCACCACCAATTTTCCTCTTGTTGTGCCTATGTTATACTGAGTAGTACATAACCTGCTTTAGGAGTGTATGTGCCTCACAAGTCTCCATCCCAAATGAATTCATCTGCTCCATCCGTTAAATGTATGTTTTCCTTCCTTAGCACAGTGAGATATTGGTCCCAGTAAATAGTTTGGGGGACACTGAGTTCCAAGGTTCTCCCAGACTTCCATCCTTGTTTCCACAGGGTTGTGTGGGTAGGATCGACTAGTTGGGCAAGGTGGAAATAGCCATTTCTTTCAAGAGTTGTGCAAATTTCGTATGGTAAAAGGTGTTCCCTCGAGAATCTTGCCCAAGGATCTCATCCAATATGGAGGGAGTTTCCAAATCCTACTTTCCAAGCTAAGGAATTTCCAACCACATCAAAGGCCCATTGAACCGCCTTCCACATTACTGAAATCCTGACAGATCTGGTTCCAGGGCTCCGGATCCATTCGATTATAGAGAGTGGTGCCACGTACTTTTATTGTGTCACTTGGGTCCACAATATTGTTGTCATGATTAAACGCCAAGCATATTTGGCCGCCAGAGATTTTGAGAAGAGAAAGATGTTTTTTAGACCCCATCCACCCAAAGCCTTTGGTTTTGCAATTCTTTCTCAGCATACCCAGGGAAAGACTCGGTGATCTAATTTCCCCCTCCACAAATATGAGAAACATAATTTTCTTTCTTTTTCAAGTATTCCCTTTGGAATCCAGGAGAGGGACATCCAGTAAACTGGAATTGCTTCCAAGACCTACTTTATTAGTACCAGTTGGCCAACCCTTGATAGCCATTTATAGCACCCAAATTTTAATCTTTTTTCTAGCTTTGCCAGGAGCCATAACCAATCATTCTTCCTATAATCGTTAGGATTTAAGTGGAAACCGAGGTATTTGAGGCCTTCATCCAGTTACATAGATTGAAAGGGAAAAGGTCTAAATAGTATCAGATATCCTCATTCTCGAGCTGAGAGAAGAGTATATTGGACTTTTGAGCATTGATGAGCATTCTCATTGTTGATTTGAAGAGTGTGAGCCCCTCAAAAATTAGATCTTCATCCCTCTTCAAACCATCGTAAAGGATGAGTATGTCATCTACAAAGAGTAGGTGAGTAATAGCAAGTCCAATTGAGATTTTGATACGAGAGAACTTTCCGCCCAATCTTTCCTCTGATAAGAAGCAGCTTAAGCATTCCGCTACAAGAAGGAAAAGTAGGGGGAAGAGAGGGAAAAGGAGACTGAGTTTAAGAAATCCATTATCCAGTTGAGAAAATCTAGGCCAAAGCCTAGGTGAATCATAAGAATTCTGATGTATAGCCAACTGATCCTATCAAATGATTTGGATAGGTCTATCTTAATTACTGTCTCTCTCATCTTCTTTAATTTGATGTTGTGTAGGCCTTCTTTTGCTACACCGATAGCCTCATGAATTTGTCTGCCTTCAAGGAAACCGAATTGTTCCCCCGAGATGTGTTTTGAGAGGATTACCTTCAGCCCTCTGCTGATAACTTTGGATATGATCTTGTACAGGCAATTGCAAGTGATATGGGCCGAAAGTATTCAAAGGAGGTCGGGTTATCAGATTTAGGTATAAGTGCTATAAAAGTAGCATTAATAGGACTATGTATGAGGCCCATTTACCTCGATTCTTCAATTACCCTCAGAAGGTCAGGTCCAAGTACATCAAAGCATCCCAGGTAGAATTCAATTGGCCACCCATCAGGACCAGGGAAATTTCCTTTCTGGAACGTTTGTAGTACTTCTAGAAGCTCTTTTTCAGTGACTGGGCTCTATAGTTGTGCAGTTGCATCCTCTTCTACGAATCTGGGAAAGAGATGAGAAACTTTTATAATTTTTGCTATGGAGGTCTCCTCCTGAGAGTTGTAGAGTGTCTTAAAGTGATTAATGCCCAGGTTATCTAGATCATTGTATTGTGTTATTTCCTCCCCTCTCTGATTCTGAAGGCTCCAGATTGTGTTGGCCATATTCCTTCCTTTGGCAAAATCCTGAAAGAATTTTGTGTTTTCATATCCGCAGGTAAGCCAAAGGGCCCGAATCTTTAGTCTCCACTATGCCTCTCTCTCAACCAGAATGAACTTGTGGCTTTTTTCTAATCTAAATAGGATATCTTTTGTGTCCTGACTAAGGTAGCCCCAAGTCCCATCTTGTAGTTCATTTAGTTTATGTTCTATGTCCTTTAGAGACTGATCATCATTTTTTTTTTCTTTGTCCCACTGCTTGGTTGCTAACTTGAGTCCCTTTAGGTTTTTGACAAAGTGAACAGTTGCTGGGGTCTGGGAAGGTTCTGAAAAATTAACCCATTTCTCCTTTACTAGTTCTAGGAAGGTTGGATCAGTTATCCAACCCTCAAAGAATTTGAAGGGGCTAGACAACCTTCTAGTAGAGTTCCCAAATACAAACAATATTGGATGGTGATCAGATTCTCCCCCAAAAGTTACCCATTGTCTAACTAGAGCTGACAATTCTAGAAGATCGTCTGTGAGAAGGAATCTATCCAAGTGTTTGGCCACTCTGTCTGAACCTACCCGTCTATTGCACCTGGAAGGGGAGAGTTTTTGTGGTTCTACATCTACCAGCCCCCACTGATCTATGTAATTCAAGAAGTAAATGTTTAAGGGATCTGGTGCGGCCCGGGGGCCCCATACCTCTGAGGTGCCTAAGGAGAAATTTAGGTCACCAACCAAGATGAAGTCTTTTTTTTGGAACCATTTGCATTCAGTTAGGGAGTTCCAGTAGAGTTTCCTATCCTGGTGTGGTCCATATATATTAATGACAGTGAGTGACTGACCTAGGTCAGTAGAGAAGATAGTAATGTCGATCCCCGAGCATAAGCCCCAAGCATTTTCCAGTTTACAATTTTGTTGCTTCCAACTAGTGGCCAAACCCCCAGAACATCCTCGAGCATCAACTGTTGTGAACAACCAACACGGGAGTAAGGATTCAAGGGTCTTGACTATGGTGACATTTTCCCTGAGCGTTTCCTGAAGAAGTAAGATATCCGGTAGATGGAGATCAACCAATATTCGTAAGGATGATTTTTTAATGGGGTTCGCAGTCCCCGACAGTTGAAAGAGAGGATTTTCATGAGGTAACTCCATCTAGGGGTGGCTTTTCTCTAAGTGCCCATTCAATCGAAGATTGTCTACCAGATGCCAGGTCTATTCTAGCTCTGTCTTGTGCCAGGTATAGATGTGATTTGTGACCTCTACCTTTGCCCAATGAGTGTGTCTGAGTGAGTGACCCCAGTCCCCTGCCTAAAGCCCAGTTAGTACCACTTTCATGGGGGGGCTCTTTGATCATAGATCTGCTCCTAAGGTGATATAGAACCTTGTTGTCTTCTAAAGAGGAGTCCAGAGAGGTCGAGGAAGAGGTAGGGTAAAAGGGGAGAGAGGAGGGTAAAAAAGGAACTCGAGAGGATGGGGAGAGGGGAGAAAAGAAGAAAGGGGGGGTAACTACAAGAGATGGAGGAGGATTACCAGTAGAGGGTAGAGGGCCAGTTAGTAGGGAGGGGCCCAAGACCCCCAAGTTTAGGGAAGGTGTGACTAGTGAGGGTGCATAGACCGATGAAGTGGAGGAGAAAGTGTAGTGTAAGGGGGCCAGACTGATACAGGAGAGAGACTTCCCACCCAAAAAAACTTTAGACTCAGAAAAAACAAAAGGAACAGTGAAATCCAAAGAAGTATGTGAAGTAGCCAAAGTTGTCATACCCGATAAAGCGTGTTTGCGTCGAAGAAGATGCTCTAGAGAAGGTGTGGAGAGGGGAGAAGTGGTTGTGAGTGCATGTAGCCCTGAGCCCTAGTTGTGTTCACTAGTCGATTCTTGTCTAACTAAGCTTCGAGCTCCTGAGGTCTAATGGGCCTGGCTGTTGTTGGCCCCTGCTTCCTGCTGGGCTTACCACTTTTTCCCTGGGGGAGTGTTGGGGGAGCTAAAACTCTTTGTCTTCTGGGTTTATTTTTTGAATTTGAGTGGGCAGTGTGACACCCCATGTCCATATACATGACATATATGGCAACGAAAATGGATTCCCTCGTAATCCAAGGTCTGAACAAATTCCCCCGTGGTCGATTGAACAAGGATCTCCTGATATAAAACCTTATATAGATTGATCTATAATAATATGTGAGCCACAGTCATGATCTTGTTTTCAAAAGACATTTCCACCTCAAGGTAGCAGCCCAAAATATTTCCAATTGCTTCAAAACGATGGGAATTCCAAAACTGCATCGGAAGGTCCGGAAGTCTTACCCAAATGGGTTCCTCGTCTACCCACTCACACTTCGCATCAAGGGTGGGCGTCTAGCATTTGAGGAGGTTCGGGGTAGTAGAAATTCTTCAGACCTTCTTAAGTACCCAATCCACCTTAGCTGAAGAAGAAAAGACAAATGCAAACCACCTCCTGGTGAGTAATCATATATGGGGCATCTTGGTGAGCTCTAGGAGCCAGTAAGTGTGAACCCAACTTTTGAGGTACGCCATGCCCAATTTTTTCCCTTTGACCCGACCCACCACTAGACGTTCTGAGAAATCCAGGACCCTGTCCATAGCCACATCCTCCCTGAAAGTGAGTCACCATGCACCTGGTCTTTCCTTTGTACACCGAAAATCTTTCATCGGCCAGCCTTCCGAGTTGTGATGTGTGTTGTGAGTGTGTTCCCCCTTTTGGATGGAGGAGGAGCTATTTTCGAGAGCAGAGGGAGAGGCCAACAGCTAGTCTAGCCGAATAGTAGGTTTGGTTGTTCCGCACTCCAGCCCGATAGTCAAAACGTCCATTTGGTTGGTTACCTCCAAGAAGTTTGAGGGAGAGAAGTCCTGTGTGGCCGTAAGATCTACTGTGGCCCCATTTTGTGGCTCAAAAACCTGGGGATCAATAAAATATGTGGAGTCACTTATACCCAATGAATACTCCCCCACCGTAAGTCCCAAGCTACCACCAAAAACGCCAGCAGGTTCGGAGTTGAAAGGAAGACTCCCACCCCAAACATCGGGCAAGACCATTCCAGTAGTTTGTTGGTTAAACATGGTTATCAGACCAAGCCAATCCACTGTCCAGAAATACGAGCCTCCAGATACCCCACCACATGTCTGTAGACCTGCTCTATCGCCCATCATAGTAGGCCCTATGGAGTTAAATAAAGTTCCCACTTGTTGTTTGTCAGAGATTAGCTGGGTGTCTGTGCAAAGGAGAGATTCCCTACAGAGACCAAGAAAGGGTATGGTTCTTTTCTTGTAGTGTCTACAAGCTCTGGGAAAGCCTGTAACTGTGTCCTAAAACAACAACATCCTGACAACGAGGGAGTAGGTGCATGGATCTAGTACTCTACGGTCAGAATGTAACCCTGTTCAAACTAACTTCATTAATTACAAGAAACCCTCAAAAATCAAAGCACCATCGTCATCGTCGTCCTCCATCTCTTACCCTACCTGTTCTCTATCATCAACTTTCTTGTTCCACCACTTTGTTGCAACTTAATCAGGCGTTGGGATTATTCCATCTGTGGGAATTCACTAGAACAAGGTTGTTGAAATGCATGACCTTTTTCTTTTATGGATTAGTCATGATAGGATGTTTTTTATTCTCCTAGCCATGTTTTGGAATCATGTTAATGTAATGTATTACATTAATGTAATATATAATAAAAATGTATAAATTAAAGTACTAATACATTATTGTAACATATTAAACTATTAATACATTAATAATGTATTAAAACATTAAAGTAATAATGTATTAATACATTAAAGTAATATATTAATACATTGTATAAATAGGATATATATACATGAATATATGGAAATCCTAAATGCATTAATAAAGTATTAATATACCATTAAAATAATACATTAATAAAATAGTAATACATAACAAAGTATTAATAATGTAATGTATTAATTAATTTATACATTAAAAAACCAATACATTAATAAAATAGTAATACATTGACCTAAATAACATTAGTAATACAGTATTAAAGTATTTACATTACTATAATGTAAAAATTAAATATTAATAAATTATTAAATTAATACATTAATACATTAAAGTAATACTATTAATATTAATGCTTTAATATATTAATACATTAATAATGTATTAATACATTATATAGAATATTCCATTAAAGTAATACATTAATGCATATTACTAATTAAAGTACTAATGTATAATTTATTTTATAAATTAAAGTACTAATACATTAATATAACATATTAAACTATTAATACATTAATAATGTATTAAAACATTAAAGTAACAATGTATTAATACATTGTCCCCGAGGTGTAGAACAGTCGGTGACAGAGTGTGTTGTTAAGACACTATGTGATGTTAAGTTACTGGTTTGAAACCTGCAAGGACAAAAAATCCAGCCATGTTAAGGGTTGGTGTGCTCAGGGTGGGTGCAATCCCCGAGTGATTTTGATGGCTTAGATGCCCCTGAGCCGTGGTTTCTCAAGCCACAGGCTAGTCCCGCAGGTCATGAACAAACTAGGAAACAAAAAAATAATGTATTAATAGAATAAAGTAATATATTAATACATTGTATAAATAGGATATATCTTCCCGCACATGAATATATGGAAATCCTAAATGCATTATTAAAATATTAATATACCATTAAATTAATACATTAATAAAGTAGTAATACACAACAAATTATTAAAAATGTAATGTATAAAATAAAGTATTAATTAACATTAATGTATAATGTACAAGGTATTAATTAATTGTTATATTGATGATGATGATGATTAACGTCCACTAAGACCTAATTGGTCTATCGGACCTTAAGAGGATAAGTGATTACTTGTGATTCTTTAGAATTTTGTTTTTGTGCTCGAAAAGAATTAAGAGAAGCTTTCCAAGATCACCATACTTTTGTTGAGTTAAGAGGTTAGGACGGTTGGTAGTGTGATCAATATTTTGAAAATGAGATGTAATATGGGTATAGGGTGGACAATCTAAGAGAAAGTGATTTCATATTCAACCTTCTTAGTGTCATAAAGGTGACACACTCTTTCATCCCATGGCGTTTTAGGAATTGACCAACACCCAGTTTCACTATGGAGCTCATGAGAATTTGTTCTTATCTTAGCAATGCTTATTTTTTTCTTTACACTTGGAAAAATAGATAGATAATTTTGATCTTCTAGATTATGGTTGATTACATCTTTATAATACCTTAATTTTCTTTTTTCCTCTAATTCTTTATCACACCACATTTTTTCCTTAAATTTTGATTTGACGGTTT
Organism: Picea engelmannii; assembly: GCA_009831015.1. NCBI lineage: Eukaryota > Viridiplantae > Streptophyta > Pinopsida > Pinales > Pinaceae > Picea > Picea engelmannii. Next base: position 443,878 of record ML802686.1, on the reverse strand, counting down.
TTTTAATAGTATATTTATTCTGCAAAATGGTTTCTTCCATGATTCCCTGATAGTTTAGCCAAGACCGGATGTCTTTATGCCATCCTCGCTTGAGTCGATGGTGGTTATGACTTGATTTTGAAGAAATGTTAGGTAGCCTCTTGTCATCCATATTGTTTAACTTGTTCTTATACATTAGGTATCTAGTCATAGCTATGCTCTCAATGGGGGAGAGGCTTGTTTCTACGAGGAGGATGGGATAGAGTGTATTTCCTTTAATTTTGAGATTATAGGTTATAAATTAATAATGTAAAGTATTAATTAATTTATACATTAAAAAACCAATACATTAATAAAATAGTAAAACATTGACCTAAATAACATTAGTAATACATTATTAAAGTATTAATACATTACTATATTGTAAAAACTAAATATTAATAAATTATTAAAGTAATACATTAATACATTAAATTAATAGTATTAATATTAATGTATAAATACATTATATAGAATATTCCATTAAAGTAATACATTAATACATTAAAGTAATAGTATTAATATTAATGTATTAATGTATTAATACATTATATAGAATATTCCATTAAAGTAATACATTAATGCATATTAAAGTATTAATACATCGTTTCTATTTTTAAAAATGGGGATAGAAACATTCCTTCTAATTATAGGACCATTATGATTAGCCTGATTTTAGCCAAGCTTTATGGAATTATCTTGGAAAAGAAGATTACCCTTTGGATAGAAAGTCATGGTAAAAGAGCTAAAGGCCAGGTCGGGTTTAGGAGATATCATTCAACTTTGTACCATCTTGTTACCTTTAGGATCATTGCAGAGGAATTCCACAATACTAAAACCAATTTTTTTTGTTGTTTTGTTGACTTTAGAAAAGCATTTGACATGGTTCCTAGGAAAAACCTTTGGAATAGGTTGGAAGAGATAAAAGTGCCTCTCGAGTTGAGGGCTACTTCAATAAGGATGTATGAGAAAGCTATTTCTAAGTTTAAAAATACTGAGGGCTGGTTAAAAGAGATTAACTGCAATATCAGAGTCAAACAAGGTTGTCCCTTGTTCCCTACCCTTTTTGGCATATACATTGACAAGTTAGAAGAATGCTTGGAAAAATCAGGTTGTGTCGGCCCTTCTCTCACTGGTATGTTCATCAATATTCTTTTTTATGTCGATGATATCGTTCTTATGGAAAGGAGTCCCCATGATCTTGAAAACCAACTAAGAATCCTCAAGTATGTTTTCTCCAATATGGGTATGACTGTTAATAATGATAAGACTAAGGTCATGATTATTAAATCCAATAAGATCCCTTATGATACCTTTGTATATGGAAACAACAACTTTGAGGAAGTGACTTCATACAATTATCTTGGAATTGATATTCACCACAAGCTCAATTGGAATTATAACATTGAGAAAAGGATTATTGAGGGGTGGAAAGCTTATTATGGGCTTGAAAACAATTGTAAATCAGTTGATCTTTGGAGTTGGGATAAGAATAAACTCCTCTTTGAGACTCTTGCTAAACCTTTTATTCTTTATGGATGTGAAGTATGGGGTTGTAGTATCTCTCGTGAATCCTGAAGAAAGATAGAGCAAATACAAAAGAATTTTATAACCTATAATCTCAAAATTAAAGGAAATACACCCTATCCCATCCTCCTCTTAGAAACAACCCCTCCCCCATTGAGAGCATGGCTATGAATAGATACTTAATGTATAAGAACAAGTTAAACAACATGGAATATAAGAGACTACCTAAAATTGCTTCAAAATCAAGTCATAACCACCATGGACTCAAGCGAGGATGGCATAAAGACGCTCAGTCTTGGATAAACTATTGGGGAATCATGGAAGAAACCATTTTGAAGAATAAAGATACTATTAAAAAAAATGTCAAATCAAAATTTAAGGAGAAAAAGTGGTGTGATAAAGAGTTAGAGGAAAAAAGAAAATTAAGGTATTATAAAGATGTATTCAACCCTAATCTAGAAGATCAAAATTATCTATCCATTTTGCCAAGTGTAAAGAAAAAAATAAGCATTGCTAAGATAAGAACAAATTCTCATGAGATCCATAGTCAAACTGGGCATTGGTCAATTCCTAAAACGCCATGGGATGAAAGACTGTGTCACCTTTGTGACACTAAGAATTTTGAAGATGAAAATCACTTTCTCTTAGATTGTCCAGCCTATACCCATATTACATCTCATTTTCAAAATATTTATCACACTACCAACCTTCCTAACCTCTTAACTCAACAAAAGTATGGTGATCTTGGAAAGATTCTCTTAATGTTTTTCGAGCACAGAAACAAAATCCTAAAGAATAACAAGTAATCACTTACCCTCTTAAGGTCCGATAGGCCAATTCGATCTTAGTGGACGTTAATCAACATCATCATCATCATTAAAAATGGTATTAATACATTTATTAAAAATGGTTATGGTTGACTATGGTTCACTATGGTTAACCAGGACTATGGTTTCTTATAGTCATGACTATTAATGACATTATTACATTAATGTATACTATAATCTATTAATTTAATACATTAATACATTTTTAAAGTATTAATACATTATTACATAAATGTAAGGTATAAATTAGTGTATTAATGATGATTAATGTATAATGTAATGTATTAATCAATTGACACATTAATCATGTAATGTATTAATTAAATAAAACAATTTTAAAAATATTAATTAATAGAGTTCTAAAGTATTAATACAATAATAAAATAATATATTATTAAAATACTACAAAAAATGCATTTCATACATTAATAAATAGATTACTAAAGTATTAATGCATTAAAACATTAATAAAGTATTAATATTGTGATAAATTTACCTTAATACATTAATATAGTAGTAATAAATTTACATTAATGATGTTAGTAATACATTGTTAAAATATTAATATAATAATAATACATTATTTCATTAATATAATGTAAAAATTAAAGTATTGATACATTAATTTATAATGTAACATGTTAAATTATTAATAAATTATTAAAGTATTAATACATTAATTCAAAATGACCATGGTTGACTATGGTTGATTATGGTTGTCCTTCACCACTGTTGACTCTGGTTGAACATGACCATGGTTGCCTGTGGTTGATCAAGTTTTGTTATGGTTGACCATGCCCATGGATAAACTTTGTTGACCATGTGAATATGATTATGGTGGGACATGTTAATTATGTTTAACCATAGCTTACTATGGCACTACTGCATTGCAATGCTAATCATGTTTTGTTCATCACATTATGACATCAGGTTTTGTTTGTCACATTGTGACATTAACTTTTGTTTGTCACGTGACATCGTAAAGTTATGGTCATCAAATTACGATGAAGGGTTTTTGTTTGTCACATCATGCTGTTGGAATAGGTTTGTGAGAGTCCAACAGTGGGTTATCTTTGTCCCATTTTCATGTTGGGAAATGTTCGTCTCATTCAAATGTTGGTCTATGTTTTCCACATTGCCACATTCGGTTGTGTACATCACATTGTGACAATGGGTTGTGTTATTCCCATTGCAACATTTGGAAATATCTATCACAATACGACATCAGGATATGTTCGTCACATTGGAATGTGAGAATATGTTTTTCACATAGCAACAAGAGGGGTATGTTCATCACATTGCGACGTATGTTTATGTTTGTCACATTGCGACGAAATGACTATGTTCGTCACATTGCGAGGACAAGGCTATGTTTGTCACATTGCGATGTTACTATGGTTGGTAGATTGCAACATTACAATGTTCGACATATTGTGATGTTTGGAAATGTTTGACACATTGCAACCTTGGGAGGACAGGGCGATGCAAGACACATTACAACATTTGGAAATGACTGTCACAATGTGATGTTAGGATATGTGCGTCACATAGGAACATGAGGATATGTTCATCACATTGCAACATTTCTATTTTTGGTAGATTGCAACGTTACTATGTTCACCATATTGTGTCGTTGTTATTTTTGGTAGATTACAATGTTACTGTGTTCAACACATTGCAATGTTTGGAAATGTTTGTCACATTGTGACATCAAGATATATGTATTACATTGTAACATGAGGAAATGTTCGTCACATTGTGAAGATAGGGAAATGTGCGACACATTGTGACCTCTATTGATATTCGTCACATCGCGACATTACTATCCACATTACGATGGAATCACTATGTTCATCACATTGAAATGTCTAGAAATGTTTGTCACAATTCAACGTTAGGATATGTTCATCACATTGAAACGTGAGGATGTGTTTGTCACATTGTCATGCAAGGGTTATGTTCATCACGTTGTGACGTTCATTTATGTTCATCACATTACAACATTGGGGCTATGTTTGTCACATTGTGACATTACGATGTTTTGTAGATTGCAATGTTACTATGTTCGACACATTGTGACGTTTGAATTTTTTTTTCACATTGCGATGTCGAGATATGTACATCACATTGCAACATGAGGAAATGTTGATGTTCGTGACATTGTGACATTATTGTTACTATCCACATTATGATGACATGGCTATGTTCATCACATTGTGACGTTATTATTTTCAGCAGTTTGTAACATTACTATGTTCGTTAGAGTGCAATGTTACTGTGTTCGTCACTGTGAAATGTTACTAAGTTCAACACATTGCAACATTACTATGTTCATCGTGTTGCAACGTCCATTTTTGTTCGTGAGATTAAAACGTTGGGGAATGTTCATCGCATGAGAAGGTTGGTTTCTGTTCGATATGCTAAGATAATGAATTTATGGCAAATTATATATATATGCATTTGGCTTGTTAGTGTTGCAAATTAGAATATGGAAATTAGAATATGCATTTTTTATCCTAAAATTTGTCATAAATATATGAAAGTGGCGCAGACGTCACCTGCAACACGTCCGCAATCACCAGGACCTTCTCTTCTCTCAGCTCGAAGAGTTAGATCACTCTTCTAATCCCCTCTCAGGAATTCTTACCCACAACAACTCTTTACTGATCTCCCTTATCTGATCGGGAAATCGGAATTTGCGATTTCGCGAATTCTGTAGTCACACCCCTTATGCCTTGCGATCCCCCGAATCCCGACGTGGGTCGATCGCTGAATTTCTTCCCCTTTCTATCGGAGTTCTCTCTATCGGAGGATCGATACTCGTGATGTCAAAAAATCGAAACTCCAATCTCCAAATCCCGATGTACCGATTTTCCGAGACACGTGTGGACTTGACTTCTCCACCTTTTATCCTTCTATCGGAATTTCAGAACTCACGGGATCACGAGTCCTAATTTCAACAGACTCAGGTCTTGCCTTTTCCCGATCCCCGATACAGTGCCACCTGTACTCCACTAACTCTCGTGCCCCCACACTGCCACGTCACCATCGGGATATCGCGGATCGCGAATCCAACCTGCGAGCGTTCTCTACTGTCGAGAACCCCGATTCTCCGAACCTCGATTATTTGGGATTCCTTGACACACGTCCCCATGATCAACAGTTATGATTCTATCGGGATATCGCGGATCACGATATCGCCACTCCCACTCCAACGACTTGGTGCTTCAACTCGCGATATGCCGATATGCGATGGTACATGCAGATCTGATGGTCCCTATGAACCCAGATTGATGACACTACTTCCTCCTGAGCTTCGAACTTCTAAATTATCGCACTGTAATCTCCGTGCACCTTTGCAAGATCTAACGGTCCTCGGGTTCTCGTGAAATCTCTCCAAGGGATTTCAACCGTCCATCCTTCCTTTGATATTTTCCGCGAAATGAATTAAACGCTCCCTCTGTGAAAACTTGTTCAACCACTCGCCAACCTGTGGAGATTCTCTAGGGCTTTCCACAGCACCCCTGCAATTATCCTTCAGTGAAATGTAGGCCTATTCCTCTTGAGCTTGTCCTCGCTTCACAAGTATTTATGAGGACTTGTTTCACGCACTCCTTGCGGAAGATCTTCGAACACGACTAAGTGTTGAATCTTCCTCGACTCTGCGCGCTCACCTGCAGCAGCAGTACTAATTCCCTTTTCTCAGAATCGCAACTCTGAGACTTCGTCTAGCCTGCGAACGCCTTGCATAGCTATGGTGCCTAATCTGCACTTCTAAGATGAATGGAACCAAAAGCTTTCTCGAATTGAACCTTGCAGTCACGCACTCCTTGTGGACAAATTCAACTGCACTCCTTCCAAGAATTCTCTGGCTCACTTAGAGAAACAATTGAAACTCATTCACTCATTCTCTTAGATTTCAAATCAACCATGAAATCACATACACAACATATAAAAGCAAATGCATGACAGGAAGAAAATACTCATGAGCATAACATCAACACACAAAGGAATAACACATAACCATGGAATTGAATCAAAGATTTCTTCTATTAATTCAATCTCTGTACATGGGTGTTCTTCATACAGTTCTCTTCTCTGCTCTTCTCTTCTTGCTCTTGTTTGACAATCCAGAGTCATGATACAATGTACAAAGGAGGGTGTCTATATCCCGTTTCCCTCTTGGATTCTAAACCTATCAAATCTACAATTAAATTCCTATCTACCAGCATTAATTAAATTAAATGCCTCATCTACCTAAGGACAAGAGATATCCGCTCAAGGTCCATTTACAATATACAAAGTGTGCTCCATTAACTCTCCACATTAATGTTTTGGCGCAACCATTCCAAAGTGAAATTCAGAAAGAAATCTGCGGGCTTATCCAGCTGTCTTCCGCTTGATGTGTTGGCTCGCTTGATTGTGCTAGCGATGCTCCTGCATCATACTCTCTGGCTTGAAAAAAATTCATGGGCTCCTGTCCATGAGCTCCTGCATGGTCTGTCCATGCTTTTGTATCACTACTTCATTTTCCTAGCTAGCATCTTCGACTAGGTCATTCTTCCATTTCACCAGGTACTCAAAGTATTGTTTCCGCCTAGTCTTCTTTCCCACTTGCTTGTCCAGTATGCACTCCATTTGCGGCTTCTCTGTTATCGGCATCTTCTTCGTCCACTGGATTACTGGTTCCTCAGTTCCAGTTTCTGCTTCTCCAGCCCTGTACAGGTATAAATCCGAAACATTAAATATCGGAGATATCCCGATGCCATCCGACAGCTCAATTTCATAAGCATTTTCTCCAAATTTCTTCATGACCCTGCATGGCCCAATTTTCTTCATTTTCAACTTGTTATATGTTCCCCTTGGGAACCTTTCTTTCCTCATATGTGCCAGAACAAGATTTCCAAATTCAAACCGAAGTTGTCTCCGATGTTTATCTGCTCTACGCTTGTATTCCTGGCTTGAATTCAGCAGTCGCTGCTTCACCTTGTTGTGAAGTTCCTTCATTGCTTCAGTGAATTCTTCTGCACTAGCACTGCTAGTTGCAGTCTGTTCTGACTCCCTGAGTTCATAAACTCCCCTCGGTTGTGTCCCATACACAATCTGAAATGGACTTCTGCCTATACTTCGATTCACTGAATCGTTGTACGTGAATTCTGCCTGTGGCAACACATTGTCCCAGCTGCTATGGTGTTCTGTCACCAAGCTTCTCAGCAAGTCTCCCAGACTTTTGTTGACTACTTCCGTCTGCCCATCCATCTGAGGATGGTAAGCTGAACTAAACGTCAAGTTAGTTCCCAGCTTCTTCCATAGCGTCCTCCAAAAATGACCTATGAATTTGGTATCCCTGTCTGATACTATACTTCTTGGCAATCCATGAAGTCTAACAACCTCTTTGAAAAACAAGTTTGTGATGTGGGTCGCATCGCTGGTCTTCTAGCATGGTATAAAATGTGTCATTTTAGAAAACCTGTCTACCACCACAAAGATGGAATCAACACCTCTCTGCGTCCTTGGCAAACCCAATACGAAATCCATGCTAATTGCCTCCCATGGTCTCTTTGGTATGGGCAGTGGCTGATAAAGGCCTGCATTCTGCTTTCTCCCTTTTGAATGCTGACAAATTCTACACTTGTCAACAAACCTCTTGACATCTGCTCGCATGCCTGGCCAAAAATATGATTCGCTCAGCTTTGTGAATGTCTTATCGTGGCCAAAATGTCCTGCCAATCCACCACTATGCTTATCCTTCAACAGGTTCTCCCTCATGGAGCAATTTGGAATGCACAGTTGATTGCCTCTAAACAACAATCCCTCCTGGATCATATAATCTATCCAAGAACTCCTGTCTCTGAGAACTGGATTCTCAGCTGCTTCATATGATTCAGAACTCCTGCAGCAACAAACATTTCCTGCTCAAAGCATCAGCCACTTTGTTAGCAGTCCCTGAAATTTGTTTGATCACAAACGTGAAATTTTGCATGTACTCTACCCATTTTGCATGCTTCTGATTCAACTTCTCCTGTTGACTCATAAACTGCAATGCATGATTATCGCTGTACAATACAAATTCCTTTGGGATTAAGTAATGCCTCCACTTCTTCAATGCTTGTATGATAGCATAAAATTCCTTATCATACGTGGAGTATTTCATCTTTGCTTCATCCAGCTTCTCGCTGAAATATGCAATTGGTCTGTCTTCCTCACTCAAGACCGCTCCTATGGCATATCCACTAGCATCACATTTCACTTGAAATGTCTTCTTGAAATCTGGCAACACCAACACTGGTTGCTCTGTTATATTCCGCTTCAACAGATTGAAGCTCCTCTCAGCCTCTGTTGTCCAGTGAAAAGTCTTGTGCCGCTTCTTCACTGTGTTCATCATCGCTGCGCTAATTCCACTGAAATTCATGATGAATTTTTGGTAGAAACTAGCCAAACCATGGAAACTCCTCACCTCGAAAACATTTCTCGGTGATGGCCAATTCTTAATCACTTCCACCTTACTTGGATCCATTTTCAACTCATTCATCAAAATCACAAAACCCAAATAAATGAGCTCTGTTTTCATAAATGAGGATTTCTTCATATTAATCAACAACTTCTCCTGTTGTAGCTTTCTCATTACAATGGCCAAATGCCTCAAATGTTCAGCCCTGGTCTTGCTGAAAATCAATATATCGTCCAGGTATACGATGACAAATTTGTCGATGAACTCCTTTAGAACTTCATTCATCAGCCTCATGAATGTGCTCGGCGCGTTAGTTAAACCAAATGGCATGACCAACCATTCGTACAAACCTTCGTTTGTCTTGAATGTTGTCTTCCATTCATCACCTTCCCTCATGCGAATCTGGTGATATCCGCTCTTCAAATCTATCTTTGAGAAATAATTTGCCCCACTCAGGCAGTCCATCAGATCATCCATTCTCGGCAGTGGAAATCTGTACCTGATGGTAATATTGTTGATCGCTCTGGAGTCTGTACACATCCTCCAGCCTCCATCCTTCTTCGGACTTAGTACTGTCGGAACAGCACACGGACTCAGGCTCTCCCTGACTAATCCTTTGTCCAATAAATCCTGGACCTGCTTTTTGACCTCCTCATTTTCCTGCAGCATCAATCTGTATGCAGCCTTATTTGGCAAACTGGCTCCTGGTATGAGGTCAATGTGAAGACTCACACTCCTCATCGGTGGAAACGAATGAGGTAATTCGTCCACGATGATTTCAGCGAACTCTTCCAGCAGTTCCTGAATCTCATCTGGTAGATCATCCACTCTTGTGCTAGTCAGGAAAATTCTCGGTTTCCTGACCACAAAGAATTTTGGATCTTCCTTCTTCTCCATCTCCGTGAGAAGATCCTTCCCACTCATGAGAAGTATGGTATTTCTTACTTCCGGTTTCACCTCTTTATCCTTTATCGGAATTAACATGTGTGTACTCCCATCCTTCTCCAAGGTATATGTGTTCATTCTCCCATCATGAACCACATTTCTGTCATATTGCCATGGTCTACCCAGAAATATATGACATACATCCATGGGAATAACATCACACAAGATTTTATCATTATACCCACCTATTTTGAATTCAACCAAACATTGTTTAGTGACACTCACCTGATGTCCCTTCTGCAACCATGAAACTTTATATGGACTCGGGTGATCAGTTGTCTCCAGCTCCAGCTTTTCCACCATCTCGGTTGAAACGAGATTATCGGTGCTTCCGCTGTCCACAATGACCTTGGATTTCCAGCCCTTGGTCTTGCAAGTTGTCCTGAACAGTCGGCTCCTCTGAGCTGTGTTCTCCACCTCCTTCTTGGGTGTCAAAAGGATTTTATGCAGTCCAAGCGATCTTCCGCTTTCTGCATCTTCATTTATCTCAACGTCACGCTTGTGAGCTTCGGTGATGTGAGCTTCTCCACTATCCTTCTTTTTCTCTGGACACTCGAATGACCTGTGCCCATTCTTCCCACATGTAAAATATGTGATAACTCCTCCTCTTCCTCTACCTCGACCTCTGGTTCGAGGAAAAGTATTTTCATCAGCATAACCGCCACCCTACTCTGTATGTTGCGCCCTCTGTTCAACATGTGGTTTTCCTCGCTGTGAGGTTCCACCTCTCTCAACCTTACCCTGAGGTTTCTTCCATTCCTCCTTGGACTTCTAATATTTCTCCTGGGAAAATTCCTTGCCTCTGGGCTGACTTCTGCCTCGCCCTCACTGACCTTTCTTACGGTTCAGCTTCTCTTCGGCTTTCAAAGCCATCTGGTAAGCATCCTCCACCATCCGGATGGTTACCATGCTCAACTCATCTTGAATGTCATATCTCAGACCATTCAAATATCTCGCAACCTTCTCATCATTGCTCTCCCGATGACCTGCTCTGATGTTGAGCTTGTAAAATTCTTCGGTATGCTCTTTTACCGTCATCAGCTTCTGTCTCAGGTTCTGCATTCGCCTGAACAGTATGATTTGATAATCCCTTGGGATGAACTTCGCCTTCATCTTCGCGATCATTCGATCCCAACTTTTAATCTTTTGCTTGCCTTTGGAATGTCTATCTGCTTGTAGCTCGTCCCACCACAAAGCTGCATGTCCTTTCAATCTCGTTATAGCATGCCTTACCTTTTTATCCTCTTCGATATCCTCATAATCGAAGTAGGTATCAAGAGCTCGGATCCAATCCAGCAACTCTTCTGCATCCAGACTCCCCTTGTAGACTGGAATGTCCATTTTGGTCTTGGAACTCATCTTGGAAATGGCTTTGATCAACCGCTTGGTTGATGCATCCTCTACTGTGACTTCTTCTGCATGTCCATCTTCCTCTTCAACCTCAGAATTACTAATATCCCCTGCACCAACTCCGCGTCTTTGAGCTGTCTCCATCTCCTCTAATCTTGCTCGGAGATCTCGCATTTGCCTCTCCATTTTTGGATTTCCTGCTGGCCTGCCTCTTCTTCTCACCTCCCTGTCTTCTGGGTCGGGTGATTGTCTCTCCCTTCTCGACGGCATGGTGAATTCCTGTCTCTCTCTGTTACAGAAAACAAAGAGTCTTCCCGCTCTGATACCACTCTGGCACAGACGTCACCTGTCAACACGTCCGCGATCACCAGGACCTTCTCTTCTCTCGGCCCGAAGAGTTACATCACTCCTCTAATCCCCTCTTAGGAATTCTTACCCACGAAAACTCTTTATTGATCTCCCTTATCTGATCGGGAAATCGGAATTCGCGATTTCACGAATTCTGTAGTCACACCCCTTATGCCTTGCGATCCTACGAATCCCGACGTGGGTCGATCGTTGACTTTCTTCCCCTTTCTATCGGAGTTCTCTCTATCGGAGGATCGCTACTCGCAATGTCAACAAATTGAAACTCCAATCTTCGAATCCCAATGTGCCGATTTTCTGAGACACGTGAGGACTTGACTTCTCCACCTTTTATCCTTCTATCGGAATTTCAGAACTCACGGGATCACGAGTCCTAATGTCGACGGACTCGGGTCTTGCCTTTTCCCGATCCCCAATACAGTGCCACATGTACTCCACTAACTCTCGTGCCCCCACACTGCCACATCACCGTCGGGATATCGCGGATCGCGAATCCAACCTGTGAGCGTTCTCTCCTATCAAGAACCCCGATTCTCCGAACCGCGATTATTTGGGATTCCTTGACACACGTCCCCACGATCAACGATTATGATTCTATCAGGATATCACGGATCGCGATATCGCCACTCCTGCTCCAACGAATTGGTGCTTCAACTCGCGATATGCCGATATGCGATGGTACGTGCAGATCTGATGGTCCCTATGAACGCAGATCGACGACACTACTTCCTCCTGAGCTTCGAACTTCTAAATGCTCGCATTGTAATCTCCATTCACCTTTGCAAGATCTAACGGTCCTCGGGTTCTCATGAAATCTCTCCAAGGGATTTCAACCGTCCATCCTTCCTTTGATATTTTCCGCGAAATGAATTAAACACTCCCTCTGTGAAAACTTGTTCAACCACTCGCCAACCTGTGGAGCTTCTCTCGGGCTTTCCACAGCACCCCTGCAATTCTCCTTCAGTGAAATGTAGGCCTATTCCTCCTGATCTTGTCCTCGCTTCACAAGTCTTTATGAGGACTTGTTGCACGCACTCGTTGCGGCAGATCTTCGAACACAACTAAGTGTTGAAGCTTCCTCGACTCTGCGCGCTCACCTGCAGCAGCATTCCTAATTCCCTTTTCTCAAAATCGAAACTCTAAGACTTCGTCTAGCCTGTGCATGCCTTGCACGGCTATGGTGCCTAATCTGCACTTCTGAGATGAATGGAACCAAAAGCTTGCTCGAATTGAACCCTGCAGTCACGCACTCCTTGCGGGCAAATTCAACTGCACTCCTTGCAGGAATTCTCTGGCTCACTTAGAGAAACAATTGAAACTCATTCACTCATTCTCTCAGATTTCAAATCAACCATGAAATCACATACACAACATATAAAAGAAAATGCATGACAGGAAGCAAATACTCATGAGCATAACATTAACACACAGAGGAATAACACATAACCATGGAATTGAATCAAAGCTTTATTCTATTAATTCAATCTCTGTACATGGGTGTTCTTCATACAGTTCTCTGCTCTGCTCTTCTCTTCTTGCTCATGTTTGACAATCCAGAGTCATAATACAATGTACAAAGGAGGGTGTCTATATCCCGTTTCCTTCTTGGATTCTAAACCTATCAAATCTACAATTAAATTCCTATCTACCAGCATTAATTAAATTAAATGCCGCATCTACCTAAGGACGAGAGTTATCCGCTCAAGGTCCATTTACAATATACAAAGTGCGCTCCATTAACTCTCCATATTAATGTTTTGGCGCAACCATTCCAAAGTGAAATTCAAAAAGAAATCTGCGGGCTTATCCAGTTGTCTTCCGCTTGATGTGTTGGCTCGCTTGATTGTGCTAGCGATGCTCCTGCATCAGAAAGAGTGCAACGTTACTGTGTTCGTCACTGTGTAACGTTACTAAGTTCAAAACATTGCAACATTACTATGTTCATTATGTTGTAACATTGAGTTTTTTTCATGATATTGCAATGTTGGGGAATGTTCATCGCATGAGAAGGTTGGTTTGTGTTCGATATGTTAAGATAATGAATTTTTGGCAAAGTTTATATATATATATATATATATATATTTGAATTATTAGTGTTTCAAATTAGAATATGCATTTATGCAAATGAGAATATGGAAATTAGAATATGCATTTTTTTATACTAAAATTTGTCATAAATATATGAAAGATATTTATATCATTTGGAAAATTTAAAATATTTTAATGTCAATCAAACTATAAAATGTTCTTTTCTTGATAAAATATTATTAGACATTTGGTGTAAGATATAAAATATTGTTGTTTTTTATACAATATATTGTTATTAGATTGAACACATTTTATTAAAAAAAGAAATAATGCAATTATTTAATATTCTTAATTTTTTAATTTAATATTTTATTTATTTAATATCTGATCTAGGTGGATATTGGTGGCCACCCACCTTTTCCAGCTGGCTCAAAACAACTTTATAGCAATTTTGATAATTTACTATTTTTAGTAGTTTTTCGGGTCCTAAACTTTCAGAGCTATTTTGAGGCCCGAAACGACATTTTTTGGGGTATGTTGCGGTCACAAAATTTCAACATGAAATTTTGTGCAACTCTTGCAGTCCTTGGATAGATTTTTCCAATGGGCTATCATACGCCTAAAACGAAGATTGTATGCAAAAGTTACGACCCCGGGAAGTTGATGTACTGACTTACACAAACGGGGCCCACGTGACTTTTGGCACTTCATCTCCCGGGGTTAGGTTTTTGGATGTTTAGGGTTTTTGAAACTCCTGTTTATTGTAAAAAGGCCTTCAGAGCCTCATTTTAATCATCTTCTAGCGAATGAGAGAAATTGTCACATCTCTTCTCATAGATAAGCCCTTGCCATTCCAGTAATCTTGTTTTCTGCTGCATTTTACAATTTCATCTTATTTCCTTATTGAATAGAAAACCAGTTTTACTGTATCTCTATTATTCTATGTTAAGCATATGGTAATAATATGTAGTCATTTCGTTCTGCTCATAAAATCTAGATCAGTGGTATCAGAGCGGTCTGCTCCTTATCGTCTTAATGCATATCCCCAACGAGGTTGGAGTACAAAGAGTTGGGTCTCGAGCTTGTTTATCTTGAGGACAAAAGCTCTCGCACACCCCAATGACCTCTCATGGAAGGAGAAAAGAAAGATGATGGGACAGGAGATCCTTTCAAACTATTGATTGTGGAATCCTTCAGGGATGTTATTAAGGAACAATACTACCCTGTTAGAAGTTATGACAACTTATATACCAAATGGACCACACTACGGCAAGAAAGAGACCAAGCAGTGCCAGATTTCACAAATATCTTCCATACCTTGCGTACCAAGCTGGGTATCAAAGATTCAGAGTGACATCTGGTGCTCAAGTATCGTGGTACTCTACATAGATACATCCAGACTGAAATGGAATTTCTGGACATCTCATCCTTGGTCGCAGGCTACCGATATGCCGTCAAAATCGAGCAGAAGCTCAAACAAAAGACACGACAATTTGGGTTAGGGAACCCCTCACAACAAAAGCCAGGAAAGGGTGTCCCCAACCCACAGAACTAAGGACAGAGAAAATATGGACAATATTAGGACAACTAGTCCAAGACGCAAGTAAAGAAGGACACCGAAAAGACAAAAAAAGATACCAAGAAGTGGTGCGGCTTGCATAAGAGCCCTTGGCATAACACTATTGACTGTCGTTCAAAGCAGTCGTTGGTGGCCTACGTGAAAGACTCTGAATCAAATGCAGGTTCTGAATCTGATTCAAAACTAGAAAGGGGAAGACAGATCATTGACGCGGAACCCAGTGCCACCGTTTCTACCACCAAGTTCCAGCATGGTGAACCTAACGAGCAAGAAGAAGGAGAGCACCTCTTACATTCATAGATGTGGGTAAAAGGCACCCTAGTGCACTTCATCGTTGATAGTGGTAGCCATAAGAACCTCATCTCAGTAGAGGTCATCAAGCGGCTAGCCCTGCCAACAATTTCACACCCACAATCCTACACCATTGGATGGCTCCGCCAAGGAAGTGATCTCCGTGTCAGCCAACAATGTCGATTGTCATATGGCATCAAGCCCTTCAAATATGAGGTATTGTGTGATGTTTCTCCTCTTGAACTTTGTGATGTTATTTTGGGCCAACTTTATTTATGGAAACATCATGATGTATATGAGCCTAGGCCTCGTAGTGTTATTATTACTTTGAACAGGAAATTGTATAGGATACCTGAGGTTGTCCCACCTAGTGCTACTTCCTTGATCTCTGCGAAGTAATGCAGGAAGGTCATCTCTCAGATGGGGAAGTTTGTCTTCTTCATGATTTGCTCTCAGAATGAGAGAAAGATCACAACCACATCCAGGGTCTCTGCGGCTGACCTATCCACACAGAAGAAGCAAGTAGATAAGGTCATGGAATAATACTCAGATATCTTCTCCTCACCTACCGAGGTACCTCTGCACTGCCAGGTCAAGCACTCCATCGATCTGACCCCTGACACACCTCTGCCCA
Source organism: Picea engelmannii (assembly GCA_009831015.1). Lineage (NCBI taxonomy): Eukaryota > Viridiplantae > Streptophyta > Pinopsida > Pinales > Pinaceae > Picea > Picea engelmannii. The sequence goes on along the minus strand of ML802686.1, from coordinate 427,862 downwards.
ATGGGCCAGTCTATCGTTTCTCTCTATTAGAGAATGAGGAGATCAAGCGACATATCCAAGAATTTCTCCACAAGGGGCACATTTGTCCCATATCATCACCTTGCAGGAGCCTAATCATGCTGGTATAGAAGAAACATGGAACCTGGCTACTTTGTATTGATTACCAGGCTCTGAATAAAATCATAGTCAGAAACCGGTACCCGATTCCCTGAATCGACGACCTCCTTAATCTACTCGTGGGGGCCAAATACTTTAGTAAGATTGATATGAAGTCTGGCTACCACCAGGTCTCGATAGAATAGACAGATGTATGGAAGATTGCCTTCAAGTCAAAGGAAGGCCTTTTTGAATGGTTGGTCATGCCCTTTGGTCTGATAAATGCTCCAGCCACTTTCATGAGGATGATGGATGATATCCTGTGACCATTCACCAATACGTTTGTAGTGGTGTATCTGGATGACATTCTCATTTACAACAAGACTTGGTCTGAACACTTGCAACATATTCAGCAGGTTCTTCACACCCTGCGATAGCACAAGCTCTACGCCAACTTGTAAAAATGTTCCTTCAGCATGGACAAGGTCCATTACCTAGGCTACATCATTGATTAACATGGCGTACATGTGGATCCAGCCAAGATCCAAGTCATCCTTGACTGGCCAGCTCCAACCACACTCACTGAGCTTCAGAGCATCTTGGGCCTTGCCAACTTCTATCGCAGGTTTGTGTTGGGATTCTCCCATATTGCATGGGCCCTCAGCCAAATAACCAGGGGTGGTGGTACGAAGAAATTTTAATGGGGTCGGCTCCAAAAACAAGAGTTTGATGATTTGAAGCAACGCTTGTGCTTAGCCCCAGTACTTTCACTACCATACCTGCAACAACCCTTTGAGATTGAGACTGATGCTTCCAACTATGTTGTGGGTGTCATTCTCACACAGCACAGCCACCCCGTGGCCTATCATAGTGAGATACTATCAGATGTTGTCCATAAGTACCCTACTTACGACAAAGAAATGTACTTCATTGTGAAAGCCTGCCACCAGTGGAGACATTACATTCTTGGGAGGGAGACAGTCATCCACACTGATCATAATCCACTGCAGTTCATGCAGACACAAGGAAAATTGCAGAATGACCACCATAAAAAATGGTCCACATACTTGCAGCAATTCCACCTCAACATCGGGTATGAAACAGGAAGCACCAACCACGTCATTGATTTCCTTAGAAGACCACCAGTCACGACACTCACCACAATGCTAGACTCTTGCGGCCATGAGACCTCTGGATGGCCCCAACTCTATGAGACAAACCTGGACTTCACCACCACCTACTAAATGTTGGGTGCAAAGGCAGTTGTCAATAATTTCCATCTTCAGGATGGGTTATTGTGTCGTCTGGGCCATATATGTGTTCCATCAAGTGAGGGAGCAAAGGTGATCTAGGAATCCCACTACAATCAGGTGGCAAGACACTTCGGCGTTGAAAATACAGTGGCGATGCTACAAAAATATTTCTATTGGCTGAAACTTTGACAAGAGGTCAGCAAGTATATCAGGTCTTGCACTGGTTTTGTTATTGCCAAACCAACCACAAAGAAACAAGGCCTATACACCCCTCTTCCTACTCCTGACAGGCCATGGGAATCCATCTCAATGGACTACATGTCGGGCCTCCCATCCACCAAGCGGGGAAATGACTGTGTTTTTTTGGTTTTTTATCGCTTTTCTAAGATGGCAATTATGGTTTCCTGCAAGAAGAGTATCACAGAAAACGCCATTGCCAAGCTCTTCTATGAACGAGTCTGGGTACATTTTCGAATCTCACAAATCATTTTCTTAGATCGGGACAATCAATTTCTCAACACATTTTGGTCGAGCCTCTGGTCATTGATGGACACCAAGCTCACCAATTCCATGGCCTTCCACCCCCAGACTGATGGCCAAACTGAGGTCGTAAATTGAATGATCGTGCATATCCTGCGCATGTATAATTCCAAGCACCCTCTCACCTGGGATGAGAGTCTTCCCTATTTCTAGCATAGCTACAACTGAGCCCTACATAGCTCAACCGACCACAACCCCTTTCAGGTGGGGTTGGGATTCCAACCATTGGGTTCCATAGATGTTGCACTTCCCCTTGCGGTCACCTCGACCGACTCCTCTCCTACTCCAACTAAGGCTAACAAAGCCACCCGGTTCATTGAGAGGATCCATCACATCCGCCAACAGGTTCAGGATATCCTACAAAATTCTAATTACAAGTACAAGCAACGCCATGATCAACATCGGGTGCCACATAAGTTTCAGGTGGGTGACAAAGTTTGGTTTCACTTGCAGAAAGAACGCCTTACAAGACCCCATTGGAAGCTTCGCCCACTCCATTATGGGTTGTACACCATCACCAAGGTTGTGGGGGATAATTCTTTTGAGCTCAACATTCCTCCTTTCCTTGGCATGCACCCAGTGTTCAACGTGGACCTCCTTCGGCCTTATTTCCCACCATTATTGGACACCTCAGACGTAGTAGAACAACTGACACCAACATAGCTCAACCCCGACTGCATATAATAGGCATCCAATGATCAGATTGTGGACACACAGATCAAGGGCACTCAACAACAAAGGATCTAGATTTATCGAGTCATCAAAGTAGGGCAGCTCCTGCACCAAGGCAAGTGGCTCACCCGGGGCCAAATTCGATAGAAATCTCCTCATCTGATGGGGGAACTCAACGCAGTGGAGACCATTTCTTCCTAAGGAGGGAGGATTGATCTAGGTGGATATCGGTGGCCACGCACCTTTTCCAACTGGCTCAAAACAACTTTCTAGCAATTTTGATAATTTACTATTTTTAGCCTTTTTTTGGGTCCTGAACTTCCGGAGCCGTTTTGAGGCCCTAAACATTGTTTTTTGGAGTATGTTTCAAGCTAAAATTTTGTGCAACTTTTGTATTCCTCGGATAGATCTTTCCAATGGGCTATAATACACCTAAAACGAATATTGTATGCAAAAGTTACGACCCCGAGATGTTGATGTACTGATTTACCCAAACGGGACCCACATGACTTTTGGCGCTTCATCTCCTAGGGTTAGGTTTTTGGATGTTTATGGTTTTTGAAACTCCTGTTTATTGTAAAATGGCCTTGAGAGCCTCATTGTAATCATCTTCTGGTGAATGAGAGCAGTCGTCACATCTCTTCTCAGAGATAAGCCGCCACCATTCCAGGAAGCTTGTTTTTCGCTGCATTTTACAGTTTCAGCTTATTTCCTTATTAAATAGAAAACCAGTTTTACTGTATCTATGTTATTCTGTGTTAAGCATCTGGTAATAATCTGTAGTCATTTCGATCTGCTCATAAAATCCAGATCAATATCATTTTTATTATTATTGTTTAAATTTGTTCAATTACTTACATTTAATGTGTTGGTATTTTGAGAATTATTTTAAATAATTTAATTTCAATTAATATATATATATATATATAATGGTAATATTTTGAGAATTATTTAAAAATTTGATTTAAACATAAATCAACAAAATAATCATTTAGAAGAGGTGAGAAAACAAAAATATACATAATTCTAATAGTTATATTTATAAAAATACATAATTATAGAGTTTTTGTTATGAAAAAATAAAGTTTATCAATAAAAAAAAACCATATTTTTTCTTATCATAACAAAACACTAATTTTTTGAATAACAAACCTTATTTTTTCTTATCATAACAAACATTACTTATTTTTATCATAAAAACTAACCTTAGCCCCTAATTTTTTCTGATAGAACAAACCCTAATTTTTTAATACTCAACTCAAATATCCACAACACCCTAACTCAAATATTTCTCCTCAACAACGGTAACATGAATGTCCAGTTAACTATAGCTAACCACCATATGCATGTATTACTAATGGAGTTCTACATTAGTAATCTTAACCTAATTAAATCAATTTAATTGAAGAAATACAATTTTCTTTAAGGTTTTCCTGCTTGTGAAAACATTGTATTGTTCTTGCTTAATGAAACATTCTTTTTGGGTAAGAACTACTTACAACTCTTTTCTAATTGTGTGTTTTTTTTAATCACCTCTTTATGTTGGGATTAATTTTCTAATTATGTTTTTCTTTTAATATCATTTATGTATATTAGGATTGAGGTTCTTTTACTTTGTTCGGATTGTATAAATAAAAATAAATAGCAAGATTGATTTTTTAATTGTGTTCTTTTTTAATTTTCTCTGTATGTTAGGATTGACGTTCTTTTTTTACTTTGTCGGGATTGTATAAATAAATAGTTGTAAAAATAAATAATGAGAATTTAGATAGAGTTTTATTCATTAAAAAAATCAATTGAAAGGTGAAAGGTAAGATCTAAAAACAAAAGTACACTAGTTCTTTTCATAAACTTTATGATGGTGGTTGTTTTTTATCATCTATCTTTGTATATTAGGACACAATTTCGTTCTCACGTTCAATGTATAAAAGCAGTGAGTGAAAATTAGATGTAAAAGTGAAAAATAAGATGGAGTAAAATACAATTATTTTTTTATGAACTTTGTAATGATTAATGTAATATATAATTTGACATGAAATAAATTTTTTTCTTTAAAAAAATTTAACAATGCTATCAAACATTTATAAAATAGAAATAAAACAAAGAAAATGTGCAAAAGTATATATTAAGAAGATATCCATGAGGAAGCACCCTCGACGATTTATTTTTTAAAATTTTTAATTTACCCTGATCTTTCAATGGCAATTTACTAAGATCAATGGCAATTTATTGTTTAAATTTTTTAATTTAAACATATATAAAATCTTTCAATAGTAATTTATTGTTTAATTTTTTAAATTTAAACATATATAAAATTAGAAGTTAGAACCAATAAAGAATGGAGAAGTTGCACGAGAAGCCAGAGCCAATAAAGCATGCACGAGAACTTGCACAAAAACACTTCTTCAAACTTCGATTGGACGAAAACAATTCTTCAACACCCTGCAACAAAATAAGATGGTCAGTACAAACAATGCAAACCCACACAAACCTGAAAAAAAAAAAAAAAAAAAAGCAACCCAACAAGAAATTTCCGGAGTGAATCCTCCAATCCATAAATTTTCAAGAAAAAAAACGTTTGAACACATAAATCAGGAGATAAACTAAAAGAAATGGGAAATGGGGTTGAGTATTGAGAGAGAATTACCTTCAGAAGGCTTGTGGCAGTGGGTACCTAGATAAGTTGGCGTCAGAGGGCTTGTTTCCCCCCTCCTCCTCCTCCATGGTGAATGGAAGGTAAGACAAAATACCTTAAGAGGGATTGAGGTTGTGGGTACTTGGGAAAGTTGGCGTCAGAGGGCATGTTTCCCTCCTCCTTTGTTGGTGAATGGAAGGTAAGACAAATTACCTTTAGAGGGCTTGAGATGAAGAGAATGCAACCAATAACACGTTTGCATTAATGTTTTTGCCAATAATGTTTTACAGGCAATCGAGTTGGTTCTGAGTTCATATTACTCCACCTTCCATTGTGTTTTAGGATGCCTGGCATCATACATTACCACGATAAAACGCTCATCCAATATGATAGGTGGGTCAAAGATTCAATATGAAACGCGTGGACAATTGAGGAAATCCGGGATAGAGAATGAAATGCATGGACCGCTGAGGAAATCTATGATAGAGAATGAAACAGACAGATAGTTGAGGAAATCTATGATAGCATAGAAAGGTGGTCTACCTATGTGATACATGTAATCCCTAAAAATTAAGTTGAAGTAGTTCCTGTTAATAATCCAAACTTGGTAATCCCAAAGGTTAATTATTTAAACATGACAATCATATGGTGCTACAATAATTTCTTAATATGATTAGGTAAATGTTAAAAAGTAAACAAGTAAACTGATGCATTCAAAAATACAAGGAAGTTATGAAGAGTAGATCACATTCATTGATTTGGGAGGACGACTAAGAATATTCCAGCATCTTCAATTGTTAGCCATCATATTAGAACTTTAGATTAAAAAGTGATTAATTGTGTCCAATACTAATAGATGTATGCCTTTCAGAATAACAAAAAAGAATATAAAAAATATATTGAATACCATTTTTTTAACGCACTTGGAAAAGAATATGAAAAGGTATATTGAACACCATTTTTAACACTAAAATGTATGAAAGAGGAGAACGAGTTAATCATGAAACAAATTCATTATATTATTAGAATGGATAATCCTTTTAATACAATAATTTTCTCATGCTTTGTGAATAAATAATTAAATAATGAAAGCCGATTGGGTTTCTGTCCAACTCTGAGACTAACTCCAAGGACACTTCTTTTGCACAAAGTGAGGTATATGTACAACGCAACTTGGATTGGACATGACCTTCAGTGGGCTGCAAAAGTGATCAATTAAAGGTGTTCGGAATAAACGTTTTGTCACAATAATTGAACGTCATCCTTCCTTCTCTGAATTCACCGCCATTTCCACGCCTTTCTATATTTATATCTCCACACCACATTCTCCTCATTTAATCCCCATTCTTGTTGTGCTCTCAACTGATTTTATATTCATATTCTGCGTTGTTGGATGATTTTATTTTCTGCTCCGCTCCGATCTATGACAATGACAATGGATATTGTAAGAGGAACCACAACTAATATCTTGAACACTCATATTATTTCTCCTCTCATCGAACGCATAGATGATGTTATTTTCTTGGATGATAATTGTCACCTTTGTTGAAAACTATGACAATAACTCATCCATGAATAGGATTTTGAAAACGGACCTGCAGAAACAGCAAACGAATTGCAGGAACAGAGAAAACAGAAAACGAATTTACCAGGAACCGCAGAACAGAATAGCACAAAACACACCACACGGATCTCATTATTGAATTGATATATAAAGGAATTACATGCAAGGAAATGCTTCGTAAATAACGAAGCGACTAACAGCTCACTCAGTGATGAAAACAAGAAACCAAACAATTGACAGTTAACTAAACAAATCGTGGAGCAAATCGCTCAACTTATTCGTCTAACACACCCCCTTAAGTTGGAGCGCGACAATCATTTAACCTAACAACACTCAGCTTAGATCTGAGTGATACAAATGTTTCTGTGCCCAAAGCCTTTGTGAAGATATCAGCTTGTTGATCTGCTGATTTACAAAATTTTACAGTGATTACATCTTCATTTACCAATTCTCGAATAAAATGATAACGGATATCAATGTGCTTTCTCTTTTTGTTGAAGACTTGATTCTTGGACAATG
>ML802686.1:395224-407620 GCA_009831015.1 Picea engelmannii | reverse complement strand
TGTCAAAAGCTTTGTTGATGTCCAGTTTCATAACCAGCGCTTTTATATTTTTTTTCTTGATGCTGTGTAAACACTCGTGTGCTGCTCCGATCGCATCCTGTATTCTCCTGCCCTTTAGGAAGCCGAGTTGTTCCGAAGATAAACTCCTTCCAAGGATGGGCTTTATCCTATTTGAGATGACTTTAGAGATTAGTTTATAAATAAGATTACAGAGGGAGATCGGGCGAAAGTCATTGAAGGAGAGGGAGTTTGTTTTCTTTGGTATCAGGACCAGGAAAGTGGCGTTTAGGCACCCATATATTCTACCCCTAATCCGAGAGTCTTCCACCATTTGTAGGAGATCTTCGCCCACAAGATTGAAAAAGAAAATGAAGAATTCGGTTGTCCAGCCGTCCGGACCCGGACTTCGTTCTTTTTTAAATTGGATCAGAATGTCTTTAATCTCTGCAAGTGTGACAGGTTTGAATAACTCAGTGTCTTCATCTGTGGTAATAAAAGGTGGACGTAGCTTGAAGTTGGAAAAACCATGTAAATCTCTGAATTATATGTGTGATTTATTTCTTTGTTATTTTCCGCTGCATATTTTCTGGTGGCTGCACTGTTAACAAATGGTATCAGAGTTGCATTGCATTAGCTTTAGTCAAAGAAAATAAGCATGGGTGTAGATAATGGAGGGAGCGTTTTTTCCGAGTCAGCGCTGGGGTCTCTATACAAAGAGCGAGCCGATATTCCAATATAAAAAAAATTGCATAGTTTTAAATGGTATGAATATTTTTAAATGGTCGAATGGTGGAATGAAAATTGAATGGTTGATGCATTGAATTTTTTTGGATTTGGTAAAAGGTATAAAATATTTTTTAAATATTTTTAAAACCTTTTTATCATTAGTTTTGGGTTTAATCTTTAAATATAAGATTATTTTTTATATAAAAGGGGTTTGGTTGTATAAGTAATAGTTTTTTGAGTTTATTTTTTTTTTGTTAATGATGAAAACTCAAAGTGTTAAGTTTGAAATCCAGAAATTTAATGGAAAAAACAATTTTGAGATCTAGAAGTTGAAAATGCATGATTTGCTCATGCAACAAGGTATGGTGAAGGCGTCTTGGAAAAATCAAAGAAACCCGTGACCATTTCAGATGAAGAGTAGGAAGAGACTAATGTGAGAGAATCGAGTTCCATACGTCTGTGTTTGACCGATGACATTCTGTTCAACATTGTTACGGAGAAGACAACAACTGGTTTGTGGACGAAGTTGGAAAGCTTGTATATGACGAAATCCTTGACGAACATGATCTTCCTGAAAAGACAATTGTATAGTTTGCACATGAAGGAAGGTACGAAAATAGATGATCATTTAAATAATTTTAATACTCTTTTAGTCCAGTTGACTAGAATGGGAGTTAAATTCGAATCCGAGGATAAGGCAATTACATTATTGTGTTCTTTGCCCGATTCATGGGATCACTTTGTTACCTCTATTAGTTTCAGTTCAACAAAAAGTATTGAGTTTGATGTTATTGTTGGAGATTTATCTTCTGAGGAAACAAGGAAGAAATCTAATTTGGAAACCTCTACATCTGAGGTGATGGTGGTCAGGGGAAGATCTAAGGAAAGAGGACATGTTCAGAGGGATTTCTCTCGGTCAAATTCGAAGGGAAAGAAGAGAGAACTTAAGTGTTGGTTTTGTGTAAAATCTGGATACATGAAGAAGGATTGTTGGAAGAGACAACAAACCTCCAAAAAAGACCCTCCAAAAGAGACGAAGGAATCAAATGCAACCGAAACAGGTTCAGCAATAGGTTTAGGTATGATTGATGAAGTTTTATTAATTAGTGTTGTTTCACGATATGATCAACAATGGTTATTATATTCTGGTGCTTCAAATCACATGTGTCTTTATAGACATTGGTTTATAACTTACCAGTCTATAGATGATGGAATAGTTTACATGGGAAATGATATATCATGTAAAGTTGTGGGAATTGGTAGCATTCAAATTAAGATGTTTGAGGGATCTGTTAAGATACTAACTGATGTGAGACATGTACCTGAGCTAAGGAAGAACCTAATCTCTTTGGGAGTCTTAGACACTGGAGGATAGAAAAGTATTGTTCAAGGTGGAGTTATGAAGGTCTACAAAGGAATCCTACTGGTCATGAAGGCAAAGATGCTTGTAAACCTTCTTCTTTTAGATCGAATAACCGAGTCAGATCATGCAACAGTTGTATTCGAGAATGACAGTGCTTTTGTTTGATTGTGGCATCAACAGTTGGGCCATATGAGCGAAAGAGGATTGAAGGTATTATCTAATCGCAAGTTGCTTCCTAGTCTAAAGTCTTTAAAGTTATATTTCTACAAGCACTGTATTTATGGAAAACAGAATAGGCAAAAATTGAAAACTGGAAGACACACCATTGAGGGAATCCTTGACTATATCCATTTTGATGTTTGGGGACCATCCCCTACTGTTTCGTATGGAGGATCATCATATTTTGTTACTTTTATAGATGATTTCTCTATGAATGTGTGGATATATATGTTGAAAAGAAAGGCTGATGTGTTTACTGTTTTCAAGCAGTTTAGAGATTTAGTGGAAAATATCACTAGTAGATCCATTAAATGTTTAAGAACTGATAATGGTGGTGAATTTACATCAATGAAATTTGAGAACAATGCAAGGATTTTGGAATTTATAGGCATAAAACCACTGCCTATACTCCTCAGCAAAATGGAGTTGTTGAATGCATGAACAAGACTCTTCTAGAGAGAGCAAAGAGTATGCTTAGTAACGCCAACTTGCAGCAGGAACTATGGGTAGAAGTAGTAACTACAGCTTGTTATCTAGTGAATCAATCACCATCAACAACAATTAAATGAAATATTCCTAAAGAGATATGGAAGAGTCACCCTTGTTATTATTCTAATCTTAAAGTTTTTGGTTGTGGAGCCTATGCTCTAATTATGAAACATCATTGTTCTAAATTAGGTCCAAAATAAAAAAGGCTTATCTTTGTTGGATATGGTTCTGGTATTAAGGGGTACAGGTTGTGGGATCCTACTGCCCACAAGATCACCATTAACAGAGATGTAATATTTGATGAATCATCTCTCATCAAATCAGATGTAGATGTTCAAATGAAACAGGTAGAAGTACCGAAATATCAACAGATTTAGGTTGAAACTTGTTCAACTACAGATGAAAGTGAACATGAACAAATTTCTGAAGAGGTTCTTGCAGAGGAAAAAATGTATGATGATGAAAATCAATAGATTGTGGATGAGCCACAAATTTTCCTAAGTAGGTCTACACGGGTCAGAGTTCCTCCAAGAAGGTATGATGATTTTGTTTCATTGGTTTCTTTAAGTACTAATGATGATGAACCTTCGTTCTATCAGGAAGTTGTGGAGGGTTCTAATAGTGAAAAATGGAAAGAAGAAATGAAGGTTGAAATGAATTCTTTAGCGAAGAATGCTAGATGGGACCTAGTAGAACTTCCAAGAGACAGGAAAACGGTAGGTTGCAAGTGGGTCTACAACCTGAAGAAGGGTGTTGATGATAAGGTAGAAAGGTACAAAACAAGGTTGGTTGCGAAAGGATATTCTCAGAAAGAAGGTATTGACTTTCATGATATTTTTTCACCATTTGTTAAGATTGTTTCAATTTGAACTCTGTTAGCATTGGTTGCATTAATTGATTTGGAGTTGGAGCAGCTAGATGTTAATAATTATTTCTTACATGGAGATTTGGATTAGGATATCTACATGAAACAACCTGAAGGGTTCGTTCATAACCGCAATAAGAAATTTGTTTGCAGGCTCAAGAAATCATTGTATGGTTTGAGGCAGTCGCCCAGACAATGATACAATAAATTTGACTCTTGCATGATGAGCCAGAATTATACAAGGAATGAGTATGATCATTGTGTTTAATTTAAGAAATTGAATAATGGAATATTCATTATCTTAGCATTGTATGTTGACGATATGATTTTAGCAAGAAAAGGCATAACTGAGATCAACAGGTTAAAGTCTTAAATGGCTAGGATGTTTGATATGAAAGATCTAGGAACAATAAAGAAGATTTTGGGCATGGAGATATTTAGAGACAAAAGGAATGGTAAGCTTTGGTTGTCATAACAGAAGTATGTCGAGAAAATACTTTTGAGGTTTGGTATGAACAGTGTGAAACCGGTTTATGTACCTTTCACTTCCCATTTTAATATTTCTTCAAGTTTATGTCCTAGTACAAAAGAAGACAAGGAATATATGTCTCGAATACCATATGCTAATGTAGTAGGAAGTTTAATGTATGTGATGGTTAGTAAAATACCAGACATTTCACATGCAGTTGGGGTTGTTGTAAGTTTTAAACCTGTGAAGTAAAGCAATGCATATAGATTCTTAAGAAAAACAAAATTTAATCAATGGCTCATACACATAGTACACAAAGATTTATACCGAAAACCCTCAACCGAGGAAAACCTTTCAACTTTTCATTATATTAATTTCACCATTCACCATACAATATATAAAATGTTTTTAGGTATTCCGTATATATGAAAACCCTAATCCCTTAATCCGGGATTAATTTAGAAAACAGCTAAAAATAGCAAAATCTGCTAAAAATAGCAAAAACCACCCAAAACAATTTTTGGGGGCGTTGTCCTGAACACTACATGTAACCAAGGGGGCCATACCAAGCTCCCCCTAGGAATTTCCCAATGGACACGATACAGAGAGAACTACTAGAGGGATCGTCAGATGTAGTAGTCGAATCTGGCGCGCCCACACACACACATGAAAAGAATATAACATATACTGAACATTCTCCCTCTTGTTGTTTTCTTTGCATCTAGGGGCCCATGGGATTATATAGTCAACAATCCAGGGAAACAATGCCCATTGTTACTCTACACCAGGAGAACTTTTCTATGCTCACAGAGTTTGTCAATGAATCTTCAACATTCTTCAAAGTGTCAACCTTTTCCAGCAACACCTTCTTTTCTTCAACCATGTCTCTCACAAAGTGATACTGAACATCAATATGCTTTGTCTTTGAATGATAAGTTGGGTTATTTTCCAGGAAGATTGCACTCTGATTGTCACAAATATAATCCCACTTCTTGTTGTACCAACCCAATACCTAAACACAATATCTGTAACCATATTGCTTGTAACCATATTGCTTCCTTGCTTTCATGAGTGGTTGCCATGTATTCAACTTCAATAGTTGAGAGTGCCACTATAGCCTGTTTTCTGCTCATCCAACTGATTTCTCCTTCAAATAGGTTAAACACATACCCACTTATAGATCTTCTATGATCCAGATCTTCGGCCCAGTCTGCATCAACAAAGCCATGTATGTCCACCACTCTGTCCATTCATGGTCTTCCTTCGTAGCACAATCCATAATTGGTAGTGCCACGCAAATATCTGAATACCCTCTTTACTGTTGTCCAGTGCTCCTTCCTTGGTTTTGAAATATACCTATTCAAAACTCCCACTGCATGTGCAATGTCCAGTCTAGTACAGACCATTGCATGCATCAAACTACCAACTGCACTGGCATATGGAACATGGGACATGTCCTCTTCTTCTTCCCGTGTCTTGGGACACTGATTTGTAGATAACTTTACACCTATAGAAATAGGAACCTTGACCGATTTACTTCCATGCATATTAAACCTCTACAATATTGTCTCAACATATTTTCTCTTATTCAACCAGAGTTTCCTGTTTTCACGATATCTTTTAATTTCCATTCCCAGAATGAAGTTAGAAACAATGAGATCCTTATGTCAACTTTGGAGGATAGTTGTGATTTCACCTCCTTGATAACATCCATGTTATTTCCTACAAACAACATGTTATCAACATACAACACTACATAAATGAAGTGATTACCAACCTACTTGGAATATACACAATGATCAACCCTGCTTCTCACAAATCCCAATCGAAAGATGTATGTGTCAAACTTTTGGTACCACGTCCTAGGTGATTACTTCAAACCATATAGTGACTTCTTTAGCTTACATACCAACTCTTTCTTTCCCTTCACAACAAATCATTTTGGATGCTTCATGTAGATTTCTTCTTCCAGATCCCCATGTAGGAATGTTGTCTTCACATTCATCTGTTCCACTTCAAGATCAAAAGCAACAACAATAGATAAAAAAAATCTAATAGAAGTTAACTTAGCAACATGAGAAAAAATCTCACCAAAGTCAATTCCCTCTAACTAGGAATAACCTTTTGCTACTAACCGAGATTTGTATTTCTCCACTTTACCTTGTGCATTAAACTTCTTCTTAAACAACCATTTTCTACCAACATATTTTCTTCTAGCTAGAAACTCAACTATATCCCATGCCTCATTCTTATCCAAGTCATCCATTTCTTCAACCATGGCCTTCTTCCAAAGTTTACTATCCTCAAATTCACTACTTCCCTGACAATTATGGGATCGTCATCAGTAATAGATAAAGCAAATTTGGAACAGAAATTAGGTGGACTATACCGTTCTGGTTGCCTTTTATCTCTAACCGATCTCCTCAATACTAGGTTATGAGGTTCTTCTTCTTATTCTTCTTCCTCTTCTTCAGATGATTGAGATTTTGCATCATCCAACTCAAGCTCTATTTTCTCAGTTTCTTCTAGCTTTAGTAGGAATTCCTGTTTGGAAACATCTTTTACCTCTCTGAAAACAACATCTTGATTGTATACAGTCTTCTTGGTATCTAGGTTCCAAAGCTTATAACCTTTCACACCATCTTTATAACCAAAAAAGATACATGTTTCATCCTTTTTATCCAACTTACTCCTATTTTCCTTTGGAACACGTACATAAGCATCACAACCAAACACTCTAAGATGTTGAAGAGAGGTTTTCTTTTCATTCCATACCTCATGTGGAGTTTTATCATCCAACATTGATGAAGGTGATCGATTGACCAGGTGACATGTTGTACCCACTGCCTCTGCCCAGAATTCTTGTCCTAACTCGGCACCACTGAGCATGCTCCTTGATTTTTCCACCAATGTCATGTTCATCCTTTCTTCAACTCCATTTTGTTGAGAAGTGTATGGATTAGTCTTTTGCCTTTCTATACCACACTTCTTACAGAATTATTTGAATTCATTTCCGTAGAATTCTCCACCATTATCTGTTCTCAATACCTTTATTTTCTTTTCTGTCTGATTTTCTACCAAGGCCTTAAACTCTTTAAATTTATCAAATACCTCAGATTTCTTTCTAAGAAAATAAATACATGTGTTCCTTGAGAAATCATCTATGAATGAAATATAATACACATATTTACCTAAGGATGGAGCAAAAACAAGTCCATACGCATCACTGTGTATCAACTCTAAGATCCCCTTTTCTCTTGTAGCACCAGATGATAATCTTAATTGATTTTGTTTACCATATATGCAATGTTCACAGAAATAAAAATCCAGAGTGAAATTAGACATACCTTCAACCATACCTTTACCATGTAGTGTTCGAAGGCCCTTTTCTCCAATATGCCCCAGTCTTTGATGCCACAACATGGTGTTCTTTTCAGGGATAGTATTGGTCTCTTATCCTTCATCTCTCTGCTCAAGGAAAACATAACTATTACACCCATTAGTATAAGTGCTTCCCAAAATTTTTTATACAGTTCCACACTGAACTCCTCTCATCAACACCATTGCCCCTCGTACCATATTGCAAGTTCCCTTTCACAATACAGTATCCACTCCTGCATCATCCAACATGCTTACAAATATTAGGCTCCTGGCTAGTTTGGAATGTGAATAACCCCAGGGAGAGTTATAATCCTTCCATCTTTTAGTAGCAACTTAACCCTTACATGTCCCATGATTTTGGATGTCGAGTCATCTCCTAGGAATACATCACCATCATCATATTTTTCATATTTAGAGAACCACTCCCTGTGAGGCTTCATATGGTATGATGCACCTGATTCGATCAACCATACATCATGGTCTACATGTGTACCTGTAGATGCCAGGTAAACATCACCTCCTTCTTCAGTGGAGGTTTTCACCTCCGTGGAAGAGGTACTATCATATCCCTTTGGTTTATCAACCTTCTTAGACTTGCAATCTTTATTATAATTCCCTGTTTTACTACACTTCCATCATTTCCTCAAAGATTTTTCTGGAGACTTAGATCTACCTGTAGATTTAGATCTTCCCCCTGAAGACTTACTAGGATTCTTGTCTTGGGTACGACCTCTTACAAATAAAGAATCTATGCTATGACCATCCATGCTTTTCCACCTCATCTCTTTAGATAACAAGGATGAAACTACATCCTCATACTTTAATGTAGATTGAGTGGTACTACCAATTGCTACAACCAGATTATCCCAAGAGTCTGGCAAAGAACTTAACAAATTAATACACTTATCTTCTTCTACAATCGTAATATTAATAGATACGAGTTGACTTACCAAAGTAATAAAGGAATTTAGATGTTCTGTCATAGAATCTCCACCTTCCATCCTAATATGATACAGCTTCTTTCGAAGAAACAAATTATTTACCAGAGACTTTGATTGATACAAATTCCCTAACTTATCCCATAGTTCCTTGGCTGTATATTCTCCCAAGACATTCAACAACACCGAATCTTCTAGGCAGGGTCGAATAGTACTTCTTGATATTATGTCCAACTTCTCCCAATATTCCTTTGACATACCAGTAGGTGGTGTTATCTCCCAAAATAGCAACATCATTTTGAGTGATAGAATGAGTAAAAAAATTCATTTCTACGAGTCTTGGTTTTCAAAAATTACTTTTCCATCTTTCAACAGCGCACTCCTTTTAATTTTTTGCGGGTTCTCTGTTGAAAGCCATCACTTTCCACAACGCACAAGTCATAAAATAATAGCTATGCGCTGGGGAAAGTCTCTATTTCGCTCAAAATGACTTTTCTTGCACACGCCAAATGTCAAGTCCACAATACACCAAATCAATTCCCAGGTTAGACCTCAAATTCAGCCACGAATCAAGCCATTAATTAGCCATGCGTTTCACCAAAGTAATAACACATTTTCTTCATAAGTGTTTTGTTTTGCATGGTCGTGTTTATCCTTTGATATCGCAGATGCCAGTGCCCTGCAAGGATTGCGTTTTCCAGGTGTTATTAGGGTTTCTTCTGATAAATCAGGGAAGAACTTTCAGCTACAGTTTCTGCAACAAAGGAAGCAGAAGATACTCCGTTCCAGATATGCTTGATTGGGCATTCCTTTGGATTTTAATAAAGAGAGATAAGATCTGTGCATTCGGAATGCTTCCATGATTGCTTGTGCGTTCCACTTGTTTCTGGTCTCATGAAGACGGGATTCTGAGAAGCAGAGATCACTATGACCTGATAGAGCTCTTTTCGCATCGGTGGCAAGGCTCCCGGTACCAACGATCGCTTCATGGGTGACTATGTTGATCGTTGATACTACTCTGTTGAGACTGTATCGTTGTTGGTTGCTTTCAAAGTGTGCTAAAGGAATAGAATTACCATGCTACGAGGAAACCATAAAAGCAGGCAAATTACTCAAGTGTATGAATTTTATGACGAGTGCAGGGTTTTCATAAAACAGTTGAGGGCGACGATGTTGAGTCAAAGCAATGGTATAGTGATGAGAGTTGTCTTTTGCAGCAAAAGTCAAAACTGGATATGGAGATAGTGACTAGAATCTCAGGGGCTGAAGTTGGTTACATGACAACTCCGATCACTCTTGTCCAGTGCGCTCTTATTCTCATTGATCAACGTCATAATTTGTCGAAGGGAGGGGTTATTTTTCTCTTGGGATTGCATTTGGTCCAACAGATTTACAAGAGCGCTTGGAGTGCAGTACTCCTTCCCACTCCATTTCCATTTTCTCGAACTATTACTTCCACAAATGCGCATGTGTTTGCTCACCCGTTCCAATGACGGCTTCAAGGGGATCGATAGGTCCATCCACACAAGTTTTTGATTGCTATCTCCCTTTCCAGCATCAGCCATCCCAGTCCGACCCAAAGCAGTGCTCAAGAGCCCATCTGGGTAGAGGAACCAGCCTACTGATTCCAACTTCCCAGCTATGCCTTTGGGTCTTCACTCATTCCAGGGGAGTTTCCACTTAAATCTCCAGGCTTTAGAAAAATGGCATATTATTTGAAGCCCTCAGCAAACGTACAATCTGATAGTAATAATCACAACTAACAGGAATAGCACTGGTCGTATGGTTTCTTCAAGGTGTTTCTTTCAAAGACTTAGCCAAAGAGCTAATTACAGGAGGGTTTGCAGGTGGATTTGCAAAAATGGTAGTTGCACCTTTAGAATGTACCAAGATTCTTTTTCAAACAAGGCGTGGAGACTTTTAGTCCCTTGGTGTGTGGAGATCTATGGGGAAGATCTTACAAAATGAAGGAATCCTTGGCTTTATAGTCTGTGCACTGTTTTTGTTCTACACTTGGAAAATGGCTTGAATGTAGCATTGGTTGTATGCACTATCTATATAATCACCTAACTGGTAGCAGCAAACTCACAGGTGCATTGATCTCAATGACCCTATGGTATAACCTCTATGATGTTGAAAACAGAGTATTTATAAACGAGTAGAAGATATCTGTCTACTATGACGCTCTGCATAATGTCAATAAGAAAATGGTTGCTAACCTCATCCTTGACAGATTTAAGGTTATAACATACATCAGGAGTATGAGCAGAACAATGAATTTTACCAATTCAGAGATTATATTCAGGCAGCCAAGCATTATGCAAATATATCTAACAGGGAATCATTTGCTCCCAACTTTCGGGCATTACCATTTCATAGATTTGGACCCAATGACTGTGATGGAATCCATATTTCGTCTTGTGGTCATGTTGTCTACCATGAATGCATTGAATGATATTTATCATCCCTCTGGCAGAGATATAACAGGAGGATTATCTTTGAAGGGGTGTAGAAGTTTACATTTCCAGGGGGGCTTACACCATTGCATTTGGCAGCCAGTATGTAAAATAACAAACTTGGTAGATGCATTGACAAGTGATCTGCAGATGTTGGGTTGCAATCTTGGAATATATCCTTGGATTCAAGTGGACACTGTTATTTTTGATACTCTATTACTTTGTCCATAGTCTGGATAATGTTATCTAAATCTGCTATGTAATGGATAAAGACACAGGGGACGTGTCTAGATCAGAGGCTCATGATGTCTATATCAAGCTTCTAGTTTCAAATTTTGATACCTCTGTTCATGCCATGCACCAACCTTGAAACATAAAGCATGATGAATATATTGCTTTCCTCACTTGAGTTACTGCAGGTATTTCTTTCATGTCATGCAAGTCTAATCAAACTGGAAAGAAGAGAGAGTTTTCTTTTTTCGAGCTAAAGATGGAACAGGGGAAGTTTCCTAATAGAGTACTCAAGGATCACAGGTGACAAGGAAATCATCACATGAAGAGATCAATCCTATATTTCAAGGAGCAATTGGTTCCAGATTTTATGTAGCCAGTAAAGGATTTGATCCCTCTTTAGTCATAGTTTTCCAGCAGGAGGAGTAAATGCACATGTGGCAATAAGTCAAGAGATATTGGTAACACCTGTTGAAGACTTGATGGAGCACGAAGATGATTTATCAAAGTTATAATTAAGAGAATCGGATTCATCATATTATTCCAGTTTTAAAATGCCAGCAAGATGAACAGATAAAGTTTGTTACTTGTTTTTAGCAAAGACTGACATGTTCTTTCCAGGTGGAAGTTTTAGGCTTTATCTTTCATCCTTTGAAGATTTTCTGCCTTGTCATCTCATTGAAGGAGGTTGAATGCTTTTGCAGCTGTCAAAGACTTTAATTTAGATATGGTTTAATTCCCATTAATAAAGGATCTCTTCTTTAGAGTTTACAATTAGTTTTAGGCTATACTATTTTTAGTATCTTAGATCCCTTTTCATAGGATCTGAAACTGATTGTAAAAGGCTATAAAGCCAAAGACATTCGGAGCTCTAAGGGGTTCGATTTTGGATACTGTAATACACTTTTGTACTCAGATTTTCATTGCTAATACAGATCACAGGTTCCTTTCCATTTTGGTATCAGTTTTTCATATTTCTTCTTCACTGTTATCTTGTTGTCAAACCTTGATTAGTTGTTATCCTATTGTTTGGTTCATGACATTATAATTAGTTTCTTTAGTTTTTTATTAGACCCTGCTTTGCACTGGTTTATGAACAATCTTTTCTTCATCCACTGAAAGCTATTTTGTTGTTTAACCAATCTTGGAGAGCACTGTCTATTTGTTTACCATTTGATGTTTGAATGCTATTAGATGAATTGAGTTATCCCATTGATCCACCTTTACAAAATACAAAAACATTCATTTCTTAAGTTACC
>ML802686.1:353763-375675 GCA_009831015.1 Picea engelmannii | reverse complement strand
TTTTTTTTTTTTTTTTTTCAAAATAATTTTCCTTAATATATTTCAATTTTTATATCTCTAAGCTTTTTAAGGAATTTAAAAAATATATTAACAAAATATCTTTAATAATTATTTAACATTTAATGTTTATTACAATGAAAAAGTAACGATAAGGATAATAATTAAAATTCGATTACATTATTGTAATTGAATAAATTTTATAAAATTAATTTTACATTGTATTGTAAAATATAAGTTATGAATGTTTTAAAATATTTAATAAAAAATTAATAATAACTTTTTTTATTTTTTTTTATATGTGAATGAGTAATAAGAATAAATACTATTTATTATTAAATTATTTTGAAAATCATTTCTTTCATATCACTTACAAATTATATTGAACGTGATAAATATAATGTCATTATTAAAATATTTTATTATTATAAAAATTAATATGAAAATCAAAATTTTCACACAATTAATTTGATTAAAAATCACAATCATAGATAGATGAAATTGTCTATTATATATTATTATGATGGTAACGAGGAAATTGGGAAAGCTTAAATGATTTGATGATAGAGGTAATTAATCAAAAAATTTAGTGAAATAAATTTTTTAATATCATATTTTTTAATTTAAAGTGAATATAATAAATAAATGATAATCTTATTTTTAATAGAAATTTTCAATTTAATTATTATATTAATTTGAGGGTTTATTTATTTTGCATACTCTAGTCGAAGGCATATTTTCCCTTGTTCTCATTATACCACTTGAGAGGACAACTAGAAAATTCCACATTAATCCCACCTCTTTCACAACAAATCCAAAGAGAATTCGCCACCACTTGACTATAAATTTATAACCCACCTTCAATTCCACTCTCGACCAAGCCTTGGGGATGTAGATCTGGCGCAAATACCCATCACAATAAGTCCCATTTTCATCCCCTGATCCATTTCCGCTAGTTTAACACCCCTCGCGAGCCATCATTTCAAATAAATGAAAACAACCTCGCATGTGCCTATCATCCCTCCACTAGATAATATGCATGCGACCATCGGGTTAGCCACGCAATATGTCCTTTGTAGCCAATGGTCATTGACTCATCATTTGTAACGTCCCCAGCCACCCAGGCTGAGCCATGCCATGTAAAACTCTCCCAATTACCACTATGATACCATTAAATATAATGATATGTTCTGCATATGAATAGAGTTAAGTGGAATAAAAAAATAATACAACAATAATAATTCATACATATAAATAATATAAACTCCATAACAAAACATCATAATTCATAACATAGCATTCACATAAACACTTAAAGACACTTATCTTTAGTGAATTAAACAACAATTGTGTGCATACCTTCCATGTTCCTCCTAGCCATAGACCACACTACTCATAATCTCAGCAATGGGTCACCCTCGAGTTGGGGCGAAACTCGACCTGGGAAAAGGAATTTCTAAGCCACTCTAAGGTATTTCAATCAACAACAATTCTCAACTTCAAGTGTCGACTCTAGAAACCATCCTACAGTCCCTCATCCCCCACATGCTTGTCCCACCCTAGGAAGTGTGCCCTTTCTCTATTTGACAGTCCCTCATTGCCCCACTTCTCTTACGGGGCTTGAACAACAACTCAGACAGGGATTCTCAAAGCCTCGTAGCTGCAACTTGGACTCTAGCAACCCACCTATAGTGCCGCATCCCCCACATGCATGTCCCACCCCAAGAAGTGTGCCCCTTCTCTTCTCAACAGTCCCTCGGTTGACCCGCTCCTCTTCTAGGGCTTCAACAACATGTTGAACAAGGAGTCTTAGATCCCTATAACTGCATCTTGGCACCTTGGGAATTAATTCCCAGTAGTTCTCTCACCTGGAGAGAATTTTCACGGGCCTGAAAACCCACCTCCTTCTGCTCCAAACTTACCAGGTACAGGTACTGCAATGGAAACCATAGTGTAGAAAGGATTATATGAGATAATGATGGAATCCTCCTCTCGGAATGATGAAAAATACAATAAATATCCCTCTTATGTTCAATAATTGTAAGAAAAAAATGATAGCAATTGGATTTTAGTTACACTAAATTCAAGTTATGTTTTTTTATATTAATCATCAGTTTTTGGATATGGTTTAAATTGTTCACTAACTAAAATTAAATGGATAATGCTTTAAATATAGATGTTCAAAATATAATAAATGTTTTGATCGACAAGTAAAGTGGAAAAAAAGGTGAAATAGATGGTGCACTATTGTCACAAGGTTCAGGAAAAATCATGCAGCAATCCCACAAGAGACTACAAAACATAGGGCATGTTATGAGCCTAGTTATATCATATATTATAACTACAACTATGATATGTAATTTTTTTTTCAACTAGGACTTTCACATTGATGTGACAAGATCATATTGTTATGGACATAAGAAATTTCAGATTTTAAATGCAAGAGAAAAAGAATTTAGTTGGTTCTCCAAGCAATGTTGAACAATTGATTGCAAATTCAAACCTAGTTGGAATTATTCACCTCTTCCTTACTCCAAAATGTGAAACTCATCCATTTTAATAGTTTTAAAAAATTGAAATTCCAAAACCCTCCAAAAATTTTACAATTTCAATTCCCTCTAAAAAAACACCAAACTTGCAATGAAATCATCCTCATCCTCATCCATCTAACCATCTCTCCTTCTCGTATATATTAAAAGGTTTCTCATGGAAAAGGTTAAGCAAGATTGAATGAAGAATTGATGAAAGAATTGTGTGAAGAACCCTGCTTGGACAGAGGCTTGAAGGTTTTATTTGGTCTATCAAGAGGTTTTGGATATTCTTCATGCAAGTAGAGAGAAAGTGTGTGTGTTGGAACCAAGGGTCACTAAAAGGAAGCTTGCAACATCAAGGCGATTAGGTTCTATCTTCTACTTTCATTTAATATGATACAGCGGCATGCCCCTTTCCCATAAAGTCACTTTTACTTTATTGTGTAACTCCTTGATCATATGCATAGGTTGATATTGAATATACTTTATCGGCTTCACTTTGGTTGGTTTGTGTTGTCTTGGTCATGACCTCATAAGAGCACTAGAGCGAAGCAGGAACAACAGAGACCTAGGAAGCGATACAAAGGTATGTCACTCGTTTCTTCTTATCAATAGATTCAATGATCACAACTTAGGGAAAGAGTTGTGTCCTATCATGTATTTTTATAGAACTAGGTGGATCTAGGGAGATCTGTTAGTGTCCGCACCTACCGATTTGTCCGATAACAAAATTTGCAACTCCACTGGGGATGCAACCCATTTTTGGTGGTTTTTGGTGGTTTTTCCTTGTCCATTTTCTCTTAACCTACCATTTTTCATTTCCATCAATCTTTGAGTCTTGAGGAGACCCTGGTAGACTCTCTGGGTCCAGAAGTTCCTTAAAAAAATTTGTCTTTTTTCCAAATTTTTCTTAGTTTCAGGCCTTCTCGCACTGCACCCTTCTGTAGCATGCGAGAACCACTATAGTTCTCATCCTTCTTTGAAATTCAGTGCAAACTTCTCGCACTCTGCCTGTGTTTAGCCTACGATAATCCTTAATTCTCGCACTGTACACCACTGCCAGCGTGCAAACCCAGTTGTAATTTTTTGGATTTAAGCCTTTTTTTCCCTCGGATGCGTAGATTGGTTTCTGTGTCTAGGATGGACTTCTCTGGCTAGTGATTGAATGATTCTTGACTTCAAATATCGTAAATGATTAAGTTCCTCCTGATCATGTTTTCTCAATTTTTATCTCTTGACCTTTTCGCAACAAGGGTATAATCTACGGTTTTGAAATCCGAGTGTTTGTTTGGTTGGGAGCCTTTGATTGGTTTAAAAGTTGAGATTGATTTCTCTTTTCAATTATTTATTACTTGGAAAATTGTTACCCATATGCATTTGAAGAGACTTGTCTTGTTAGTTTGTTATTTTTGTCTTCATTGAAAGATTAGTTTGGGTTCTTGTTGTACATTTACTTTTTGTTGGTTGCTTCCTTTTTCTTAGTTCCACCACTATTGTTTCATTTCTAGTGAAAATTAAAAAACATTTTCTCTTTTTAAACAACTTTTTATTCGAAAAAATATTGGCATTCAAGTATTGAAAGACAACGAATAGAGAATTTGCATTGTTCATGATTGTTTGATATTGCATTTCTGAGAAGATCATACATCGTAGTTCACGTTGTTCCAGAAAACTCATCTTTCCCTCCTGTAAATAGGATTCATCGAAAAAAAACTTGTATCATTCATTCCTATTTATGCATTGTTGGGTCAGAGTCTCACACGACATCGGTTTCATTTTTGTCTCCTTTGAGTAACAACAACCTTTAATAATACTACGCAATTTTAAAATTTAACTAGTAATTTTTTCTAGGACTCTTTTACACCAACATTAGCTAGGCTAGAGCTTTGGAATAGGTAGTGAGATACACTATCCAAAGCACAAAACACAGAATAGCATCTTGTGGTAAGGAGTGTCAAATTCCATTTGCAGCATTTTGTCCTGGGAAGCCCTTCTCACACAAGGGTCAAACTCGAGGTCGCATTGAGATTGACAAAGTTACTCACCCTGCTTTGTTGATATCAGTGTAGAGATTGCACGTTTTACGGGGGTCACTTGAAGGTATACTGACAATGATGAGTGGAAGCCTCTCAAGCTGATTTTGGGCTAGATACCCTACCCTTGCGTGTGGATTGGACTGTTGATTGTTCCCCCAGGCATAATTGTTGTTTGTGGTAACCTTAGTAGCCTATATTCTTAGGGTCTT
Organism: Picea engelmannii; assembly: GCA_009831015.1. Classification (NCBI taxonomy): domain Eukaryota; kingdom Viridiplantae; phylum Streptophyta; class Pinopsida; order Pinales; family Pinaceae; genus Picea; species Picea engelmannii. The sequence continues at coordinate 370,902 of ML802686.1, read as the reverse complement.
ACACAAGGTGACTGTGAAGGGGCAAGTCTTCACAGTACCTGGAATCGACGTTGGCCAAACTCACTCGGGCTCCTTGGAGGGTATACCCACGATTATGTGTGGGATCTTGCACCAAGGTGTAAGTCCGTTAAGCAGGTCGTCAACATAAATTTTCCACCCTAGCCCAGACCCTTTTTGTCTCATCGTTGCGACATTGGATTTCATCACCAACTAGTGACTTCAGAATTAGAAGGTCTTGTTTTCTTGGTTTGGCTTCCTAGATTTTTACTAGCGCATGTTGTTTGTTTACCCGAGTTGACCATAGAATTTCCTTCGTAAGTTTCTAGCTCGATCACAATTGACCCTCCATGTCGTTCACGTAGAATGCAAGGCTTACCCCCAGAAAATATGGAAGGTTCTCAACCCTTGCCTACCATCATCGGAGGGCTCTCCCCAATAGAGTGAAGTCCAAGATGTTGCCACTCCACAAGTGGAAAGAACTAACTCTCTAGAATGGTTCCGAATTACCAATTCCTGAGAGGACTTTCGACTTCATCCATACTCTGAGAGGCATATTGTGCAGGTGAATTCTTCTGAAGATTTGGTTATTTAGTCTTTTGGATCACCAATCGGACCTTTCATAAGACCCGAGGGTCAAGATCCTTTTTGGACTACTAGCCTTTTTAGATGGGATCTCTTTGGCTCAGGAGTAGGCATTGATATCACTGTCTCACCTGAGCTGCCCAAAACATCTGATCCAGACGTAGTACCTTTTACTACTAATTATTATTTCCCTGGTATGGAAGCTCTGCGAGCTGACCACATCTTGACTCTCCCTTTACAAATGGTCCATTACACAGATACTACAAGTTCGGGATTACCATGGCTAGCCAAGCCCCCATTGGCACACCACTTTCACCCATAATCACCCCAACACTTCCACCTGGATACCATGTGTTGAATGCTTCTATTCCCACTCCTACCCAAATCTCATCTAGGACTCCTGGCAGTTCCACTCCTTCTGGGCACCATCTTCCCAGTTTCATTCTGACACTTCCTCTGCCCCCTTTCATAGGACCTCTTCCATCCTCTATCGGAGGCACTAATCCTAGTGGCACCATTCTATTGTTCACACCAAATTATCAGATTCTTGTTGGTGGACAATTTAACCAAGGAGGCCCAACTCAACCCCCCCTTGCAGGACAAATCCCAATTGGGACACAACCCTTGATTGGAGGGTAACCCCCACCAGCCCCACCCTATGGACAAAACATACCTCCATCCTTGGCCCAGTATTGGAATCATCTTATACAACATAATCCTCCATCGAATGGGGGAGAAACAGCCTCAAACTAACTCTGTCATGCCCCTTAGTATAGGCCAACTATATCCAGGCACGTCGAATCCTATTTGGGGCTCGAACACTCAACCCCATGCCCCAGTTCAAGGGTACAACCCTATGAGTTACTTGCCTCCACACCAACAACTGAATCTGCCCCGATCCTTGCATTATATGCAGACTTCTTATGGTCCCATTGGTTTACCGACGAGACTTCCTCCCCAAAGTCACCAGTACCCGCATGTGAATAGACAATTACCTTTCTTAGCCACCCTGGACCTCCCGGATCTGTCGAGGATTTTAAATGATCCGATCCATCACTCTCCTCAATGGCTCGCCATACCAGCCAAACTACCATCCGACATCCCTAAATTCGATGGCAAACCAGGAGAGGACTTGAACAATCATGTAATGACTTTTCACCTTTGGTGCTCATAAAACTCCTTGATGGATGAATTTATTCATTTACACCTTTTTCAGTGAACCCTCACAGGTTCCACCACAAAGTGGTATATAGAATTACCACGAGGCTTCTTCGTCGACTTCAACACCCTCGCTATGGATTTCCTCACCCACTACCAGTTATCGATCTGCTATGAAACGGGGACCAATATTTTGAGTTCTTTCAAACAAACTGAAGCCACTCATATCTCCGATCACATTCATAAGTGGCGATAGAGACGACGTCTCATCAAACTCGAACTTCCCAATCAGCTCCTGGCAGAGTGGTTCACGAAATCTTTCATGAATGACATCGGTCATGACATTTCCATGGGTGGAGTTGTCACAGAAGAATAGGCCATTAGTCGTTCTCAATACGTTGACCTCATTTACTCACAAACGTGTACTCTTTATGACTTACTCCCTAATGCGCCTTGTCCTTCTACTTCTTCCACTTCAACTACTCCTGTTGCTTCTCATGCAGCCGATGGTGCGATTAGCACTTTCCATGCCCAACCTCATTTCGTCCAAACCTCTAGAAATAACCCCAAACCCATTTCTTCTAATGTTCAAAATGCTCCATCTCCTACCCCTCCCACCGGCAAGACTTCTAAGGTAAATGTTGTTCAATCTACCCCCACCGGTAAAAACAAATCCAGAAAGGGAAAGGGTAAGAATAAGGAGGAAAAAAATAATTCGCAAACAAAGAGAACCAAAACACCACCTGTTGATGATAGGGATAAGCACAAACCCCAATACCCTTGTCTTATATGTGGTGATGATCACTACACTAAGGATTTTCCACGATGAGATGAGGTTACTAAGTTACTTCAAGGGACCACGAAACCACCCACTCTGGCCACATTGTCACAACCCTTCCCTTCTCAACAACAGGCTCAATTGGTCATTCATGACCAACCTACCCCCTCCAATACATCTTATGTCTTAATTTGTAGAGGAGATTCAAAGAAAAATGACATCACACTTACAACTCGAGCCAAAGATTATTCTTCCTCCAAAGAGAAGTTTGATGTGATACCTCCTTCATTGGTCCAACCATCTCCCACGACTCCACCTACCAACAGTCCTCTTCATATTGAACGACTGAGCCTCGATATAGTTCTTCACCCTCCTCCAAAGGGTGTTGTTCGAAAATCGGCTTTCAATCCCCATGCACGTGTTATCCATAACTACAGTATTGTCGAAGATCTGGCCCAAGCACCATCCACGATGTCAGCCCTCGAAGTCCTCTAGAGTTGTCCTATACAACGAAAGGCACTGTTGAAAGATATTGGTGGAATCGACCCTATGGATATGAATTTAATAATTTTTGACTTGGAAGATCACATTCCAAGGCTACCCCCTTAGCTCGCATTCCAAATAAAAATTATCGTCTCCGACAAAAAAAATTGTAGAACAGTTATCGATGAGGGTGCCTCGACGTGTGTCATGTCTATTACCTGTTGGAAAGCCATCAACTCTCCTCCTTTGACTGAATCCAACAACACGCTCAAAGACTTTAATGGCTTTGTTTTTAAGCCTTAAGGTGTCCTCCCTTCATTGTCGATTACTTTATAAGGAAAATTGGTCCAAGTTGAAGTGGAGGTCTTTGACGCTCCTCTCGATTACAACCTTCTACTTGGTTGTAGCTGGATTGATTCCATGCACATAGTTGTGTCGACTCTTTTCCGTGTTGTGCGTTTCCCACATCAAGAAAAGGTAATTATCTTCGACCAATTAGCCTTCTGTAACTCCAATGCACGTATCGGCAACATATCGTTCATTGCCAAACCCCCCCCGGGATATGAGAACATCGGTGTGGGTCTTCTTAAAGACTCCTCGTTAATGGGTACCTTCCCCATCCCACCACCTGATGTTCCACATCCGTTTGTCGCCTCGATCAACATGATATCCACCTCTATTCACGAAACCCCTACATCTCACAACCCATGGATGGTACCCAACCCCAGCGATCATCTCCATTATGGCAACGAAATGCCTTTGTGTCTGGTCAAATCTGCCTATCAAGCCATTCAATCGACAACCCCTTCTACCCCCTCTCTTGGTGATTTATTTCCAGATCCTTTCTGCGTCATTTTTCCCACAGACGAGATGATTATGTTTGTTATGGAAGACACCCCCTGGGATGATGGACATCATCGTTCCATCCTCTTCTTGAAACAACACACCATCGAGAGCTACCAATGGATCTCGACCCCGTCGACCGTTGTCGTCATTTCTACCGTTCCCGAGTCTACACACGATGTGTTTTCCGAAGGGAACTTAAGTAATATCTCATCCACCATCCCCCTCGACATATCCATAAAACTTGGAATTGTTGAAAATGTGTATATCGGAGCTTCGTGTTCCCCTAACAAAATTTTCACCTACAAGTCGCTTTTCAAAGAATTTCATGAGGTCTTCGCCTGGAGCTATGAATAAATGTCAAGTATTGACCCCGAAATTGTGATACATGAGATTAAGACATACCCAGATGCTAAACCTGTTCGGAAATGACTTCATCTGGTCCACCCACGTAAAGCGACCGCTATCAAGCTTGAAGTCAAGAAACTTCTCAAAGCTGACTTTATTTACCTAGTGGCTCTCACTAACTAGGTTTCCAATCTTGTCCCGATCGACAATAAACAAGGCACAATCCGTGTGTGCATTGATTATAGGGATATTAACAAATCATGTCCTAAAGAAAACTTTCCTACCCCCTTCGTCAACCAGATCGTCGCAATTGTGCCAGCAGTAAAATCTTCTCTCTAATGGATGGTTTCTCTGGATATAATCAAATCAATATCGTTCCCGCGAACCAACACAAAACCACTTTTATTTGTCCTTGGGGCACTTTTTCCTATTGGAAACTTCCCTTCGGTTTAAAAAACACTGGCACAACTTTTCAGCATGCTATGTATTACGCCTTCCATGATATCAAGCACATCGTGCAACCATATCTAAATGACTTACCCACTCATTCCATGTGCCGTGTCAATCATCCAATACACCTTCGTGCCATTTTCCTTTGATGTTGGTTTTACCATATATGCTTGAATCCTCACAAATTTGTTTTCTGCGTAGAATCTGGCTGATTTCTAGGCTTTATTGTTTCACATTAAGGGATCCGAGTAGATCCTTTAAAGGTTGAGGTGATTCTCAATCTCCCTCCTCCTTCCTCACTTCACCAATTACAAATTTTGCAAGGGAAGGAAAACTTTCTTCATCATTTCATCCCGAACTATGTCGAGCTAACTCTTGGATTTATGTGACTGCTCAAGAAAGGTTCTAAGTTCATATGGGATACCACTGCAAACAAAGATTTTGAATCTTTGAAACTCTCTCTAACACATACCCCACTTCTCTCCCCACCTGATTACAGTCGTGATTATTTCCTCTACCACGCAGCCTCGGACTACACCATCACTATGGTTCTCGTCTAGGAGGATGATTCTCATGATGAACATGTCATCTATTACTTGAGTCAAAGTCTTACACTTACCGAAACCAAGCATTTACATGTTGAAAAACTGGCCTTGCCAGTCGTCCAAGTAGTTCAATGTTTCTGGCACTATATCCTCTCTCGCAAGACTATGGTAATTTCTAATTGCAACCCTACGCAACACATTGTTACATGTCAACTACTAGGGGGCAAATACTCCAAATGGATCATGATACTCCAGGAGTTTGACTTATAATTCAAGCATGCTAATTCCAAGAAATCCTTAGTGTTTTCCGAGTTGATATGCGACTTTCCCTACTCTGAGATGAAAAATGTAGCAGCCAATTCATTACCTGATGAATCCCTTTTCCTGATTAGTTTCGATGATCTTTGGTACGGAGATATCATCATATATCTCCAAACCCAGAATTTCCGGACCAATCTCTCTAGTACTAACCATCGTCGAATACACTACCAAGCCCATCAGTATATTATCCTCGGTGATACTCTTTATCGTCATGGGATTGACTCCATTTTCTGACGCTGACTCACGTTTGAAGAAGCCGAGAAATCCCTAAATGACTGCCATTCTGGAGCCTATGGTGGTCATATGTCTGGGTATGCTACTGCCCACAAGATCTTGCGAGAAGTGTATTTTTGGCCTTCTTTATTTAACGATTGTATAATTTCTATCCAAAAATGCCATGCTTGCCAGACCTACAACAATAAAATACAGTCACATCCTGCTTCATTACAGCACAATGTAATATAAGTGTTAATGTAATATAAGTGGAAACCAAGCACAATGTAATATAAGTGTTAATGTAATATAAGTGGAGTCTTCGCTACCCCACATTGGCTTCATTGATGGCACTAGTCATAGTACTCATAACCTTGCTTCTACTACTTGGGAAATTTACGCCCCTACAAATGAACTTATCACTCTATGAGGTGTGTGTCTCGGCCGTGTGACCAACAATATTGCAAAATATAGCGCCATCATCGAATTGTTGATTTATGCTATTTCGCTCGATATCTGCCACCTGTTTGTACAACTCGATTTGCAACTAGTATTACTATAGCTAAGTAATGTCTATGCTATTCGAAGTCCTACTTTATCATGGGTATATTTACGAATTCGCCTCTTGGAACGTTATTTTGATTATATTGAGTATCAGCACATTCCTAGATGTCTAAATACATTGATGGATGCATTATCTAACTATGTATTAGATAGACATTTGGGCCATTTATAAACCAATCACATCACATGTATCACACAACACAAGATAAGTCGGTAGAAGCCGTATATATGTATATAACGATCAAAAGTTTTTACAAAATTTTTATGTCCACAGACCAAAATCTCAAAATGTGAAGCTCATAGCTTCTACAAAATAACATCATGGGTGACGCTCATGATAACACACAACTGCCTGGGCCACCCTGTGAAGCAGTTGACTAATAGACTCTGACACACCCACAATATGGTGCTGATAATGTCTAGGGATCTCCCCAATATCCATATCTGGGATGTTAGTGGTCAACCCCTCCATGTTCTGCTCCACTGCCTCATAGTCTTCATCATCCCATCGTACCACTAGAGCCTCCTCTCCTTGCCATTAAATAGGAGACATTCCTGGAGGTCGATATGGCCCCACATCTGTCTCATCAAAAAGATATTTTTTGATTAGTTATTGGACAAACATAAAAACATTTTATATGATAAAACTTGCAAAAACAATTAAAAAGAACAAAATGTGTAATTCTTACTTAGGTCACCCCACTGAGCATCCTCAGGCAAGGCCAAATCTAGATCCCCTCAGAAATCCAAACCAACATATGCATAGTCGTCAATCATCATCATCTGGGGCCTTAACCAGTCAAAAAATGAATTATTGTACTTGATTATAGGCCCATCTATGTGATGAGCCATGAGGGTACACCACCTCAGCATCCTCGAATCCTATGGGGTCGGTAAACCCCAGTCAACCTGTAATCACAACAATGGAACCCTCTCAAGGAAGAAGGACACCAAAAGTGAGTTGTACCCAAAATGCTTCAAATTGCCCCTTGTACACTTCGTCAATTGCCTCTTCATACTGTGGAGAACTGCATCCAACCAGTTGAAGACCCGGGGCTCTGTGCACTCTATGGAGTATTGGAAGTAGCTCTGGAGAGCCATGTGTGGAGCCGCACTCCTAGCCATGTGTGCTATAGTGAACAAAATGGTTCACAGAGTCAAGTCTTGGACCCCCCAAATAGCAACCTTGCCCTTGCTTCGTTCTGCCTCAGGAACACAGTACTGGCGACAATACTCACTCATAGGGAGTTCGCCACCTCGGCCACTGGTCAAGCTAGCATGGTACCCACGCCGTGATAACCCTGTTAGAAGGTAGATATCCTCGATATCTAAAGTCAAAGTGTGGAATCCCACGTGAAACAATTGTTGGTCCACGTCCTACATATGAACTAGGTATTCCAACAATCTGAGTTGGGCCCTCATGCCTGGAATCCTGAAGAATTTCAAGAGCCCACAGTCTCAGAGGGTAGTGATAGTATTCAGGTCATTCCCAACAATGGCATCCTCCTCCTCATGTTCTCTTTCTCGCCACTCCAGCATCGTGATGGTCAAATACATGCACAAGAACCATAAGAGAAGGATCAACAACTTTTTTCAAAACTTGGTGTTGGGCTTGTGATTTAATGCATTTTATTGCAGATTCTTGGCTTCTTTCATGATTGAGTTGCTAAGATTTTCATACTTATGAAGTCTTCTTCTTATGGATTCTTGCAAAACCTTTCTCATATGCTTTGGCATTCTTCTGATATCATTGCAACACTATTACAAGAACATGCATCCATTTTGCTATCACTACTACCTTCAAACATCAGCCACTTCCAATCGTGTGTGTAAGCTATTAAATGGAGGTGTTCCAAATCTCTATGTTATTAATGGTATCACTCATTGTAACAATGGAATGGAAGTTTATAGAAATCAAGATAATGATGAAGGATCATTCGACTAAGTTCATATACTTGTCGTGAGGAGCCTGAATGGACAAATAGAATGTCATTGAAATGACATATTGTGCATACCAATCTGTGCATTGGTTAAGCTATTCGTTTTCCTGGTTTCTGGATGTGGCCATCAAGTTTTTAAATGTTGAGCACCATTCCTGGGACATTTTTCAGTCATTGCTGCCATGTGATTATGTGGATGCATTGTGCTCTTTTATAGGTGAAACCGTAAACTTCCTTCAAGACTGCCACATTGCGTCTTGTTTAAAAGATCTTCAAGAGAATTATCAATGCCATGTGTTTACTACCACGCAAAGAAAGTGAACAAGTTGATATCCAAGGCAATCCACCTAGCTCTATTCTTCTACGAATTGGTCAAATTCTCCTCAAACGCAAATGGTGGATAACCCATTCATGTTAAACTATTTTCTCAACTCCTTCTGTTTTGATCTTTTCTAGGTGTTTCTTTTACATTCTAAGAATAAATGTATTGCCTTATCTCATGAAACTTTGTGTCATGATATTAAGGCGTTCATGAGAATCAGTTGCATAATGTTGTTATCCATTTGTAAATGTAACCATATCACAAATGGTATTGCCTATATTAAGGGGTGTAGAAGCATTTGGTTGCACATGTAATCGATATAATTCTTATCAAGAGGCATAGGGTAAGGAACCGAAACAGAATTGTAACTGATCCAAAACTCTCTGTAAGAGATGCTATCCTCGATAGAGGGGGACATAAATGAGATGGAAGGAATTCGTGAATAGATATGGGGGATATTATGTAGAGATAGAATGTAGAACGTAAATAGATAGTAGAACATAGATAGAATAGACAGAAGGAGATAAGTGATTTTCCAACATTGTATTGTTCTCGTTTATTGAAGTAATAGAGTTGATTAATTCATGTCTTTTATCATTCATAGGATTTGATGTGATTTGTTTAAAGAAACTAACTGGTTGATGAAGAAGGCAGGGATCCCTTTTCCTGAGACAGGTTATGAGCATCATAATCAGATTTCAATTGCATCGATGAATTTGAAGTTTCAAAATGTAGTAGACTTTGATTAGTGTGTTAGTATTTAGTAGAATTTGAGTGAATTTCCAGTTATTGAGTTAGAGTGTAATTACAGTTTTTAGTTTCGATTTGTCCATTGGCTTCAGTTTTTACTTTCGAGCTTGATATCTAGTTTGGGTATTTCATAAATTAGGAAAGCTTCATTACATTATTACATTTCAATAGAGGATGCATACATGTTAGAAGTTGTTGAGTGATTGTGGAGTGATAAGTCGCAGAGTTAAATTATTTCCTATCATCAGTTTCTCAATAGATTATTTATATGCTTAAAACATGTTTTGTGAGCTAGTACAAAATCAGTGCAGGATTAGTGCAGAACGAGTGCAGAACAGGGAAGATTAGTATAGTTTCTTTCAACAGTTTCTTTTGAAGTAGATTGACATTCTTGAAACTCTCTCTTCAACCCTGCACATACAGTGTTGGTTCCTCTAAGTCTACCTCCCGGGGTTGACAATTAAATGTTGATTTACATGGTATATCTTTAGCCCAACATTTTGGCGCCATTGTCGAGGAGGAACTAAAAAGGATTGGAGAGTGGATACTGTGTTTATGGAAGGAAAAAGGGAGGAGGAGTTGTAATACGGGAGGTAAGAGCCTACACATCTACTGTAGTAGGTTCCTCCAAAGCTTTACCAAGTAGATTCAATTTCAGCAAGTATTTCTTTAAAAGAAAGGTGTGCTTTCATTTTCAGTAGTATGCAAGTGTGCTTTCATTACAACAATATCAGAGTGTATTTAGCAGCAAGAGAGTCTTCATTTCAGTAGTGGTAGATTTGATTCAGCAGTAAGAGAGTTTTTTATTTCAGCAGTATAAGAAGGTGTGCAGTTGATTCAGTAGAAGTAATCTTCATTTCAGCAAAGAGTGCCTTTCTTTTCAGCAGATGCCATTTCCTTTCAGTAGAGTTTTTGTTGCTTTAAGTTTACATAGAGAAAGTGTGTCTTCATTCTCAGTAGAAGGATATTTCATTTAGAAAGTGTGCAGATTTCATTTCAAGCAAGTCTAAGTTTGCAAATTAGTTTTCAGAATTGATTATTTGGTGTGACTTGCAAAGATTTTTAGCAAACCCCCTACAACAAAAGAAAAATCATAAAAATCAGTAAATGGATCCAAGCATGGTTGAACAAAAAAGAGATTGTTGAAGGAACTTTATTGCATATTGACAGAACTTAAAGAGATATATGTAGCTCAAGCGATGGAGGAGAAATCAGTTTATCCAGTTCTTCCCTTTGAGCATCCATGCCAACCTACAGAGAAGAGCGAGCAGTTAGAAATTCTAGCAGCAAAAGAAAATGGTATGCATGATTATATTGAACAGTGGTTTCAATCTGTTTCACAACTTTCAGATGCTCTTCTTCTTAAGCAATTATTGGAAATCAATCAACCGGTATTGCTTGCTTAGCATACCTTGGTAATTATGCACTTATATCTTCTATCAAAAGGTATGAGTCTATTGTTGATTCTGCTACATCGGTGACTTCATTGGTTATTTGCCTATACTTAAAAGAAATGTTTTCTTTAAGTAGGTAGGTAGGTAGGATAATGAATAAAAGATAGCACCTTCAAATAATTTGTTTTTTCTGCAAATAAAAAGAACAGTAGTTGCAATAAGAAATGGATTGAAAGTTGCTATGCAAATGATGAAGGGCCAGGTCTCTATTGAGCTAAAGTCAAGGGGAAGATGTTTAATTATTTTGAAAGAACATGCTAAGAGTGCAAGGGATCTTCACAGCAAGTTTCACATCAATCAAATGGAGAGATCTCGAGACTACTAGTATCCTCTTAATGTGCCAGTGTTAAAGAGGTGAATTTGTTTGCATGAGGACATGCAAAAAGACAGGCATGGGGGAATGTTGGGCTTGTGATTTAATACATTTTATTGCAGATTCTTGGCTTCCTTCACGATTGAGTTGCTAAGATTTTCATACTTATGAAGTCTTCTTCTTATGGATTCTTGCAAAACCTTTCTCATATGCTTTGGAATTCTTTTGATAGAATTGCAACACTATTACAAGAAAATGCATCCATTTTGCTATCACTACTACCTTCAAACATTAGGCACTTCCAATCATCTGTGTAAGCCATTAAATGGAGGTGTTCCAAATCTCTATGTTATTAATGGTATCACTCATTGTAACAATAGAATGGCAGTTTATAGAAATCGAGATAATGATGAATGATCATTCAACTAAGTTCATATACTTGTCGTGAGGAGCCTGAATGGACAAATAGAATGTCACTAAAATGACATATTGTGCATACCAATCTGTGCATTGGTTAAGCTATTCGTTTTCTTGCGTTTTGGACATGGCCATCAAGTGTTTAAATGCTGAGCGCCGTTCCTGGGACATTTGTCAGTCATTGTTGCCATATGATTGTGTGGATGTGTTGTGCTCTTTTATAAGTGAAACCGTAAACTTCCTTGAAGACTGCCACATTGACTCTTGTTTAAAAATCTCCAAGAGAATTATCAAGGCCATGTGTTTACTACCACGCAAAGAAAGTGAACAAGTCGATATCCAAGGCAATCCACCTAGCTATATTATTCTACGAATTGGTCAAATTCTCCTCAAACACAAATGGTGGACAGCCCATTCATGTTAAACTATCTTCTCAACTCCTTCTGTTTTGATCTTTTCTAGGTGTTTCTTTTACATTCTAAGAATACATGTATTGCCTTATCTCATGACACTTTGTGTCATGAGATTAAGGCGTTCATAAGAATCAGTTACATAATGTTGTTATCCATTTGTAAATGTAACCATATCACAAATGGTATCGCCTATCTTAAGGGGCGCAGAAGCATTTGGTTGCACATGTAATCGATATAATGCTTATCAAGAGGCACAGGGTAAGGAACTGAAACAGAATTGTAACTGATCCAAAACTCTATATAAGAGCCGCTATGCTCGATAGAGGGTGACATAAATTAGATGGAAGGAATTCGTGAATAGATATGGGGGATATTATGTAGAGATAGAACGTAGAACATAAATAGATAGTAGAACAAAGATAGAATAGACAGAAGGCGATAAGTGATTTTCCAGCATAGTATTGTTCTCATTTATTGAAGTAATAGAGTTGATTAATTTTTGTCTTTTATCATTCATAGGATTTGATGCGATTTGTTTAAATAAACTAACTGGTTGATGAAGAAGTCATGACTCCCTTTTCCTGAGACGGGTTATGAGCATCATAATCAGATTTCAATTGCATCGATGAATTTGAAGTTTCAAAATGTAGTAGACTTTGATTAGTGTGTTAGTATTTAGCAGAATTTGAGTGAATTTCTAGTTATTGAGTTAGAGTGTAATTACAGTTTTCAGTTTCGATTTGTCCATTGGCTTCAGTTTTTACTTTCGAGCTTGAGATCTAGTTTGGGTATTTCATAAATTAAGAAAGTTTCATTACATTATTACATTTCAATAGAGGATGCAGATATGTTAGAAGTTGTTGAGTGATTGTGGAGTGATAAGTTGCAGAGTTAAAGTATTTCCTATCATCAGTTTCTAAGTAGATTATTTATATGCTTAAAACACATTTTGTGAGCTATTACAGAATCAGTGCAGGATCAGTGCAGAACATGGTAGATTAGTATAGTTTCTTTCATTAGTTAATTTTGAAGTAGATTGACATTCTTCAAACTCTCTCTTCAACCCTACACATACATTGTTGTTTCCTCTAAGTCTACCTCCCCAGGTTGACAATTAAATGTTGATTTACATGGTATATCTTTAGCCCAACACTTGGCACATTTTTTATTGAGCAAAAATCAAATTTAAATTTCATTTTTCGGCCTCCGTAGGTGCCCCTTTATCACAGTGTGAGATTCTCGCAGGTCTCGCATGGCCAGCCTGCAAGAATGCTCGGGCATAATTTATGGCCCTAAAATGGACCTAAAACCTTGAAAATTGTCAATGAAAACTAGAAATAAACCATGGAAAAGGTAGAATATCGAGAGCTTACCTCGTTGGCGGAGACGGTTTGCCAAATAATCTCTTATGCCTCCTGCGATTGAGCAACGAAATTTGGGGGAAAATGAGGTGTATTGGGCAAATGTTTTGGCAAAATCACAATGAAAATGGTAAAATCCCTTTTTACCCATATTTATTCACATTTTACCATTTTTGTTGATTTTTATATTGTTTTGTCTATAAAACCTAATGCCTAATAGTCCTATGAGTGTGATTTTTTGTAGATATAGAAACTTTGAAGTGCACATGAAGGAGTACAAATGTTTATCTTTTTTGTCGCATGTACGACTATTTTTTAGGGTTTTAAAAAAAACCTCAAGCTCAGTCTTCGTTCGTTCTCATGCTCAAAAATACATGAGAACGTAACTGAGTATACTTTTCTCATCTTTTCACACTCGTCATGGTCACACAAAAATGACGAACACAAAGGAGTAACCTTTAATCTCTTTTCGCACTCCATAAAAAGAAAAAGATGGCTGAGTGACCTTGTTTTGTTCACGCTCGTAAAAGTATTTGAACGAAACATTCGATGGGAGATAGTTTATCACTTTTTCGGTCCTGTCGAACTATTTTACGAAAAATGAACTGAAAGAGTTCACTTTAAGTGTTTTTCAGACTCTCAAAACATGAAAAACCCCCAAGTTTTCTATCTTTGGACTCATTAAATAAACATCGAAAGACTTGCAATGGCACCGAGCCACTCCTTCCTAGGGTTTGTTAAATATACTCAGAGGGACTCATCCGAAGGATGATCTTACATCAACAATCATATGTTATCCTCCTCAAGCTTACGTAAAAATAAAGAGGTACTTGCCATAAATGGTGGGGGAAATTTTGGGAAAGGGATAGGTTTTCATATTCATATTAAAGGCAGTAAGTGTCGCTCTTGAACATAACACCCCCTATTCATCATTTAAATCCAGTTTTGGAAATCCATTTGTCTCTCATTCGACTTGCCACAAGGTCATATCCTGGGTCGTCTTTGAGTCAGTGTTGCCAAGTCCTTGGTCATGTCATTCATATGTTCAAGAGAAGTTCATCCAAGCCCTCTATTGAGTCGACCATCTATAGTTATCCATCCTTACTATGTCGACCTTCCCTGTGTCTGTTTCAACCTGTATTCATACTCTATTTCACCCTCAAAATCTATTACTTATTTTGTGTCAATGATGGGGGATGCATCAAGGCCCTCCTGTGACGAGTCTTGCTCCATCAAATCCAACTCATTATCTGGAAACAAAACTTAGAAATTATCTGGTACCTTGGAACTTGCATGCCTCAATGGAAGGTTTGTTGGCAATTTTTTAACAGGTAGCATATGCTTGTCATTGATGGCAAGTACAACAGTGAAGATGGCAGGATCAGAGTGTGAATTGATGGAAAAATAGGAACAACGTAAACTCAGGAGGAATTAGCGCAGAGTCGAATGCAGTTCGTTTAACAGGTAGAAGGATAACATTAAGGGCATCCATATTTCTCCATCTGTATGAGAAAGGAAGAAGGATAAAATCCCTTAGGGATCTGAGCGTGTGAGAAGATCAGGAGAGACACCACTGAGTGTGCATGTGAAGACTCTGCAGAGGCGCAGAAGTCCAAGAATCCCTTGGGGATTCGGAAGTGAAATCTCAGGAGGAACAACATTGAGGAGAACACGTGCAGCAAAGCTCAATATACAGGAGTTCACAGAGGATAAGGAAGACAAAGGTCGAGGCCATTGAGAACTTGTAATTCTCCCAAGGTTGGGAGGAAAGTGTGCAAATCTCAGGAGGGAGCACAGTCGTCGTCAGATCGGCTGAAGAAGAAGATCTAGACTGTTGGTTTCTACGTCTAGGAGGATCTCAGGAGAAGCCTACAGAAGGGAGAGATTGAGAGCTGTTGGATCTCATTCAGAAATCCCATCAGCCATCAGATCGGACAGGAGCTACATGAGGTTTACCATCGGGAAAAGACAAGGTGAAATCCCAAAAGGAGGGTTGACTCATCGGGGTTTCACATATCGGGAATCTCGTGAGCCAATGCATTGCTGCATTGAAAAAATTGAAACCCCGACGAGTGGTAAGACTGCGATCATGGGGATAACGGTCATATGGGCCAGGAGCCTAGCCAGGAGAGCTAGTGCGTAAAGAGAGCATCGGGATTCAAGGGATCGTGAATCTTGAGGACATACATGTTTTGACATTGGAAAGTCTGAAACCCCGATGAGGAGGTTTGGCTGCAGTCATATAGGGGGAAATCACGTGGACCACGAGCTTAGCCAGAGGGCTAATTGAAGTTAGAGGCGTCATATCTAAGTGCAGGGTCTAACCACCGTTGGATCGAGGAAAACCTGCACGATCTTTAAAAAGTGCAAGGAGTAGAGGGATCACAAATCCTGGAAGTATGAGGACCATCCATCTCAGGGGGTTATGTCGACCGTTGATCCAACTCCCTCTTAGGGTTTCGAGGATCGAGAGTTGGAGATGTCAAAGGATATTGACATCAAGAATCCCAAAATTGTGATGTGTGAAATCCCAACTGAACCTGAACCGTTAGATCAAGATGTGATCTAGACTGTCGACCCGACTCACGTCAGCAGACCACATCAGCTAGGAACACATGACACAACCAAGTAATGACAAGTGTCAGACTGATTCAATATTTCAGGCACAGTAAGTCACGAATCAGAAGTGACACATGGCAGTATTCAACACGTGTCAATCCATGTGTGACGTCAGCAGATGGACACCACGTCGGAGTTTCGAGGATCGCGTTTTGGAAATGTCAAAGAAACATTGCAATAGGAATCTCGATTTCTCGATATGAAAAATCGCGACTTAAATCACAACCATTGAATCAAGATCAAATCTGGACCATTGATTCCAGTCAATGGAGAGGCATCGAGGATCGAGAGTTAGACATGTCAAAGAAAATTGACATCAGGAATCTCGATATCGCGATAGGCGAAATTGCGATATAATCTGAACCGTCAGATCAAGTGTTGATTGGAGGGCTACTAATGCACGACACAGTGAAACTACCAGAAACCATTGATGGCGTCTGCTAGAGAATTTGAAGAAACCCCTGTGTGATTTCCAGAGGAGATGAAGAGTCTCCAAGCTTCCTCCAAGTGAAGGAAGACTATTTTTAGAAGGGATTGACAGATGGATGAGCCTGGAAGCCTGTAACTAAAACAGAGAAGGTGAGCTCGACTGTCATAGAGAAGACGAAGAGTCCCAACTGCCAGAGAGGCTGAGGAATCTCAACATAACATCCAGTGATGCTGAACACATGGAAAAACGGCCAGAGAAGCTGAAGAGTTACGATGATGATCACGCAGAGAACTCGAGAGGTGGAGGAGATTGGCATGGTATGAGCATGCATAGGAATGGAAAATATTGCATGCATAATATACACAGAAGCTATATATACATGGTACAGAGAAGAGATGAGGGAGTTGTTGTTGTTGTTGGTTGATGTGGTTGTTGTTGGTGAAGGTGATTCATGTGTGAAGAAGGAGGAGAGTGCAACAGCTGAATAGCACAGAAGAGGAACTGTGCAGTGAATGGACATGGAGCATAGAACATAAAAAGCGGAAGAACAGATAGTGCAAGTAATGTGTACATAAAGGCAATGAGGTAGACAGAGCAACGAAATGCAGCAGAACAATGATAAGTCTGGTAAGCCATTGTTGAACATTATATCACTGTAATAAGTTTCAGTAGCAAAGATTTATATTTCAGGGTGGTTGGGAGGAGATAGGGAGGACTGGTGTCCTAAAAGGTTCAAGTGGGTGCTTGAACACAGGGAGTTGGTACTTCCTTCTAGTTGGTGCTAGAGAAACCAAGGAGTTGGTGCTAGAGAAACCAGGGAGTTGGTGCTTCCTTC
>ML802686.1:323364-343931 GCA_009831015.1 Picea engelmannii | reverse complement strand
ATCACAACATCTCGCCCATACATAATGCATGTTGTAGGAATGGTAGGAAGATATTAGGCTGCACCTAAACAGAGTCATTTGCAAGCTGTCAAAAGGATATTCAGGTACTTAAAAGAAACAATGACTTATGGTCTATGGTATCCCAGAAATCAAAGTCTTCAGTTGACTTCTTATTCATATGCATATTGGGCAAATTGTGTTGATGAGAGAAAAAGCACCAGTGGAGGAGCCTTCTTCTTGGGTAACTCCTTAGTAGCCTGGCTTAGTAAAAAGCAAGGTTCCATTTCTTTATCAACCACAAAGGTAGAGTACATTACTGTTGCTACCAGTTGCACACAGGTATTATGGATGATTCAGACACTTGCAGACTTAGAGGTAAAATATATTGCACCGATCCCAATTCATTGTGATAACACAAGTGCCATCAGTGTGTTTAAAAATCCTGTCTTCCACTCCAAGACAAAACATATTCCCATAAAATATCATTTTCTGAGAGAGCAGGCCACCAATCAGATTGTTTAGGTCCATTACATTCCCACTATAGAACAAATTGCAGACATCTTTACTTCCCCTAGCCAAGACACCATTTGAATATCTCAGACAGAAGTTGGGTGTCATTTCGTTTCACACCTATAAGAGTCCATCTTGTTAGGGGGAGATTTGTATTATTTGAATATCTAATGCCTCCTAAAATTATCGCAATAGCTCAGGGGGAGCATGTCTCTTGTTTGACATTGATGTCAAAGGGGGAGAAAAGAATTTGGTTGCCTTAGTTGCCATCAATGCCAAAGGGGGAGATTGTTGGAAAATGTTTAACAGGTAGCATATGCTTGTCATTGATGGCAAGTACAACAGTGAAGATGGTAGGATCAGAGTGTGCATCAATGGAAAAATAGGAACAACATAAGCTCAGGAGGAATTAACGCAGAGTCGAATGCAGTGCGTTTAACAGGTAGAGGGATAACATTAAGGGCATCCATATTTCTCCATCTGCAGGAGAAAGGAAGAAGGATAAAATCCCTTAGGGATCTGAGCGTGTGAGAAGCTTAGGAGAGACACCACTGAGTGTGCATGTGAAGACTCTGCAGAGGAACAAAAGTCCAAGAATCCCTTGGGGATTCGAAAGTGAAATCTCAGGAGGAACAACGTCGAGGAGAATGCGCGCAACAAAGTTCAAGATACAGGAGTTCGTAGAGGAGAAGGAAGACAAAGGTCGAGGCCATTGAGAACTTGTAATTCTCCCAAGGTTGGGAGGAAAGTGTGCAAAGCTCAGGAGGGAGAAAATTCGTCGTCAGATCGGCTGAAGAAGAAGATCTGGACCGTTGGTTTCTACATCCAGAAGGAGCTAAAGAGAAGCCTACATAAGGGAGAGATCGAGAGTCGTTGGATCTCATTCAGAAATCCCGTCAGCCGTCAGATCGGATAGGAGCTGCATGAGGTTTACCATCGGGAAAAGCCAAGGTGAAATCCCGAAAGGAGGGTTGACTCATTGAGGTTTCACATATCGAGAATCCCGTGAGCCAATGAATTACAGCATTGAAAAGCTCGAAACCCCGACGAGTGGTAAGACTGCAGTCACGGGGATAACGGTCATATGGGCGAGGAGCCTAGCCAGGAGAGCTAGTGCATAAAGAGCACGTTGGGATTCGAGGGATCGTGAATCCTGAGGACATACATGTTTTGACATTGCAAAGTCCAAAACCCCGATGAGGAGGTTTGGCTGCGGTCATATAGGGGGAGGTCACGTGGACCATGAGCTTAGCTAGAGGGCTAATTGAAGTTAGAGGCGTCAGATCTGAGTGCAAGGTCCGACCACCATTGGATCAAGGAAAACCTGCACGATCTTTAAAAAGTGCAAGGAGTAGAGGGCTCACAAATCCCAGATTTAGGAGGACCGTCCATCTCAGGGGGTTATGTGGACCGTTGATCCGACTCCCTCTCGGGGTTTCGAGGATCGAGAGTTGGAGATGTCATAGAATATTGACATCAAGATTCCCGAAATCGCGATATGTGAAATCCCTACTGAACCTGAACCGTCAGATCAAGATGTGATCTAGACCGTCGACCCGAATCACGTCAGCAGACCACGTCAGCTAGGAACATGTGACACAACCAGGTAATGACAAGTGTTAGACTGATTCAACATTTCAGGCACATGTAAGTCATGAATCAGAAGTGACACATGGCAGTATTCAACACGTGTCAATCCATGTGTGACATCAACAGATAGACACCACGTTGGAGTTTCGAGGATTGCGTTTTGGAAATGTCAAAGAAACATTGCAGCAGGAATCCCGATTTCTCGATATGCAAAATCGTGACTTAAATCACAGTCATTGAATCAAGATCAAATCTGGACTGTTGATTCCAGTCAATGGAGAGGCATCGAGGATTGAGAGTTAGACATGTCAAATAAAATTGACATCAGGAATCCCGATATCGCGATAGGTGAAATCGCGATATAATATGAACCGTCAGATCAAGTGTTGATCGGAGGGCTACTGATGCATGACACAGTGAAACTACCAGAAACCATTGATGGCGTCTGTTAGAGAATTCGAAGAAACCCCTGTGTGATTTCCAGAGGAGATGAAGAGTCTCCAAGCTTCATCCAAGTGAAGGAAGACTATTTTTATAAGGGATTGATAGATGGATGAGTTTGGAAGCCTGTAACTAAAACAGAGAAGGTGAGCTCGACTTTCACAGAGAAGACGAAGAGTCCCAACTGCCAGAGAGGCTGAGGAATCTCAACATAACATCCAGTGATGCTGAATGCATGGAAAAACGGCCAGAGAAGTTGAAGATTTACGATGATGATCACACAGAGCACTCGAGAGGTGGAGGAGATTGGCGCGGTATGAGCATGCATAGGAATGGAAAATATTGAATGCACAAGATGCACATAAGCTATATATACATGGTACAGAGAAGAGATGAGGGAGCTGTTGTTGTTGGTGGTTGTTGTGGTTGTTGTTGGTGAAGGTGATTCATGTGTGAAGAAGGAGGAGAGTGCAACAGCTGAATAGCACAGAAGAGGAACTGTGCAGTGAATGGACATGGAGCATAGAACATAAAAAGTGGAAGAACAGATAGCGCAAGTAATGTGTGCAGAAAGGAAATGAGTCAGACAGAGCAACGAAATGCAGCAAAACAGTGATAAGTCTGGTAAGCCAATGTTGAACATCATATCACTGTAATAAGTTTCAGTAGCAAAGATTTATATTTCAGGGTTGTTGGGAGGAGCTAGGGAGGATTGGTGTCCTGAAAGGTTCAAGTGGGTGCTTGAACACAGGGAGTTGGTGCTTCCTTTTAGTTGGTGCTAGAGAAACCAGGCAGTTGGTGCTTCCTTCTAGTTGGTGCTAGAGAAACCAGGGAGTTGGTGCTTCCTTCTAGTGGGTGCTAGAGAAAACAGAGAGTTGGTGCTCTCAGCAAGTTGTATCTTGTGAAACTGAGGTTGTATCCTCATTATGATTTGGTGCTCATATGTATGATACTGTAAAGATTGTAACCATTACTTATCATATAAAGAAAAAGAGGTTTTTACCCTACATGGATTTCCTCGGGAAATATCTGTCTCTGTGTTTCTCATATATGTGAATGATGCTAAAAGTTCCATTGTTTATTTCCCTTCATTATTGTGATCATCATTTAGTGTCTCTACAAAGATTTTAAAAGAACCATAATTGTTTAAGCACGGTAACAACTGATTCACCCCCCCTCTCAGTTGTCTAACAAGGTTTCCTTGCTTTCAATAGTGAGTTTTCATTATTGACCCCTGATCGGGAGGTTCTGTTGAGTGTTTGACCTCAGCTCATTTATTCACATTCATTGGATTGTACTAGTGTAACTTGGGAGTCATTGACATTAATGGTGATTTCGCTCACACTTGTTAATGGTTTCATCAATGACCGGTAATCAAGTGATTTCTACCATGTTTGAATTCATCATATGTAATCGCATGGATAGATTCGTACTTTCAGGTGACAGGATTGAAGACCCTGGATCTCATCTTTTTGATCTAGGTTGTGACGGAGTATGTATGATTTGCATCGGCACATAGATCCACTTTGTATGTCATGTGGCTATGCCATCTTAATTTAAGTCTTCTCGCATAGATCCACAGTGTATTCCTAATGGCTATGCATTATTTTGATGACATGGATCCATGGTGTATGATTGGTGTCCATGACCTACATTCATGATGTCATCCATTTGTGATCTGAGTATGCGAATGCCTATCTCAGAACCAGTATTATATTCTGCAGATGCTTGGTTGTTTGCAGGGTTCTGATTAGGTGCGCTCTTGGTCTCTGACACACACACGCAGTTTACAAAGTATTTCAGTTGTCACAAGTTCTGGCCTAATACTTTGGGGGGCATTTTGTTACACGTGATTTTGGTCACTCTGGTGGTGTCTCAACAGTGATGTATTCAGGCTCCCAACAAGGACTTTTTGCCTAAGAAAACTGGCTCCTGTCTTCTTCCAAAAACATATTTTTAAGATGAGTTCGCAGGTTGCCTATGATATAGGGTGTGATAATCCTTCATTATCGTAGGCCACCCACACTTAGGGTGTGAACTTCTCGCATTCTTCTTCATATATAGGGTGCGAACCTATTTTTATGTTTGGAAAGAAGAAGAGGTCACCAAGGTTATATAAGGGGATCTTCTAGAAAATGAGTTGGAATTCATATGGTTTTCATTCTACTGACTTCTCAGATTTGGTGGGATCATCCTCATCCATGTAACCATCTCTACTTCTACTACATATTGAAACATTTCTCATGGAAAAGGTTAAGCAAGATTGAATGAAGAATTGATGAGAGAATTGTGTGAAGAACCCTGCTTGGACAGAAGCTTAAAGGCTCTATTTGGTCTATCAAGAGGTTTTTGATATTCTTCATGCAAGTACAAAGAAAGTGTGTGTGGTGGAACCAAGGGTCACTAAAAGGAAGCTTGCAACATCAAGGCGATCAAGATGTATCTTCTACTTTCATTTAATATGATACAGTGGCATGTCCCTTTCCCATAAAGTCACTTTTACTTTATTGCGTAACTCCTTGATCATATGCATAGGTTGATATTGACTATACTTTTTCACCTTCACTTTGGTTGGTTTTTGTTGTCTTGGTATTGACCTCATAAGAGCACCAGAGAGAAGCAGGAACAACAAAGACCTAGGAAGCGATACAAAGGTATGTCACTCGTTTCTTCTCATCAGTAGATTCAATGATCACAACTTAGGGAAAGAGTTGTGTCCTGTCCTATTTTTTCTAGATCTAGGTGGATCTAGGGAGATATGTTAGTGTCCACACCTACCGATTTATCCGATAACATCCACACCTACGTAGTTTTTTTTTTTTTAAATAGTTTCAAAGATTTACCCAATATCTAATTTAGAAATGGTGGCCATGCTAACCAACATCCATCTTATTACAACTTCACCACTTATAATCATTTGTATTAAAAACATTTCTAGGATATACCTTGAGATGTTGTCTTCAATCTTCCATTAGTCCCATTCACTTTGGAACTTCCCAAAGAAAGTCATGGTTGCATTACCAAAACTGTTTTTTTTCCTTATTCATGAGAGTGAACTTGTATGCACTCCCAAAATGGAAATACCACATTCAATTGTAAAATTTGGACTGGACCCACCCTGGTACATCTTCTTTCCAATGCAACAAGCAACACTCATTTTAGTTCTGGGTAGAGGTAATGTTTTACTAAGTATACATATTTAAGACTAGTTTCATAACTAATAAAAAAACCTAACTTCACAACATGTATATTTGAAAGTAGAGTGAACCAAAATATGAAATTATAATAGAATGGAATTTTTTATGTATCATGTGCACCCTATAAACTTTGTTCACTAAATTTAACTCAAAAACCAGTATCTAGCAAACCTTGTAATTTAACTTGTCAGAAGGAGCCAAACCCAAATGTCATTTTCTCTGATACCGAATGCTATGGACCAAACACAGAAAATAACATAAAAATATAATAAATGAGTAATGCCATGCCTTAAGAAATATAGAGAATGAATGAATAAGAAGCCTCTTTGAGGAGGTAACCTTTGTTTACAATATATTCCTTTTATAATATATCTCAATTGAAAAAGATGAGATGATTCCTAAAAGTATCCTTGGTGTGTGTGTGTAGAGACACACACACACACCCACACATATAACATGTTGTGTCGAGACAACAACAATTATAATAGTTCTTCAAAGAGTTTCTCAAAAAATTACATATTTCTAGTTCATTAAACACAAACAAAAAGGTAGTTACTAGCCTAGCATTCCAAGTATTATTAAGGTGGTATGTTGAATAAACTAACATAAAATGAAAATATAGTGAAAAACATCCATACTATAGTTTATTTCACAATTGTTTTGGTATTTTGGCTCTTCTCCAATGCGTTGGTTGCCCTTGTCTTTGATATTCATCGGAAATTGGTACCTTGTTTCAACCTCTTCCTTCCCACCTGTTGGAGCAAGTTATCTTGGGAGCAAGGTCTAAGGAAATAGTGCAGCAAACGAAGAAGGTAGATAAGGAATGGACCAAGGCAACAACGCGCACTAGGAAATGAGGAGAAAGCAGTGCAAAAGGAGGAAAAGGAAGCAACGTGCTAAGAAGAAAGGGAAACCAATGCAAAGAAATTGCAGATTAGCACGTGAAGGCAGTTAGAATGTGGAAACTTTGATTCCACCTAGAGTTATGGTTTTGGTAGTCAATGTAAAGGGTTTTTTCCCACCCTTTTGTATAAATATGATGTATGATTAAGATAGAAGGTGTCAATCTTAGAACTCATGTGTGAAAATCGTATCTTGGAGACCCTTTTTGAGTCTTGGGTCTTTGATATGTTTTGGGTCGAAGTATCATTTTTGGTTATATAGT
Organism: Picea engelmannii; assembly: GCA_009831015.1. Classification (NCBI taxonomy): domain Eukaryota; kingdom Viridiplantae; phylum Streptophyta; class Pinopsida; order Pinales; family Pinaceae; genus Picea; species Picea engelmannii. The sequence goes on along the minus strand of ML802686.1, from coordinate 337,028 downwards.
TGAGGATATAATGGAGATTTATGGAGTGTAACTAAGGGTCAGGCTTCAAGTTGTGGAGCTTGGTGCGATGTTGGTCAACCTCACCAATACTAAAACCTATGATGTAATGCACCCAACGTAGGACTTTTTGATGAAGAATAATAAATAAGAATAATATATTTATGGACATAGCTCAAGGGGGGGTGAACCACAATAAAACATGGTGTTTATATGTGTGTGTTCTCTGATGTGTTATATTCTTGATGATGAATGAAGAAATAAATGAATGACTGTTGAATTTTATTTACAACGAGTGATAGAATAGTGTGATGTTTTCTGCAAAATGAATCTTATTGAATGGATAGAATAGTAGATCTGATGAATGATGATATGGTAGAATGAATTTTGAAATAGAAGAATAAGTCTAATATGCCTAACATCCCCATGAGTTCCATCCCTTCCATGATTGCATCCACTTGGTTCATGCAATCACCCATAATCCATCTCAGGTGAGACTGCATTGTGCACTCTATGCACAATTTTTCCTTCTGGTTTACTAAGGGGGCCGATGGTTTCTAGTATTTTGATGCAAAACTAAGGTAGAACCTGGGCCAGTCCATACATCTAACAAATGGTTCCGCTGTCAGGACCTCTTGGACCAAGATATTTTGGGAGAAAGGTATGAGGTAAGTGCAAAACAAATGAAGAAGGTAGATAATGAATGGACCAAGGAAGCAGTGCACACCAGGAAATGAGGAGAAAGAAGTGCGCAATAAGGAAAGGGAAGTAACGTGCCAGGAAGAAAGGAAAATCAACGAGACAAAATTGTGGATTAGCGTGCGAAGGAAGTTTGAATGTGGAAAAGTTGATTCCACCTAGAGTTAGGGTCTTAGTAGTCAATGTAAAGGGTTTTTACCCACATTTTTATATAAATATGATGTATGAGGTAGATAGGAGGTGTCAATCTTAGAACTCATGTGTGAAAATCCTATCTTGGAGAACCTTTTTGAGTCTTGATTCTTTCATATGTTTTGGGTCGAAGTATAGTTTTGGTTCTATAGATGAGGAGCTAATGGAGATTTATGGAGTTTAATTAAGGGTCAGGTCGCAAGTTGTGGAGCTTGGTGCAATACTGAACAACCCCAACAATACTAAAACCTATGATGTAATGTGCACAACGCAAGACTTTTTGATGAAGAATAACAAATAAGCATAAGATATTTGTGGACATAGCCTAAGGGGGGGTGAACCACAATAAAACATGGTGTTTCTATGTGTGTGTTATATGATGTGTTATATGCTTGATGATGAATGAATAAATAAATGAATGACTCTATTGAATCTTATTTACAACGCACAATAGAATAGTGTGATGTTTTCTGAAGAATGAATGTTACTGAATGGATATAATAGTATATTTGATGAATGATGGTATGGTAGAATGAATGTTGAAATAGAAAAAAAATTATAATATGCCTAACATCCCCATGAGTTACATCTCTTCCATGATTGTAGATACTTGGGTCATGCAATCACCCATAAGCCATCTAGGGTGAGACTGCATTGTGCACTCTGTGCGTAGTGTTTCCTTCTGTTTTACCAGGGGGGCGATGGTTTCAAGGGTTTTTTTTGGAGAACTAAGGTAGAACCTGGGTCAACCCATACATCCAACAAATGGTTCCTTTGTCAGGACCTATTGGAGCACGCTATTTTGCAAGCAAGGTCCTATTGGATTACTGAGAGGGGGGGTGAACCAGTAATAGAGAAATAATATTTTTTAACCACAAAATGCAAGTGTTATATAAATGTCGCATTATCATCCAATAGTTTCATAGTAAATAAACAATGAAAAAATGAGAAATCATACACATACACAGTACACCAATGTTTTTACGTGGAAACCCAAATCGGGAGAAAACTACAGAATGTTTTTTCTTATATGTTTTTAAGAATTACATCCATTGGAAGCACCAACTTCCTTTGTTTCCCAGCTGCAACTAGAAGGAGGCTCCAACCCCCTAGTTTCTCAGGCTACAACCTGAAGGAAGCTCCAAATCCCTAATTCTCTAGATATAACCAAAAGGAGGCTACAACCCCCTATGTTCTCCGGATACAAGCATAAGGTGGCTACAACCATCTTTCCTTACCCTATCCAACTGCCATGGCGTAGAAGTAGAATGATGGAACCAATGCCACACTATCACTGTGAGATATATTGTTGTAAACCTGTACCAATCAAACTGCACCAAACAATGTGTACCAATAACCTGAACCATGCATCAAACTATACCTCAACCTGTAATCAACCTGTACCATAAACAAGTGCATCAACCATGCACTAACTTGTACCTCAACTTGTAATCAACCTGTACCATAAAAAAGTGCATCAACCATGCACCAACCTATACCAAACAACCTATAATCATCATGTACCATAAACAAGTACATCAACCATGCATCAACCTATACCTGAACTTGTACCATGAACAAGTGCATCAACCATGCACCAACCTGTATCAAACAACTTGTAATCAACCTGTACCATAAAAAAGTGCATCAACCATGCACCAAGTTGTACCTCAGCCTAAAGATCTCATCAATTTCATCATCCAAATCTGATTTGTAACTCTATAATAGACCTGGTGTATATGATCACATACCTAAAAACCTTCCTTAACTTTAACAACAAGAGAATAACATTTTATCAAACTTTATTTTAGTCTCACATGAGTAATTTTGGATTAGTCAAAAACCCTAACTTGAAATAATAATAACTGTGTACTTGTAATGAATAAATATCTAAAAAATGGTACACAACATTCTTCAGTGTCTTTTATGTAATTCCTCCATATTTCACTACTTGCAACCTCTCAGGAAATGGGTTATAGAAAAAATGACATACATTGTTGAATTTTGGCTTATTCTAGAGAGTGAACTTGTAGAGTGTGTCCCGCACAGAATATTTGTTGTATGGATATAAAAATTGTACACAGAATACTAAAGGATGTACCCTAACCAATAAATTTTATCTTAGTTAATTTGTATCGGTTTTGAAGAAGTTATGGTGTTTTTACCCAAAACACTTGTTTTAGACTAGTTTCAGGACTAGCCACAAACCCTATTTTCCATGGAGTGTAAATACAAAAATAAAACGACCCACAAGCTAAAAATTTTACCACAAATAATTGGATATGTTTCCTCAACAACCTCCCAATTTCAATGTCAGAATCATTCTAGAAAAAAAATTATTACAAAAATGGTGAGATGACCTGTAAATAACATACCTTAGAAAGCATCATCAAAAGAATTTATCCTCCCTTGAATTTCGACCTTCTTTACTTCACCTTCTATGAAATTCAGAATAGATATCCTTTGGTTACCTCAGTAACCTATATATATTCAATATGCTCAAGTGTAATTAAAATGAGAGATCTTTGCCTCTTATTTATACTTTCATGGAGCTTCCTCAAGGGGTTACCTTTAACCATCTTAACCCATTTTCCTTATTTTAAGGTTAACCTACTTCTAACCACTTGTCAACTTAGTAATTTCCCCATTAACTTTATTATTTAAATAATTTATTTTGTATTCAATTTGACTTATAGTACACTCATCACTTCACTTTATTATTTACCTTCTAAAATCTCTTAAACCACTTTGGCTACTTTGACCTTTTGGGGCTTCTAGCTGACTCATGAGGGTTCTTCAACTTCACATGGCCATAAATCTCTAACCGTGAGGATTTATGTGATGTTCCACATACCACTAGAAATGGCATGACATGTACTATCCATATAGAATATTCTTACCTACAAATATATCAAAACTCATACCATTATCCATCAAACAAACTTGGGTCCACTACCCAAACCTTTCTCCAACTTCACATGGCCATAACTCTCTAACTGTGAGGAGTTATGTGACGTTCCACATACCAACAGAAATGGAATGACATGTAATATCCATATGGAATAGTCTTACCTACAAATATATAAAAATCATACCATTATCCATCAAACAAACTTGGGTCCATTACCCAAACCATTGTGCTACCGAAATTTGTTACCGAAATCTCTTCAAGGGTTGATATAAATGATAACCAAATAATCAGCAATATACCCCTTTTTCATTGATGGAAACACTCTGATGCAATATTGAAGTCGCATCACTCATGATCCCCCTGTGACCATCACTCCCCCTAGAACCATGCCTCTGTGTTCTTTCTCTAAGCTTGCATATGATAAATCTTCCCCTTTGTCATTAATAAAAAAGGTATCTTTCCATCTGGGGATGCTCCCCCTAACTGAACTATCCATGGGGATACTCCCCCTAACTGAAATCTTCCTGAAATTGATCTCCCAACCTGAATTGTCTTATTTATGGTGCTTACTCATGTAGATCTAAGACATATATGATAATCATTCAAAAGAATTCATTTTGGATTATAAATTACTCTGCATCTCTGGCGAAGATACTCAAAGTCTTCTCTTGGAAGCAGTTTTGTAAAGATGTCTTCCACTTGTTCTTTTTTGCCCACATATTAAACTTTGGTGTTCTTCTTTGCAACATGTTCCCATAGAAAGTGATACTTTATTGGAATGTGCTTCATCTTGGAGTGCATCATCAGGTTCTTTGAGATACTGATGGCGCTTGTATTATCACAGTAGAATGGAATGGAATCATCATACTCAACCTGTATATCTGTCATAGTTTGTTTCATCCATAGAACCTGTGTACAACATGTTGTTACTCTACCTCAGCTGTAGATAAGGATATTGATGATTGTTTCTTTCTTAACCATGATACTAAACACTCACCCAAGTAGAATGTTTCTCCACTGGTGCTTCGTCGATCGTCAATGCAACTTGCCCAATTTGCATCTGTGTAGGCAATAAGTGATAGATCCTTTCCTTTTGGATACCATAATGCAAACTCTCTCATTCCTTTGAGATATCTGAAAATCCTCTTCACTGCTAATACATGTGATTCCTTTGGTGTTTCTTGAAATTGTGCCACCTATCCAACTACCCGCATTATATCTAGTCTGGATGTTGTCACATATAGTAAGCTACCAATCATTGACCTGTATTGCCTCTGGTCTCTAGACTTTGAATCATAATATTTTCTCAACTTGCAACTCCTTTGCATAGGAGTGGTAACTAGTTTGCAATCTTCCATTCTGAACCTCTTTAGCATTTCTCTGATATACTAAGTTTTAGAAATTAAAATTCCTTGGTTTCTTTGACATATCTGAAGACCCAAAAAGAAGGATAGTTCTCCAAGTAATTATATTTCAAATTCATTCTACATATCCTTTTCAAATTTATGTCTTAACCTATCATTAGTACTTCAAAAACAATATCATCAACATAAATTTCAATTAATAAAATACTACCTTGAGTTACCTTGATGTAGAGGTTGTTCTATGCAGTTCCTTTCCATAACTCGTAGGGAGTTTTCTCATTGTTGTTTCTGAGAATTACTATGTTTACTAAAACTCTGGAAGATGCTCGTAGGATGGTTCTGTGATTTGTCTCAACTACCACATAGACTCTCCCTGTCTATTATTCATATAATCTGGGATTCTCTAAGTCAAATGGCTCAGAACAATTATTTATCTGATGTGTATTCATCATCATCTTCATTGGTAGATTCATCATCTCTCTGAGATCTAACTTCTTTCCTTCTGTCTATAGATTCATCTCTCACTATAGTGCCTGAAAGTACAATCTCTTGAACTTGTTATTTATTTACATGTCCTTCTTTTCTTTCAGTTATTTTCCAAACCTTTATGTATCCCTCATCTTTCCTTTTCTCTGTAGAATTTTCTTCATATCGCTTTATTTCCAGTCTTGCAATCTCTAAGACCTAGTCTTTGTTCATCTTTTCTTCGTGTTTTGAACATCCACTGTCAACATACCAACCATGCTTCTTCTGCTTAGCTTGTAGAGAGAGTGTGCACTCTTCATTTCTATATTGATTCTACTTTCTTATCCATGTTCTCTTATGAGGCTCTTGTCTATGAATTTTTTGGTTCTATTGTGGTTCTCTAGGAGAGACTGTCATTCTACAATCTTTGCCCATGTGTCCAAAGTTATTGCACTTGTATCATTCTACTTCAGTGCTCAATGATTCAAACCTGTTGTAGCTTCTTATATTTGTTTCACTAGACCTTCTTGGATAACCATTTTGTGTATGTCTTTCAAAATTGTTTATGTTCCTACTATTAGCTTTGCAACTTAAGGCTTTATGTCAAAAATTATTACATGCATAACATAAACCAAAAAATATAGTTTGATACCTGGGAGTTGAAGATATTATGAAAGGAGTTACTCTTATGAATCCTTCTTCTTCCTGAGGCCTATTTGTTTCTGTCAGTCGTCGATTCTAAAATATGAATCTTATCAGTGGAGGACTGTCCCTATAATCTTCCTTGTAGGTCTTCCTATCCCCTTTGATTGTTTCGTCATAACTTTTTCGATATGTTTCTTCTTTTGTTTCTTTGGAGCTTGATACATTTTATGTCTGATTGTATCCAAGTCCGAACTTGTCATGATTAGGCATTTGAATACTAATAATGTCATCCAAAACATTTGAGTTGTTCTGCATATTTTTCTTTTGAAGATCCTTTCTCAATGTGACAATCTTTTCTTCCAAATTTCCAATGATCCTGTCTCTTTATTCTAAATTTTCTTTGAGTTATTCTTTAATTCTTTTATATTCTTCTATTTGAACCTTCAATTCCATGATTATCTGCTCTATTTCTAGAGTTTCTTCCTTCTTGTCTAGTTATTCTTGTAGCTTATTGTTTTTCCTCTTTTCTCTTCTTATAACTTCTATGGCAATCAAACATTCTTCTCGGTAGTCAACTTCTGCCTCTTCATATTCTTCTTCGGTGTCTTGTTTATAAGAGTCTTATATTGCCATGAATAGAACTCTTTCTGTCTCACTGACACTGACCTCATCTTCATCTTATGAGGAGATGTCTTCTTTGGTGCACAAGATTTTCTTGAAAAAATTATTTGTGGTTCCTTTACCTTTATATGTTTATTTTCTATTTGAGTAATCTTCATCATTCCCCTTATTTTTCTTATGAGGAAATTGGTTAGCAAAATGACCAATACGATCACAATTAAAACAAATCAATGGAAGATTACCTTTATATTTGTCATTGGTTCCCTTGTTCAATCTCTTGACAAAATTAGTCATTTCTTCATCATCTTCCGAGATGTCATTGTTGCTTCTATGCTCTTTTTCTTTTTTCTTTCCATTTTGATTTGACCTTTTGGATGCTTTGAAATATGCTTCTTTTATATCTAGATTTTCCTATTCAGTTCTTTTTGGATTACTGAGAGGAGGGGTGAATCAGTAATAGAGCAATTGAATCCTTTTTAACCACAATATGAAAGTGTTATATCAATGTAGCATTATCATCCAATAGTTGCAGAGTAAATAAACAATGAACAAATGAGCAATCAAACACATACAGAGTACATCAGTGTCTTTACATGGAAACCCAAAGAGGGAGAAAAACATGTAATACTTTTTCTTATATCTCTTTAAGAATTACATTCATTGGAAGCACCAAATTCCTTCATTTTCCAGCTGCAACTAGAAGGAGGCTCCAACCCCCTAGTTTCTCAGGCTACAACCTGAGGGAAGATCCAAATTCCCAATTCTATGGCTATAACCAGAAGGAGGCTACGACCCCCTATGTTCTCCAACTACAACTAGAAGGTGGCTACAACCACCTATCCTTGCCCTGTCCAACCACCCTGACGTAGAAGTAGAATGATGGAACCACTGTCACACTATCACTATGAGATATATTGTTGTAAACCTATACCAATCAACCTGCACCAAACAACCTGTACCAATAACTTGAAGCATGCATCAACCATCCATCAACCTATACCTCAACCTGTAATCAACTTGTACCATAAACAAGTGCATCTACCATGCACCAACCTATACCAAAAAACCTGTAATCAACCTGTACCACAAAAAAGTGCATCAACCATGCACCAACTTGTTCCTCAACTTGTAATCAGCCTATACCATAAACAAGTGCATCAACCATGCACCAACTTGTACCTCAACCTGTACCATCAACAAGTGCATCAACCATGCACCAATATGTACCTCTACCTGTACCATCAAAGAGTGCATCAACCATGCACCAAATATGTACCAATCATGCATCAACTACAAAAAAACTATGACTCATCAATATGTACCAACATCATCAACTATACACCTCATGTATGTTCCAACTCATAAACTACTTGTCTCAACCATGTACCCAACATGTACCTCAACCAAAATCCCTCATCAATTTCATCATCCAAATATGATTTGTAACTCTGTAATATACCTCGTGTGTATGATCACATACCTGCAAACCTTCCTTAACTTTAACAACAAGAGACTATCATTTTCATCAAACTTTACTTTAGTCTCACATGACTAGTTTTGGATTAGTCAACAACCCTAACATAAAATAATCATAACTTTGTACCTGTAATGAATAAATATCTAAAAATAGTAGACAATGTTATTTAGTGTGTTTTATGCAATTCCTCCAGGTGTCACTACTAGGAACCTCTCAGAAAAGGAGTTATAGAAAAAATGGCATACCTTATTGAATTATGTCTTATTCTAGAGAGTGAACTTGTAGAGCATGCCCCACACATAATATTTTTTGTATGGATATGAAAATTGTACACAGAATACTACAAATTATACTCTAACCAATACATTTTGTCTTACTGAATTTGGATCTAGTATGAATAAGTTATGAAATTTTTACCCAAAACACCTATTTTAGATTAGATTTAGGACTAGCCACAAACCCTATTTTACACGGTGTGTAACTCTAAAAATAAAAAGACCGACAAGATGAAATTTGTATCAAAGCTACTTGGATATGTTTACTCAATGGCCTCCCAATTTCATAGTCTGAATCATTCTAGAAAAACAATTATTGATAAAATGGTGAGATGACCTATAAATAACATACCTTAGAAAGCATCATCAAAAGAATTTATCCTCCCTTGAATTTTGGCCTTCTTTACTTCACGTTCCCTATGAAATTCAGCTTAGATATCCTTTGGTTACCTTAGTCACCTATAGATATTCAATATTCTCAAGTGTGATTAAAATGAGAGAGCCTTGCCTCTTATTTATACATTCATGTAGTTTCCTCAAGGGGTTACCTTTTAACCATCTTAACCCACTTTCCTTATTTTAGGGTTAAACCACTTCTCATTTCTCCATTAACTTTATGATTTAAATAATTTATTTTGTATTCACTTTAAATTATAGTACACTCATCACTTCACTTTATTTTTACCTTCTAAAATCTCTTAAACCACTTTGACTACTTTGACCTTTTGGGGCTACTATATGACTCATGAGGGTTCTCCAACTTCACATGGCCATAAATCTCTAACCGTGAGAAGTTATGTGATGTTCCACATACCACCAGAAATGGAATGACATGTACTATCCATATATAATATTATTACCTGCAAATATATCAAAATTCATACAATTATTCATAAAAAAAACTTAGGTCCATTGCCCAAACCTTTATGCTACCAGAATTCACTACCAAACTTTATTCAAGGGTTGACATCAATGACAACCAACCCAATTAATAAAAAATATCCCCCTTTGGAATTGATGGAAACACTTTTATGCAATATTGAAGTCATGTCATGCAATACTGAATTCATATCACTCATGCTCCCCCTGTGACCATTGCTCCCCCTGGAATCATGTCGTTGTACTCTTTCTCCAATAATTTACCTTTGCATATGATAAATATATCCCCCTCTGTCATCAATTGAAAAGGTATCTTTCCATCCGAGGCTACTCCCCCTAAGAAAACTATCCTTGGGGATACTCCCCCTAACTGAACTCTTCTTGAAACTGATCTTCCAACCTGAACTGTCCTCTTTATGGTGCTTCCTCGTGTAGATATAAGACATACAAGATAAACATTCAAAATCATTCATTTTGGAGTAGAAATTACTATGAGTCTCTGGCGAAGATACTCAAAGGCTTCTCTTGGAAGCGGTTTTGTAAAGAAGTATGCCACTTGTTCTTTTGTGCCCACATATTCAACTCTGATGTTCTTCTCTGCAACTTGTTCCCATAGAAAGTGATACTTTTTTGGAATGTTCTTCGTATTGAAGTGCATCATCGGGTTCTTTGAGATACTAATGGTTTTTGTATTATCACAATATACTGGAATGGGATCATCATACTCAACATGTATATCGTCATAGTTTGTTTCATCCATAGAACCTATGTACAACATGTTGCTGCTACAATATACTATGTCTTGTATGTATATAAGGATACTGATGATTGTTTCTCGCTTAACCATGATACTAAACAATCACCCAATTAGAATGCTACTCCACTGATGCTTCGTTGATCATCAATGCAACATGCCCAATCTGTTGGTTGTGGAGCCTGATTATCTTCCTGATTCAGATGTCTTGTTTTTTTTAGCCGTGTTTATACCCCATGAAGACTTTACACCCCATAAGTATGTACACTCTTCCATGTGGGGGAGTGCAGAGGGGGGATACCCCCTCTGTGGGGTCTGGGGGGGGCTATCCCCCTGATTGGGGGGTTCGGGGGTAGTGTCCGCCACTGGGGGATTCGGGGGCGAAGCCCCTGAAGGAAAAATTGCCTTGTAAATGTATATTGTAATTTCATTCTAAATATGGACCGTTCATTATAAGGTCGCAGATCTAACAGTAAAAATTATGTTAGGGTTTTTTTCCCTAGAAGGAAACCATCTTTTATGAGGGAAATGTATTGCGGCTATGCATTATGGCGAATGTTGTATTATGAGATAGGAGACTGTGAGAGAACAAAGAGGAAGTTACAATGGGTTTTGTTGTAGGTTGTATCCCTTCATTTGTTGGATAATAATAAAGGAAGGACCTATCAATTTTTCTGGTGGACATAGCCCACACTAGGTGAACCACATAAATCTGTGTCTCTGTTGTATTGTGTATCTTCTGTGTTTTTTTTCCGCATTTGTTTTATTTTATTGCTCCACGGTCCTATTTTTATAATACAATTTACATTTATGTAGGCAATACGTGATAGATCCTTTCCTTTTGGATACCATAATCCAAACTCTTATGTTCCTTTGAGATATCTGAAAATCCTCTTCAATGTTAATACAAGTGATTCCTTTGGTACTACTTGAAATCATGCCACCTGTCCAACTTCCTGCATTACATCTGGTCTAGATGTTTTCACATATAGTAAGCTACCAATCATTGATTTGTATTTCCTCTAGTATGTAGACTTTGAATCATCATCTTTGCTTAACTTGCAACTAGTTTGCATAGGAGTGGTAATTAGTTTGCAATCTTCCATTCCGAACCTCTGTAGCATTTCTATGATATACTTAGTTTGAGAAATAAAAATTCCTTGGTTGATTTGACATATCTGAAGAACCGAAAAGAAGAATAGCTCTCCAAGTAATGAAATTTCAAATTCATTCTCCATGTCCTTTGCAAATGTCTGGCTTAACTTGTCATTAGTACTTCCAAAACAATATCATCAACATAAATTTCAATTAATAAAACACTACCTTGAGTTACCTTGATGTAGAGGTTGTTGTCTGCGCTTCCTTTCCACATTTCGTAGGGAGTTTTGTTCTTGTTGTTTCTGAGCATTACTATGTTTTGAATCTGAACTGTTGTATGCACTGCATGTATCCAAAAAAAAATACATGTCAATTTGGAATCCATTAGCATTGTTTGAGCCATTTCTTGTGTAATTATAATCCATTATGATAATGTTCCTTTGTCTCTAAACCACTCTCTGAACCAATCTATGAATCCATGCTCTCATCCACTTTCATATATCTATCCAAACCTACTAAGTGTTCTTACGAATCCATCTCTACCCATAATGTCCAAGATTCTACTTGTGCAACTGTCCATAATGCTGACCCATTTATTACTATACTATAATGAAGTCTTGATTAATCTATAAAATTGTACATTTTCTAACTGACTGCTCTGAATATGTCGTCTCAAACTATGCAAGCTACTCGAATGATGGTTCTTTGGTCTTTCACATCCATCGCATAGACTCGCCCTGTCTAATATTCATATTACCTGGGAGTATTTAATCCAGATGGCTTAGAACAATTCCTGCTCTGATGTGTATTCATCATCATCTTCATTGGTAGATTCATCATCATCTTCATTGATATATTATTTATCTCTCTAAGCTCTAAATTCTTTCTTTCTGTGTGTGGATTCATCTTTCACTACAATGCCTGAAAATACAATCTCTTGAATATGTTCCTTATTTACCTGTCCTTCCTTTCTTTCAGTTATTTTCCAAACCTTTATGTATCTAACATCTTTATTTTTCTCTGTAGAATTTTCTTCATCTTGTTTTATTGTCAATCTTGAGATCTCTAGTACCTGGTCTTTGTTCACATGTGCTTCTTGTTTTCTTATCCATACTTTCTTATATCTGATATCGATGTTCTCTTTGAAGGAAGTATCGATCATGATTCTACAATCACTAGCTATGTGTCGATAGTTATGACGCTTGTAACACTCAATGTTACGTGTGGCCACATAGGCACTTCTTTCTTGAACATTTCTTTTATAATCCATGCAATCTGCAACCTTATGTCCAAAATTAGTACAATAAAAACAATGACCATAAAATAAATTTGCATACCTGGGAGTGAATGATCGTCTTTGTGGTGTATTCCTTTTGAATTTCTACCTTGACTGATCATGATCATGATTGAAGCTTGTTTGTGGCTTGAACATAGATGGTCTTCTTGAAGATGTATCTTCAATAGTTTTCTTAGATTCTGGTTAACCATGATTCCTTCCTTTGAGTACTTCTACATAACTCTTTCTATTTTCTTCATTCTTCTTTTCTAGCAACCTAGGTTGATTCTCTTAATTCTTTGTAACTGATGTGGATGTTTTTGTCTCTTCAACGTTCTTTTTGAGCTTGACAATTTCACTTCTCAATGTGACAACTTCTTCTTCAAGCTTCTCAACCTCTTCTTCTTTCTTTAATATTTGAGACTTCATGACTTCTTTTGTTCTCTTTGCTTCTTCAAGATGAATTTTTAATGTGATTATTTCTTCTTCAAGTACTTTCTCTTCTTGAAAAAACTTTGACTCAAGATATTTTAGATCATTAGTTCTTTCCTTAAGATGATCTGTCAATCTCTTCTCTCTCATTTCTGCTTCTTCCTTCTGTGTTTCTATGTTGGCTTCCAAACACTGCTTTTGATATTCAAGCTTGTCTTTGATCTTTCTGGCTACTTCTAGCTAAGTTCTTAAGTTATCAATGACATGTTGGGCTTCTTCAAAAATGTGAACACTTTCCTTTTGTTTCATCATGTAGTGTCCCCAAGGCCGAGCCCCGTTACAGATCATGTTATATGCAAAAGAATTGTAAATATGTTCTATAGGCTGGTGAGCCAAGTTTTGAATAAGCTGTAGGCTTATGAGTTTTGTAAGGCCGGGGGAGCCTAAGTGTTGAAGGCCAGGAGCCTGTGATATACTTGTATGTATGCAGGTCAATTAATAAAATGTACATACCGCCAGTGCAGACCGACCACGATGAAAGAGTGATGGGGGACTGAGCGTCCACAGATTGGGCAAGGG
>ML802686.1:290297-308188 GCA_009831015.1 Picea engelmannii | reverse complement strand
CCCGATCCCCGAAACTCCGATGGCTTATCTTCCTCGTATCTTTTGTAGATCTGACGGCTATCGGATATCCGCTTCCAATCTGATGGCGCAGATCACTTCTTCTGCACGCCAACTCCTGCGCTTAACATCTGTGCAGCTTCTCCTGATCCAACAGCTGTCGGGATTTTCGAGTGTGATCTGATGGTTCTCAGTCTCTTTCCTATGCTCCTTGCACGTATAAGAACGCTATTCCTCCTGAGCTTATTCTCCTCGAATCCTTAGACTGCGACTTATTTCTTTTGCTCGACCTCGACCATCTTCCTATCGGTTCGACTACCCTTCATCACTCTGCTTGGATATTGCTCTGTCATCATCTAGCTTCATCTGCCATATACGATTGCCATCAATGACAACCTTGGCATTCTACATCCTCTCTGCTATTGCCATATTTCCAACACATGGTTGAGTTTCACAATAGCCAATGTGGAGGGCATCATTTCTGGAAGGCCAAAGCCTACAAAATCCGCAGGGCTGGATACTACTGGCCCACCATATTCACTAACGTCTGTAGAAAGGTCAGATCTTGTATCAAATGTCAAATATTTGTGGGAAAATAACAACTCAAGTCTTTGCCTTTAAATCCTGTGGTTGTTTCGAGACCTTTCCAACAATGGGGCCTAGATTTTATTGGAGAAATACACCCTGCTTCTAGTGGAAAACACATATGGATCCTAACTGCCACGGATTTCTTTACCAAATGGATAGAATCTATTCCCACCAGGAGTGCTTCCCACAAGGTAATCATTGGATTCTTGGAAGACCTCATCACAAGATTTGGTTGCCCAAGCAATATTGTCACTAATAACGCAACCTCTTTCAAGGATGAGCCTTTAGCCAAGTTCTCTGAGAAATTCGAGATCAAACTGATTCACTCCACCACATACTATCCCCAGGGCAATGGTTTAGCAGAGTCCTCCAACAAAATCCTGATAAGGATCATTAAAAGACTATTGCAGGACAACAAAAACGCCTAGGATTCAAAGTTGAAATTCACTCTATGGGTTGATCGAGTGACCACAAAAAGATCTATAGGCATCTCCCCTTTCCAATTAGTTTATGGAGTAGAAGTCGTTTTTCCTTCTCAGCTAGCCATTCCTATAACAAATTTCTTCCAGGATTATCAAGAAGAGCCCAATGACATGATCAGAAGAGTTCATCAACTAGTGGAAGTCCAACAAGCTAGAGAGCAGGTGATGGACAGAATTCAGGACCATCAGCAGAAGGTCAAACTGGCTTTTGACAGGAAGGTCATGAAGAAAGATTTTGAGATCGGGGATTTGGTGCTTAAGTGGGATGCACCCATACAGGATAAGGGAAAACATAGCAAGTTTGACGCCCTATGGATCGGGCCCTTCAAAATCTCTGAGGTTTTCTCAAACAACATGAATAGGTTGCAGGATTTGGAGGGTGAGGAGGTTTTCAGCAGCCCAGTAAATGGGCATTTTCTGAAGAAGTGTTTTGTTTGAGCCTTAGACGACTCCTTTGTTTGTAAATATTGTCCTTTTGGTTCTTTGTTTATTTTCATTTTTATTTTTCGGCTTAGTAAATGACTCCATAGCCCAACGGAAGGCACTGAAGCTGCAAAATGAGTTCTTAGAGAATCATAGGGACAACTCTATCCCCCATGGAGCCTAATGTTAGCAACAATTTTTGTCTTGGGCACAAAAGTACCCAGATCTACAGTTTGCATGAGAAGCGCCCAAGCGCAGCATGAAAAAATCTCATTTCAGGTTACAAGTCAAGTGAGCAGGCGAAGTTTTGTTGTCAGCGGTCGAGATCCATCTATAGAGTTGATTGACGGTCATCGAGATTTCGGGCCTACCAATTTACCCGAGATATAGTGCCATAGATAGCACCTATATTTCAAGACAAAATCTGGGCCGTCCGATCCAGTGATGCGTGGCACAAGATCTAGTCACATTGGCATATCGATATTCGAGAGTTTGAAGGGTAAAGGTTCCTCATCATCTCACATCTCGAAACCCCGAACCTCGAAGCGTCGAAAGTGCCCAGAGTCGAGCCCACAGTATCATGGAGTAGTCTCAACCATCCATCCAAAAGGGACATGTGGTGTGCGATTAGGCTCCTTTCCCTTTTACTCATCGTGACTTCGAAGCACAAGGAGCAGCTCCTTCATATCCCTAAGATGCGAAGTGCCGAGAGCATTCAGGACCCGGGCCCACAGTATCTTCGAATGAGTTCAGGACCGTCAAATCAGAGAGGGACACATGGCACCCAATTAAGCCATCTTGGCATTTCGCCCATCACGACTTTGAAGAGAAAGGATCAACTCCTTCCTATCCACGAACCCTGAAACACCGAAAGCACCTTTGAGAATAAGCACAGGGTCACGGCCCGTGATCACTTGGGAAATAGAAAGAGATGTGCAAGAGGGGCCAAAAGCATTGAGTTTAGTCACATAAGGGATTGTCGTGATCTCCAAGTGCCATCCAATTCGGTCTCAATCCTAGTTCTTACTGGGAGTAAATGAAGGTGGGAGGGGGTGGTTGAAACCTCTCCTCACTCATTAAGTGTAAGGTATGGAAGATTTGGCAAGAAATCTGCCCGAGATGGTCTTGTGTGCCAATTTTTTCCAAAGAAGCCATGTCGAGTCCTCGACTAGCCAGAGAGGTCTACATATGCTAACTCGTCACTTAATGGCTCAGCTACCCCTCTTGCAGGAGCCATGCGCAGTTAAGGTGGTGTCTGATGAAGAATATACGTCCGAGTTTGACTGAAGGGATGCCACACCTTGGAGGTTATGTATTAACATCTGAGACTTCTTTCCTTATGAATGTCAGCTTCCTTCCATGTCTTTGTTCATACTGTATTAGAACAACTCAGAATTGGAGGATCCAGTCGAGTTGTAGTTGTTATAGGATGATGTAGGTTGGATCACTGTAACATTTGCATTGTCTCTAATCAGTCTTGTGATTTTATCAATGTTGAATGACTTGGAATTGGAGGATCCAATCAAGTCACCCCTTCAGTTACCCGAAACTCTGAACCAAGAGGATCTTGCATTTAGAGTTTTTCTTCTGCAAACTGCTGAAAGGATTGTTGCCCGAGGTAGTTTTGATCACCCCTCTCACCAAGTCTTCCACCTGCTCATTTTACAATCAACCCATTGACTAAAGTTAGATCAAGACCTCCTTTGCTCTTTACATACCAGACTTGGTCCCTAAGCTAGAGTGATTTTTTCCTGGGTCTCTAACCATTTGATCATCCATTAAACTTATCGTGACATAAAACTGATGGGCATTAGGCTCTGCTCTTGTCGCAATCCAGGAGTGACTTCTGATGCCAACACTTTGTTTTCCAACTGCAACTGGAAGGAGGCTCTAACCCCCTAGTTTCTCATGATACAACCTAAGGGAAGCTCCAAATCCCCAATTCTATGGCTACAACCAGAAGGAGGCTATGACCCCCTATGTTCTTCGGATACAACCGGAAGGTCATTACAACCACTGTCCTTGCCCTATCCAACCTCCCTGAGATAGAAGTAGAATTATGGAACCATTGTCACACTATCACTCTAAGATATATTGTTTTAAACCTATACCAATAAACCTGCACCAAACAATCTCTACCAATAACCTAAACCATGCATCAACATGTACCTCAACCTGTAATCAACCTGTACCATAAAAAAGTGCATCAACCATGCACCAACCTATACCAAACAACCTATCATCAACCTGTACCATAAAAAATTTCATAAACCATGCACCAACCTATACCCAAACCTGTAATAATCTTGTACCATAAACAAGTGCATCAACCATGCACCAACCTGTACCATCAACAAGTGCATCAACCACACACAAATATGTACCTCAGTCTGTACCATCAAAGAGTGTTTCAATCATGCACCAAATATGTACCAATTATTTATCAACTACACATCAACTATGACTCATCAAGATGTACCAACATCATCAACTATACATCTCATGTATGTGCCAACTCATCAACTACTTGTCTCAACCATTTACCCAACATGTCCTCAACCAAAATCCCTCATCAATTTAATCATCCAAATCTGATTTGTAAATCTGTAATAGACCTGATGTATATGATCACATACCTGCAAACCTTCCTTAACTTTAACAACAAAAGACTAGCATTTTCATCAAACTTTACTTTAGTCTCACATGACTAGTTTTGGATTAGTCAATAAACCTAACTTGAAATGATAATAACTATGTACCTGCAATGAAGAAAAGATCTGAAATTAGTACACAATGTTCTTCAATGTGTTTTATGAAATTCCTTGTTGAATTATGGCTTATTCTAGAGAGCGAACTTGTAGAGCATGCCCCACATGGAATATTCTTTGTATGGATCTAAAAATGGTAGAAATAATACTACATATTGTACTCTAACAAATACATTTGGTCTTACTGAATTTCGATATGTTATGAAGCAGTTATGACATTTTTACCCGAAACACCTGTTTTAGACTAGTTTCAGGACTAGCCACAAACCCTATTTTCCACGGCGTGTAACTCCAAGAATACAATGACCCACAAGATTAAATTTGTATCAAATATACTTGGATATGTTTCCTCAATGGCCTCCCAATTTCATGGTCTAAATCATTCTAGAATTTTTTTTATGCGAAAATGGTGAGATGACCTGTAAATAACATACCTTAGAAATCATCATCAAAAGAATTTATCCTCCCTTGAATTTTGGCCTTCTTTACTTCACCTTACCTATGAAATTCAGCTTAGATATCCTTCGGTTACCTCAATAACCTATATATATTCAATATTCTCAAGTGTGATTAAAATTAGAGATCCTTGCCTCTTATTTATACTTTCATGTAGCTTCCTCAAGGGGTTACCTTTTAACCATCTTTACCCACTTTCTTTATTTTAGGGTTAACCCACTTCTAATTTATCCATTAACTTTATTATTTAAATAATTTATTTTGTATTCACTTTGACTTAAAGTACACTCATCACTTCACTTTATTATTTACCTTCTAAAATATCTTCAACCACTTTGACTATTTTGACCTTTTGGGGCTTCTAGATGACTCATGAGGGTTCTCCAACTTCACATGGACATAACTCTCTAACTGTGAGGAGTTATGTTTGCATATTTACAGACAAAAAGGTAGAGTATGCTTGTTTTTCATTGATGGAAAGATCATCACGATGAGAGTATACTTGTTTGCCAATAATAGAAAGATTAGTAGAGAAGTGATGATGGCATGGCAAGAAAAGAAGTGTAAGCTCAGGAGGAGGACCAACAGTGATCGTTGGATCACTCATCCTGAATTCCCGATGGTCGTCAGATATGAATTCAGACAGGAAGAGCGTGCAGAAGAGGAGAACAAATATCGAATGTTGGATCTGAGCACTGAGGATCAACAGTCGTCATATCCTATATAACTGTGAAGAGGATAAGGTTGAGTTGCTAGAACTTGTGAAAATATCACAGTCGTTGATTGTTCTGAAAAGACCACCATCGTTTATCATTCTGAAAAAAACACAGTTGTTGATCATTCTGAAATCATCCAGACTGTCTGTGGGCAAGGAGGACATGTGGCGAAGGGTCATTATTTCATTGACTCAAAGAATTGGAGAATTCAAAGGAGCATGGTGTGGGAACTCATGATATGCAAGGTTGCAAAACAATCCTGATCGTTCGAGACAGAGGACATGTGGCGAGCGATTGGAATTTCGTTGACTTGCACATTGGAGGAGTAGAAGGAATATGACACATGAACTCGTGATATGTGATCTTGTGAAATGATTTGGACTGTCAGAACACCAAGGATCTGGATCATTGATCTGATATGAAGTTAGAGTCCATGATATTGATCACAACCGTCGATCAGAGGGAGAGATCTGAGCCATTTATTCTGATATGAAACATTTCAAAGTTTTGTGTTTCGAGAGTTTGGAAGCAGCTCACAACAGGAGGCCACGATATGCGAAATCATGAAACACCCTCGTACTTGGCCCACGGTCATAACTTGTGGTTACATCAGAGGAAGAGAAGTGAAGGAGCTAGCATAGCTAAGCTCCATTTCAGAGTTTCGTGTTTTGGGAGTTTGGAAGAAACTCATAGCAGGAGGTCACGATATGAGAAATCACAAAATAACTTTATGTTTAGCATTCGATCATAGCCAATGGTCATATGGGATAAACGGGAGACCCTACAGATGTAATCCAATATTGTTGATTAATCAGGAATTTGATCGAAGGGCTATTGTTTCACTTCACGGTTAATTGTTCAGTTACGATTCAATTAGAAGAACTGAATCATAGTTCTTGAATGTTTGGAAATTCAGTAAGTTGATGTGTTTCTTTGGAGATTCAAGGTGTAACTGAATTTGTGGAGATCATAAGAGATAAATGTCGTGACTGTGTGAGGTTGGTTGTTCTCACTGAAAAATGAGTTGAAATGGGAGAAAGCAAAATCAAAGTATTCACAATGTGAGATCAAAATCAGAGATGAGTAACATAAGTTGAACAAAATAGAAAAGGTGAAGAGAGCAGAATGAAAACATACCAAAGATATTGAGAGGAACAAAAAAAAAACAGATAGAAAGAGACAGCTAGTCAAACCAAGTATGAATAGAGCAGAAGAATAGTGAAGCAGAGAAGAATTGAAGAACATAGAAGAAGTGGTATGAATTGATATATCTGTATTGTTGGTTATTCAATCATTTATTTATAATTAGGGAGGTAGGGTGGTTCTAGGGAGGACTGTGGTCCTCTGGTATTCAATTTGGTTCTTGAATATTGGAATTTGTATCTTCCATCTAGTTGTGGCTAGAAAATAGGGTGGCAGGGTGGTGCTAGGGAAAACACATAGTTTTATGTATACAAGTTGGTGCTTGCATAAGTGGAAGTAGGTGCTTCCATCCAATTGGTGCTGAAACACTCAAGAAGTTGGTGCTTCCTTCTAGTGGGTGCTAGAGAAATCATAGGGTTGGTGTTGGAACACTCAGGAAGTTGGTGCTTCCTTCTAGTGGGTGCTAGAGAAATGAGAGGGTTGGTTCTCTCAGCAAGTTGGAGCTTGTAAAACAAAGGTGGTAACCTCACATTGAGTTGGTGCTCAAAGATAGATGATGTACATAACTTAAAAGACTGCTTATTATTCGAAGAAGAAGAGGTTTTCTCCCTTTATGGGTTTCCTCGTGAAAAATTGTCTCTGTGTATATCTTATGTGTGACTGATGTTCATTATTTATGTTGTTCATATCTTGTATAATATTGATGGTCAGTTGGAGAAGATTAATTTTTTTTTGAATAGTCATATGATTGTTTAAACACAGTAACAACTGATTCACCCCCCCTCTCAGTTGTCTTAGTAATTTCAACATGTTATGTGGCATTCCACATACCACCATAAATGAAATGACATGCACTATCTATCTAGAATAGTATTACTTAAAAATATATCAAGACGCATACCATTATCCATCAAACAAACTTGGTTCCATTACCCAAACCTTTGTGCTACCAGAATTTCTTCAATGGTTGACATCAATGAAAACCAACCCAACTAATCAACGGTTCTCATTTCATATGTTGTGAATATTCCATGTAGTTTTTCCATGCTTATTGAGTCTATATATGCTCTTTCTTATAGTGCTGATATCTTAGGATCAAATCTCATATGAAGAGATCTTAGTACCTTTTGAACAATTACAGATTCTTTAATTTCTTCTCCCAATCCTATGATTGCATTTACTATTTCATCGACTCGTAAGAAGTAAGATGCAATATTCTCACCTTCCTTCATCTTTAGTTGTTCGAACCGATCTCTGTAAGTTTGAAGCTTTGCTTATTTGACTTTTGAATCTCCTTCATAAATATTTTGAAGTTTGTCCCAAATCTCTTTAGTGGATTTACAATGCATAACTTTGTTGTATACTGATTCACCAAGACCATTCAGAAGTGCATTTGTGTCTTTGTAATTATTTTGATCGAGTTTTATTGCTCTTTCACTTATTGTCAGAACTGTTGGTTCTTTATATCCATCTACTACATATTGCCAAAATTCAAATCCCTGTGCTTGTATATATGTCTTCATCATTTTTCTCTAGAATGCATACTTTTGTCCATCAAACTGTGGTATTCCATGTTTGTACATGTTGTTGCTCTTCATGATCTACCTTTTAGTGGTTAAACTGATTCTTGAAGGCACCTTCTCTGATACCAATTGTTGGATTACTGAGAGGGGGGGGGTGAATTAGTAATAGAGAAATAATCATTTTTAACTACAAAATGCAAGTGTTATATCAATGTAGCATTATCATCCAATAGTTGCAGAGTAAATAAACAATGAACAAATGAGAAATCATACACATACAAAGTACACCAATGTTTTTACGTGGAAACCCAAAGTGGTAGAAAACCACATAATTTTTTTTCTTATATGTCTTTAAGAATTACATTCATTGGAAGCACCAACTTCCTTTGTTTTCTAGCTACAACTGGAAGGAGGCTCCAACCCCCTAGTTTATCAGGCTACAACCTAAAGGAAGATCCAACTCCCCAATTCTTTGGATACAAATAGAAGGAGGATACAAGCCCCTATGTTCTTTGGATACAACCAGAAGGTGGCTACAACCACTTGTCCTTTCCCCATCCAACCGCTCTGACATAGCAGTAGAATGAAGGATACATTGTCACACTATCACTGTGAGATATACTGTTGTAAATATGTACCAATCAAATTGCACCAAACAACTTGTACCAATAACCTGAACCATGCATCAACCATGCATCAACCCGTACCTCAATCTGTAATCAACCTGTACCATAAACAAGTGCATCAACCATGCACCAACATGTACCTCAACCTGTAATCAACATGTACCATAAACAAGTGCATCAACCATGCAACAACCTGTAGCAAACAACATGTAATCATCCTGTAAAATAAACAAGTGCATCAACCATGCACCAACCTCTACCTCAACCTGTACCATGTACAATTTCATCAACCATGCACCAACCTATACCAAACAACCTATAATCAGTCTGTACCATAAATAAGTGCATCAACCA
This sequence comes from Picea engelmannii, assembly GCA_009831015.1. Taxonomy (NCBI): domain Eukaryota; kingdom Viridiplantae; phylum Streptophyta; class Pinopsida; order Pinales; family Pinaceae; genus Picea; species Picea engelmannii. The sequence goes on along the minus strand of ML802686.1, from coordinate 299,112 downwards.
TGCACCAACCTATACCTCAACCTAAATCCATAACCAATTTCATCATCCAAATCTGATTTGTAACTTTGTAATAGACCCAGTGTATATGATCACATACCTGAAAACCTTCCTTAAATTTAACAACAAGAGATTATAATTTTATCAAACTTTACTTTAGTTTCACATGACTAATTTGGGATTAGTCAAAAACCCTAACTTGCAATAAGCATAACTATGTACCTGTAATAAATAAAGATCCGAAAATGGTACACAATGTTCTTCAGTGTATTTTATGCAATTCCTCCATATTTCACTACTTGGAACCTCTCATAAAGGAGTTATAGAAAAAAATGGCATACCTTGTTGAATTTTGGCTTATTCTAGAGAGCGAACTTGTAGAGCGTGCCCCAAACAAAATATTTGTTTTATGGATATTAAAATTGTACATAGAATACTACAGAATGTACTCTAACCAATAAATTTGGTCTTACTGAATTTGGATCTTCTATGAATAAGTGATGAAGTTGTTACCTGAAACACCTATTTTATACTAGTTTCAGGACTAGCCACAAACCCTATTTTCCACGGAGTGTAACTCCAAAAATAAAATGAACCACAGGATGAAATTTGTACCACAAATACTTGGATATGGTTTTTCAACGGCCTTCCAATTTCATCGTCAAAATCATTCTAGAAAAAAAAATTATTGTGAAAATGGTGAGATGACCTGTAAATAACATACCTTAGAAAGCATCATCAAAAGAATTTATCCTCCCTTTAATTTCGGCCTTCTTTACTTCACCTTTCCTTTGAAATTTGGCTTAGATATCCTTTGGTTACCTAAGTCACATGTAGATATTCAATATGCTCAAGTGTAATTAAAATGAGAGAGCCTTTCCTCTAATTTATACTTTCATGTAGCTTCCTCAAGGGGTTACCTTTTAACCATCTTAACCCACTTTCCTTATTTTAATGTTAACCCACTTCTAACCACTTGTCAACTTAGTAATTTCTCCATTAAATTTATTATTTAAATAATTTATTTTGTATTCACTTTGAATTATAGTACACTCATCACTTCACTTTATTATTTACCTTCTAAAATATCTTAAACCACTTTGACTACTTTGACCTTTTGGGGCTTCTAGATGACTCATGAAGGTTATCCAACTTCACATGGCCATTACTCTCTAACCGTGAGTTATGTGACGTTCCAAATACCAATGGAAATTGAATGACATGTACTATTCATCTATAATATTCTTACCTACACATATATCAAAATGCATACCATTATCCATCAAACAAACTTGGGTGCATTACCCATACCTTTCTCCAACTTCACATGGCCATAACTCTCTAATTGTGATGAGGTATGTGACATTCCACATACCACTAGAAATGGCATGACATGTAATATGCATATGGAATAGTATTACCTGCAAATATATCAAAACCCATACCATTATCCATCAAACAAACTTGGGTCCATTACCCAAACCATTGTGCTACCGGAATTTGGTAACGGACTTTCTTCAAGGGTTGACATCAATGACAACCAACCCAAATAATCAACAGGTCTGAGGTAAGAGTGAAAAAAATGAAGAATGTAGATAGGGAATGGACCAAGGAAGCAACACCCACTAGGAAATGAGGAGAAAATAGTGCGCAATAAGGGAAAGAAAGTAGCTTGCTGAGAAGAAAGGAAAATCCACGTGACAAAATTGTGGATTAGCATGCGAAGGAAGTTAGAATGTGGACAAGTTGAGTCCACCTAGAGTTAGGGTTTTGGTAGTCAATGTAAAGGGTTTATACCCACATTTTTGTATAAATATGATGTATGAGGTAGATAGGAGGTGTTGATATTGGAACTCATGTGTGAAAATCTTATCTTGGAGAACCTTTTTGAGTCTTGATTCTTTCATATATTTTGGGTCGAAGTATCAATTTTGGTTGTATAGATGAGGAGATAATGGGTATTTATGGATTGTAACTGAGGGTCAGGTCCCAAGTTGTGGATCTTGGTGTGATGCTGGTCATCCCCACCAATACTAAAGCCTATGATGTAAGGCACACAACGCAAGACTTTTTGATGAAGAATAATAAATAAGAAGAAGATATTTGTGGACTTAACCCAAGGGGGGGTGAGCCACAATAAAACATGGTGTTTCTATGAGTGTGTTATCTGATGTGTTATATGCTTAATAATGAATGAATAAATAAATGAATGACTCTGTTGAATTTTATTTACAACGCACAATACAATAGAGTTGTTGAAACAAACCTCGAATTTTTTTATTTTTAAGGATAAAAGATTTGTATTTTTGAGTCTTTGTATTTTTCAAATTTCATAAAGCAAAAATTTCATCACTAATGAATTCGCGATGCCTTTTATGGTTTATTGTTGGACAAAGAATGGAAAAAATCAAAATAAACATAAGTTTTCCAACACTTTTTCAAACGATCTTTTAAACGGGCAGTAATTTAAATAATTGAGGAATTATAATTTAAATCGAAATGTCGGGATTCAGAGTTTTGCATGAACAAATGTTTAATACAACTTAAATGGTGAAATCCCGATTCCTGATTTCCCGACGCTTTAAAACTCAATTAAAATGTAATTTAATTAATTCAGATTTTAAAAGGGTTTAAGAATTAAGTTAATCACATCGCGAAATCGGGATTCGCGGTTTTGTGAAATCAAATAATCTTGTCATCGAGTTTCTCGATTTCCCAATTTCTCGATACAGTTAATCCTTAAATAAAGTTTTGAATTGATTTAATTACCGCTAAGAATAATTAAGTGTTAAGTAATTACATCGCGATATCGGGATTCGCGGTTTGCTAAGAAGCATGTTTCATGCCAACAGATTTCCCGAAATCCCGATCCCCGATCTTCCGATTGACGAAATCCCGAAAAGGTCAAGTCTTGATTAATTAATATACTAAGAACGTTTTAATTTAAATAATACATCGCAATTTCGGCCATCGGGGTTCTCTGATGACATTTTTCCTGAACATCAAAAGTGTCGAAACTCCGAAAAGTAGGTTTTCAGATTTAATTCAAGGTTATAGCTAATTAATCATCCTTCTAAACAAGGTTCAAAGTTAAATTTACTTTGAATTTCTTTAAAGCGTCATTCTCCAATTTAGAAATTTTCTATTATTTTTGAAAACACAGAGATATCATAGGTACAAACATTAAATACATATCTTTGGAAATATCTTTTACATTTAAGATCCTTAATTTCATAACAGAGGTACAAATCTCATTGCTTTATGATATATTTGAAGTAAATTTTTGAAACGTCTACATTATCATTTCGAAGCTAAATTCCTCTTTGTTACAGGTTTCCAAGTGAACATAGAGCTATGGCACCCAAAAAGTCTTTGAAGAAAAATGAAGAGCAACCAGAAGGTGATATTATTTCCGATACTACTGCATCTGGGGTACACTCTGTCAAATCGTGGAATGGAATTTCTGAAAAGCTAGAGGATGAGCTTAAATATCCAGCCACTGATTCAGACAATCACCTCCGAGATATTGCCGAGACTGAGCTTCATAAGGTGGTTGCACGTCTGAGACTCGTGTCATATACCGATATGATCGCCTGGGCTCTGGATAAAGTAGATGTCCCGACCAGAAGCATTCTGAACGAGCAAGGAGCTGTTATTGGCTCATTCAGGCCTGAACATATTCAAGTAATGTATAATCTCTCACCCAATTATAGACACACTTTTAATTCTGAGTTTGTAACTTCATTTCAAAGAAAAGAGTGAATTGAAGGTGGCCAAACATACCCTGACATGATAAGAGGATGGGCCAGAGATGAAAACAAGTTTAGGGCTGATTTACATGGAATTTATGCGACAGCTTCCTTAAACGAATATATGGTGTATGTAACAATGATGTTATGTAGACTTTTTGGGAAGAAGGATCCTTGTCATTTTCATGCAGATTGGACACATTTATTAGAGGAAGTTTCAGAGGGATGCCGTTTTAATTGGCGCAAAATTCTGTCAGATAACCTTACATCAGAGGTTATGAATTACAAAGCAGCTAGGTCAAAATGACAGCTAGTTTCTTTTTATATGTCAGCTTATATCTGGATGCCATTTGTTTTATGACTCCTTTCCCATTAATCAACTGGAGTTGGAATGTTTCTTGCCCAGGACCTGTTCATAAGTACCACTTAGATCTCTGGGAAGAAAATGCAAAAAATGTTTTTTATGAGGTTTGTCATTATGTAATTATCCCTCTGCACAAAATATTCTTTGGATGCGAACCTCCTCGCATTTAAAATACCATCATAGAAAACCTCAAGTCAATTGCTGACTGGTTCATTGAAGAAAATTTCTCCTATGTTAGGGTTTATGGCTACTCTATTTTGCCTCACGCACTCCCAAAAAATTTACCAGACAGGTTGATATGCAGAGAAGTGGCTTATCAGCTAGTCAATGGTGGAATTGGGTTAGAATTAAAAGCTCAGTAGAAAAAAGCATGCCCATCTTTTCCTGTTTATCTTGGAAAATTCATTTTATTAAACATAGGCCATTCTAAGGCAGACGTCGAGTCAATGGACGAAGTGAAATTAGCAAGTATAGAGCACAGGAAACACGACCCTTACCAAATAATCAGTCAGCATTTCATACAATGTAGTTTGAAAGCATATGAACATGAATTTTCAGTTTATGATGATGTTTTTAAAAATGCTAAATCTTATGAGGAAGTGCAGAGCCGAGTGCAAACCTTGTCACCTGATGCACAGGTGGGGTTTGCATCTTTTCAAAGAAATAGACGATGCTGTCTGCCAAAGATTCTACAAGGTGAAGTGTTAACCTCATTGCTAGAGCAAGAAACTATCCCTTCGGGGTTTGAAACCATTATTCAGGATAAATCAAGTGACAAAGATAAATTGAAAGATTCTGAAATACCTCCTCAGAATACAGAGGGTTCTCAGACCAAAAACCCACAGATAGAAAAGGGAAAAGGAATAGAAACAAGTCCAATAGTCCTAGATGATATTCCAGAAAATGTTGGAGGAACAGCTTCAAAGGACCTTGGCAGCCCCATTACAGCATTGACTCCACTATAGTCTATTTTCGGAACTCCTCATGAAGGAGTTTTATATGTAAGTGAATTAGAGCCAATCACCAGAGATGAAATCCCTTCATCTGATTATTTTTTCAGTAAAAAACGAAGAGCTGTCTTGAAACAGGAAATTCATCATGTAGGAGAAGGAACAATAAAAAAACATAAAATTATCATTGATGGAAAGAAACTTAATGAAGGAGAATTCGCTACAGAGTTAGCAGGAACCATGGGTGCTATAGCATTGGCCAACCTGTATTCTGTAGGGAATCTAACCACTATGCTAGAGCAAAAGGATCGGGAAATAATGCAGCTGTAGGACAGATTAAAGGAAAATGAAAAAATTATTGGTTGGGGAATACAAAAGGGTCTAGAACAAGCTAGACTCAAAGACATACAAGAAATCCAAAAGTTGAATGAAAACTTGGATGAAGCGGAACACATGATACAGGTTACTCAAGAACAAGTCCAAAAGTTGGGCGATGAAAATAAATCTCGGCAAGATAAGATTATTTCAATTACTAATCAAGTAATTGAAATTGAACATTTCAAGACTAAAGCATCAGAGATATATGCAAACATTGAGGAAGAACAACAGAAAATATTTTGTAATCTGGAAATCATCCAGAACTATTTTCAAGAATCTAATAGGTCTATGGAAAAGGTAGTTCAGAAAGAAAGAGAAGCTAAAGCAGCAAGGAATTCTTTTCAAAAGGTAATAACTTCTTTACAAAAAGAAGAAACTGGAAAACACAGAAATTGTCCATTTCAGAGCAGTTAAAAGGAGATATAATGATAAAAGTTTGGGAAACAAAATTGCCGGAATATAAAAGAATTACAAGAGAAATCAATGAAGATTTTCAAAGGATCTTCAATCTTATAAAAAAAGATTCAGTAAGTATCGGGACAGATGGTTTTTCCGAATTATTAGGTGCAGTCAACATTGCCAGGTATCAGCTAAAATCAAAAGAAGAACTCGAAGAAAAGAAAGCAGAAATCTCAAATATTAAAATGGTCAACATTGCAGAATTAGATAAGTGGATGATAGCTTCAAGTTCAAAGTTGGAAAAGGTTAAATTCACAGAGAAAACAATAGAAAGCCAGTTGACAGGCTTACAGAGAAGGTTTTCTCTTTTGAAGCAAATGAAGTACCTAAGGCTCCTAAGGTTTTGGTAAACTTTTTGGGGAAATATGTTCAATGCGTTGAAACAAATAAAGAAAGTTCTTCAACGCAAATTTAAAACTTTGTAAATATTTTTATTTTTAGAATTTTGAATGAAATTGTAAACGGTTGACATTAGTCTATGTAACCATAATATTAGGAGGTTGGTTAGTTACCAACGAAAAACTTTGATAGAAAGGTATAAATACAATTTCAAAAGGCGGAAAGAGGGCTTCAGAAATTTTGGAGAAGGCCAATTTTTGTAATATCGGCTTTGAAGTTCATCGGAATATAAACTGCAAACAAGATTCTGAATCCTGCAATTTTGTGACTATGTTTCTTCCCCTATTTAACATGCTTTGTTAAATCTTCCTCTTAATGTGTGTTTCTAACAAGTAAATCAATTTGAAGTTATATACATTGTTGTTTATTGTTTCAGATTGGTTTGGATGTTGAATGTTTTACAGTCTTTCCTCTGAAATTACTTTAGTGATTTTAAGACCTGTAAACCTTTTGTTCCTTAATGTTTAATTTTGTTAGAAATATTGTTTTTCTTTCATCATTCTTAATTGAGATATAAGATTCTTTCTAGATAAAAGCCTTATATTTCTCTGTATTGTGTTCCATTGTTTACGATTTCAAAATTGTTACAAAACCAGGAGACGACATTGATTGTGTTTTTACATTACGGTTTTAGATTTTAAAGTTGTTTCATTAATATCATCTCTGAAAATCTGAAGTAACCAATCGATAAAAACTCATTTATAAACATTTAAAACCCTATTACCCATGACAGTCCCTAGTGGCAGACAACCTAACGTAGAACCTGGTCTTCAGGATCAAACCAGCATTTCCCTAAACTTATTTAACATTATTCTGCAAACATCAACCAATAGGGCCAAGTTAGAAAGATCATGGGCTTCTATTGAACGTGATATTAGCATCCAAGAGCAACGGGAAGCAAGACAGAGACAATTGAGAAACTGAATCTGATCTAGTCTTTCTTTGTTTCTTTATTTTAAAATATTATCATAAAAATTTGTTTCGGATGCCTTGACGGTATGTTTTATAGCCTTAAAACATAAACTCAGGAACAACATCTTTTTGGCGTCATTTCCGGGGAGCAAAGAAACGAATTTTTCCCTGGGAAGAACGACATTGACACTTTCTGTTGTTGATAGTGAACAAGAACAGAAAACTTTCTAAGGCTAAAATTATCTTTCACTTGGCGACTCCACATTAAATAAACTGGCTAGTAGCCGTAAGAACACCAGAAAAAACCTGGATAGAAAACAGACCTCGCCAGTCTCTAATCCGGAAAAAATCTTAAAATCAAGAAAATCAATTAAACAAATCCTTTTATCAACTTATTCTACAGATCAGCCTAATTTTACACAATCAAATTCATCAAAAACTTTTGAACGATCACTTTCGCTTCCCCCTTCTTTTGATACTTTTTCTTTTCCCAAAGTTTCGTCTCCAGTTTTTCAAGAATCTTCTCCATACACTGTCCCAACTTCAATCCCAAATCTAACCATGGCAGCACAAGGAGGTGCTGGAGGTGGAGGTGGTGCTCCTGGAGGTGGTCAAATACCAGTTCCCGGGATTTTTGCCAAAGTGGCTGCTAGATATGCTCCTCTCGTTTTGCTTGTTCCTCTTCATGATCTCCCTGAGAACTATATGAAGAGCCTCCCAAAATTTACAGGGGAGGGTGATTTGACCGCACAAGAACATATCAACTTTTTCGATCAATTTGCATATATACTTGGAATAGAACATGAAGATGTTTATTCCAGATTACTTGTTCAAACTTTTGAGGGACAGGTGAGAACCTGGTTTCGATCCTTACCAGCTGGATCGTTAAGATCTTATGAAGAGCTTGAGAGTGCGTTTATCAGACAATGGGGTGAGAGAAAAGATCACCTCTATTATCTAACCGAATTTAGAGCCCTAAAAAAGAAAAACTTTGAGTCAGTGCTGGAATTCACACAAAGATATAATAAATTATACAATAAAATTCCAACTGAAGTTAAACCTTCCCAACCCGCAGCCAAAGTAACTTATGCTAGTGCTTTTGATCCTGAATTTTCTTTACTATTGAGGGAGAGAAGATCATTAGATATCTCTAAAATGCAAGATGATGCAGTTGAAATTGAATCCAATATGATGGCATCGAGAAAGCTTAAAGAAAAGACTGAAAATGTAAATAAAGAAAATAAAAAATTTAAAGAACAAGGTGGACCTTCAGGGTCAGGAAAATTTTCTAGAGATAGAATAGATGAGATGGCTAGGGTCATCCAACAACTCTCAAACAAAATTTCGAAAATGGAGTTGGAAAAACCTAGAAGAGATAATTTTCCCAGGAAGGACTTCCGAAAAAATCCTGAACCTCAGGGACCACATAAAACAATAAAAAATGAAGATCAAAAAATTCAAGTGCCTTTTAAAAGTGAAGATTATATTGGAGAGGAAGATTTTGGCGAGTTCGAAGAATTAGACGAAGATATTAGTAATCTTGGTGATGATAATAGGTATCCTTATTTATCTAGACAGGATTATGAAGCATCTTTGATTAGAGAAAG
>ML802686.1:263670-284898 GCA_009831015.1 Picea engelmannii | reverse complement strand
AAAAAAAAAAAAAATCAAAATCCAATCCACAGAGTTATTTTTGAAATTATATCTGAGGTATTCTGGTTTTTACATTGTTGAAAAGTTTCCTTTAATACCCTCAGCATTATCTTTTAGTACTTTGTATCAGAGTTGAAAAGATTTTGTATTGACTTTGAAAATCATCAAATGATTGAATTCAGATAGATCAGTTTTTATGATTTTTCTCTCTGACTAAAAATGGTTAGGCTTGAGATTAACTCTGAATAGTTTAAGTTTCTTAACAGTTTGTCTGAACTTTTAAGCTTGCTCAAAAGAAGATCCCTTGAAAATATTTTTCCCTTTTTCTCTACAGACTAAGGAGGTTTTGAAGGTTGAGAAAAATTGTTCTAGAATAATCAAAACAAGTTGACAAACCTTTATTATAGAATTTTACACAGATTACCACCCCTGATATATTAAGTATCACTGATTGCCCCCGCTTCGTAAACATGAGCTAACTATAAGACAGATGGTGAAAGGAAATTCATAATTGATTTCCCCCATCTAGTCATACAGACGATGAAAGGAAATTCATTTAAATGATTGCCCTCGTCTAAAAATAAAGAATAGATAACTTCACCGGGGTACTGAACAGGCCTGCTGGCAGTGAAGCAATGTCTAAGCATAAAATAAATACTCGAAGCGGTGAAAGGAAATTCAGTAAAAAGGGACAGATAACTTCACCGGGGTACTGAACAGGCCTGTTGGCAGTGAAGCAATATCTGAGGTATCTGTAAGGTTGTCATACTCATCTATAACTCTATTCTAGTAATCAATTTTTCAAAAATCGGATATTCATCCTAAGTCAAAATAGAGATTCCCATTTTTAAAATTATGAATTATTTTCGATTGATGCAAGATGAAATGTTCAATAATCTATTGAGTTTTCTAAGATTGTTCTAACCATCTCAATACTAACTTAATTTTGGAATGAGAAGGAGAATTTTAAAGAAGACTGTAACTGAATTTCAAATAAGTAAGAAGTTTTGAAAAGATTTTCAAAGACTTTATGTAATCTCTTTTCCTGCTCCTTGAACAGTTTATCAAAGATAAATCCTTGACCCCATTACCCAATGAAGGCACTGAGTATACATGTTCTCCTTGTCCCACAGGGAGATGAGGTCTCCAGTTGGATCCTATGTTGAAACAGACCTCGAATTTTTTTATTTTTAAGGATAAAAGATTTGTATTTTTGAGTCTTTGTATTTTTCAAATTTCATAAAGCAAAAATTTCATCACTAATGAATTCGCGATGCCTTTTATGGTTTATTGTTGGACAAAGAATGGAAAAAATCAAAATAAACATAAGTTTTCCAACACTTTTTCAAACGATCTTTTAAACGGGCAGTAATTTAAATAATTGAGGAATTATAATTTAAATCGAAATGTCGGGATTCAGAGTTTTGCATGAACAAATGTTTAATACAACTTAAATGGCGAAATCCCGATTCCCGATTTCCCGATGCTTTAAAACTCAATTAAAATGTAATTTAATTAATTCAAATTTAAAAAGGGTTTAAGCATTAAGTTAATCACATCGCGAAATCGGGATTCGCGGTTTTGTGAAATTAAATAATCTTGTCATCGAGTTTCCCGATTTCTCGATTTCCCGATACAGTTAATCCTTAATTAAATTTTTGAATTGATTTAATTACCACTAAGAATAATTAAGTGTTAATTAATTACATCACGATATCGGGATTCACGGTTTGCTGAGAAGCATGTTTCATGCCATCAGATTTCCCGAAATCCCGATCCCCAATCTTCCGATTGATGAAATCCTGAAAAGGTCAAGTCTTGATTAATTAATATACTAAGAATGTTTTAATTTAAATAATACATCGCGATTTCGGCCATCGGGGTTCTCTGATGACATTTTTCCTGAACATCAAAAGTGTCGAAACTCTGAAAAGCAGGTTTTCAGATTTAATTCAAGGTTAAAGCTAATTAATCATCCTTCTAAACAAGGTTCAAAGTTAAATTTACTTTGAATTTCTTTAAAGCGTCATTCTCCAATTTAGAAATTTTCTATTATTTTTGAAAACACAGAGATATCATAGGTACAAACATTAAATGCATATATTTGGAAATATCTTTTACATTTAAGATCCTTAATTTCATAACAGAGGTACAAATCTCAATGCTTTATGATATATTCGAAGTAAATTTTTGAAACGTCTACATTATCATTTCGAAGCTAAATTCCTCTCTGTTATAGGTTTCCAAGTGAACATAGAGCTATGGCACCCAAAAAGGCTTCGAAGAAAAATGAAGAGCAACTAGAAGGTGATATTATTTCCGATACTACTGCATCTGGGGTACACTCTGTCAAATCGTGGAATGGAATTTCTTAAAAGCTAGAGGATGAGCTTAAATATTCGGCCATTGATTCAGACAATCACCTCCGAGATATTTCCGAGACTGAGCTTCATAAGGTGGTTGCACGTCCGAGACTTGTGTCATATATCGATATGATCGCCTGGGCTCTGGATAAAGTAGACGTCCTGACCAGAAGCATTCTGAACGAGAAAGGAGTTGTTATTGGCTCATTCAGGCCTGAACATATTCAAGTAATCTATAAGCTCTCGCCCAATTATAGACACACTTTTAATTTTGAGTTTGTAACTTCATTTCAAAGAAAAGAGTGCATTGAAGGTGGCCAAACATACCCTGACATGATAAGAGGATGGGCCAGAGATGAAAACAATTTTAGGGCCGATTTACATGGAATTTATGCCACAACTTCCTTAAACAAATATATGGTGTATGTAGCAATGATGTTATGTAGACTTTTTGGGAAGAAGGATCCTTGTCATTTTCATGCAGATTGGACACCTTTCTTAGAGGAAGTTTCAGAGGGATGCAGTTTTAATTGGCACAAAATTCTATCAGATAACCTTACATTAGAGGTTATGAATTACAAAGCAGCTAGGTCAAAAGGACAGCCATTATCTTTTTATATGTCAGCTTATATCATGGATGCCATTTGTTTTATGACTCCTTTCCCATTAATGAACTGGAGTTGGAATGTTTCTTGCCCAGAACCTGTTCATAAGTACCACTCAGATCTCTGGGAAGAAAATGCAAAAAATGTTTTTTATGAGGTTTGTCATTATGTAATTATCCCTCTGCACAAAATATTCTTTTGATGCGAACCTCCTCGCATTTCAAATACCATCATAGAAAACCTCAAGTCAATTGCTAACTAGTTCATTGAAGAAAATTTCTCCTATGTTAGGGTTTATGGCTGCTCTATTCCACCCCACGCACTAACAAAAATTTTACCAGACAGGTTGATATGCAGAGAAGTGGCTTATCAGCTAGTCAATGGTGGAATTGGGTTAGAATTAAAAGCTCAGCAGAAAAACGCATGGCCATCTTTTCCTGTTTATCTCAGAAAATTCATTTTATTAAACATAGGCCATTCTAAGGCAGAAGCCGAGTCGATGGACGAAGTGAAATTAGCAAGGATAGAGCACAGGAAACACGACCCTTACCAAATAATCAGTCGACATTTCATACAATGTAGTTTGAAATCATATGAACATGAATTTTCAGTTTATGATGATGTTTTTAAAAATGCTAAATCTTATGAGGAAGTGCAGAGCCGAGTACAAACCTTGTCACCTGATGCACAGGTGGGGTTTGCATCTTTTCAAAGAAATAGACGATCCTGTCTGCCAAAGATTCTACAAGGCGAAGTGTTAACCTCATTGCTAGAGCAAGAAACTATTCCTCCGGGGTTTGAAACCATTATTCAGGATAAATCAAGTGACAAAGATAAATTGAAAGATTCTGAAATACCTCCTCAGAATACAAAGGGTTCTCAGACCAAAAAACCACAGACAGAAAAGGGAAAATGAATAGAAACAAGTCCAATAGTCCTAGATGATATTCCAGAAAATGTTGGAGGAACAGCTTCAAAGGACCTTGGAAGCCCCATTACAGCATTGACTCCACTACAGTCTATTTTCGAAACTCCTCATGAAGGAGTTTTATATGTAAGTGACTTAGAGCCAATCACCAGAGATGAAATCCCTTCATCTGATTATTTTTTCAGTAAAAAACGAAGAGTTGTCTTGAAACAGGAAATTCATCCTGTAGGAGAAAGAACAATAAAAAAACATAAAATTATCATTGATGGAAAGAAACTTAATGAAGGAGAATTCGCTACAGAGTTAGCAGGAACCATGGGTGCTATAGCATCGGCCAACATGTATTCTGTAGGGAATCTAACCACTATGCTAGAGCAAAAGGATCGGGAAATAATGCAGCTGCGGGACAGATTAAAGGAAAATGAAAAAATTATTGGTTGGGGAATCCAAAAGGGTCTAGAACAAGCTAGACTCAAAGACATACAAGAAATCCAAAAGTTGAATGAAAACTTGGATGAAGAGAAACACATGATACAGGTTACTCAAGAACAAGTCCAAAATTTGGGCAATGAAAATAAATCTCTACAAGATAAGATTATTTCAATTACTAATCAAGTAATTGAAATTGAACATTTCAAGACTAAAGCATCAGAGATATATGCAAACATTGAGGAAGAACAACAAAAAATATTCTGTAATCTAGAAATCATCCAGAACTATTTTCAAGAATCTAATAGGTCTATGGAAAAGGTAGTTCAGAAAGAAAGAGAAGCTAAAACAACAAGGAATTCTTTTCGAAGGTAATAACGTCTTTACAAAAAGAAGAAACTGGAAAAACACAGAAATTGTCCATTTCAGAGAAGTTAAAAGGAGATATAATGATAAAAGTTTGGGAAACAAAATTGCCGGAATATAAAAGAATTACAAGAGAAATCAATGAAGATTGTCAAACGATCTTCAATCTTATCAAAAACGATTCAGTAAGTATCGGGATGGATGGTTTTTTCGAATTATTAGGTGCAGTCAACATTACCAGGTATCATCTGAAATCAAAAGAAGAACTCGAAGAAAAGAATGGTCAACATTGCAGAAATAGATAAGTGGATGATAGCTTCAAGTTCAAAGTTGGAAAAGGTTAAATTCACAGAGAAAACAATAGAAAGCCAGTTGACAGGCTTGCAGAGAAGTTTTTTCTCTTTTGAAGCAAATGAAGTACCTGAGGCTCCTAAGGTTTTGGTAAACTTTTTGGGGAAATATGTTCAATGCGTTGAAACAAATAAATAAAGTTCTTCAACGCAAATTTAAAACTTTGTAAATATTTTTATTTTTAGAATTTTGAACGAAATTGTAAACGGTTGACATTAGTCTATGTAACCGTAATATTAGGAGGTTGGTTAGTTACCAATGAAAAACTTTGATAGAAATGTATAAATACAATTTCAAAAGGTGGAAAGAGGGCTTCAGAAATTTTGGAGAAGGCCAATTTTTGTAATATCAGCTTTGAAGTTCATCGGAATATAAACTGCAAACAAGATTCTGAATCCTGCAATTTTGTGACTATGTTTCTTCCCCTGTTTAACATGCTTTGTTAAATCTTCCTCTTAATGTGTGTTTCTAACAGGTAAATCATTTTGAAGTTATATACATTGTTGTTTATTGTTTCAGATTGGTTTGGATGTTGAATGTTTTACAGTCTTTCCTCTGAAATTACTTTAGTGATTTTAAGACCTGTAAACCTTATGTTCCTTAATATTTAATTTTGTTAGAAATATTGTTTTTCTTTCATCATTGTTAATTGAGATATAATATTATTTCTAGATAAAAGCCTTATATTTCTCTGTATTGTGTTCCATTGTTTACGATTTCAAAATTGTTACAAAACCAGAAGACGGCCTTGATTGTGTTTTTACATTACGGTTTTAGATTTTAAAGTTGTTCCATTAATATCATCTCTGAAAATCTGAAGTAACCAATCGATAAAAAATCATTTATAAACATTTAAAACCCTATTACCCATGATAGTCCCTAGTGGCAGACAACCTAGCGTAGAACCCGGTCTTCAGGATCAAACCAGCATTGCCCTAAACTTATTTAACACTATTCTGCAAACAACAACCAATAGGGCTAAGTTAGAAAGATCGTGGGATACTATTGAATGTGATATTAGCATCCAAGAGCAACGAGAAGAAAGACAGAGACAGTTGAGAAACTGAATTTGATCTAGTCTTTCTTTGTTTCTTTATTTTAAAATATTATCATAAAAATCTGTTTCGGATGCCTGACGGTATGTTTTATAGCCTTAAAACATAAACTCAGGAACAACAAGAGTGATGCTTAATGAATAATGAATGTTACTGAATGGATATAATAGTATATCTGATGAATGATGGTATGGTAGGATGAATGTTAAAATAGAATAAGAAGTGTAATATTCCTAACATCCCCATGAGTTCCATCCCTTCCATGATTGCAGACACTCAGGTCATGCAATCACCCATAGGACATCACATCTGAGACTATGTTGTGTACTTTGTGCACAATGTTTCCTTTTGGATTACCAAGGAGGCCAATGGTTTCTAGGGTTTTGTTGGAGAACTAAGGTAGAACCCAGGTCATCCCATACATCCAACACCACCATGGATGGAACTTTGAGTGTTTTTTTGTTTAAATATGATGAAACATTTTCCATGCACTAAGAAAAAATTAAATTCTAAATCAAGCCACACTTTGCCTCAGTCATGTATAACCAACCCTTGAAGCATAGAAGGAGACTTTAAATATTGGAACTATGGGAAATGTTGGCCTACTCTAGCTCTGTAATCTTTCCAGTGAGGACCAAAATGACACTATTATTATCTTGCCCAATTTTCTCGTGTCTCTAAAGGATTCCTTTGAATTCTCGACCATCATCTTTGACCACTGTTGTAATATAATAGATATAAAAAGTATGCAGAATAGAAATAAAATGCTAGAAATAGAAGAATAACAACAATATAACCAGAATAATCACCACAATAACACTGAAATGATATAAGAATACCAACAGAGATAGCACTTTGATTCTGAGAGCAATGTTCACGGGCCTCTTCGAGGGGGAAACCTCCAGTCGAACATAGATCTATTACAATAATATCCAAGATAGGTTTCTCATACCCTCAACTCCTATTTATACTAAATATGTCTATCAAAAGAAGCATCTAGAGGAAGATCCTTCTAGAAGTGGAAGCTTCTATTAGGTCTTCTTACATTTGACTTATTCTATTTTATTGCAAGGCCTTATTAATATTGACCTTTATTACATATGAATATATTGTTCTACCTATGTGCAGTTCAGGACCCTAACATGTCCTCCCCCTTAAAAACAACCTTGTCCTCAAGGCTTGAGATGTGGAAATTGTTGCAGAATGGTAGCTAGTTCCCAAGTGGCATCTGTTGGAGTTGTATCTTTCCATTGGATTAACACTTCCTTGATCGTTCTCTGACGCAGGCGAGACTCACGTTGGTCCAAAATTGCTTGTGGTTGTAGCCAAATGGATCCTTCCTCAACTAACTCGAGAAGGTTGGTTTGAATTTGGAACTTAGTTCTGATCACCTTCTTTAAGTAGGAAACAAGAAAAATAGGATGTAGCTTTGAATGACTGGGAAAAGATAACTAATAGGCCACATGTCCCACACACTTGAGCATTGTATAAGGACCATAAAATTTGGGTGCTAGCTTCTGAAAATGCTCGGCCTTGAGGGAATTCAGTTTGTAAGGTTGCAGGCGAAGAAACACCTGATCCCCTTCTTCAAATTGACGTTCAGAGCGACCTTGATCTACTTGTTGCTTCATGCAATTCTGTTCCATGACCAAATTATCTTTGAGGGTATGGAGAATAGCCTCTCGAACTGTAAGTGTTTGGTCAACCACTTGGACCTTCGAGACACCAGGTAAGTATGAGAGAACTCAAGGTGGCTTCTGTCGATATACCGCTTCAAAAGGAGTCATGCGTGTAGTTGTATGGTATGAAGTGTTGTACCACCATTTAGCTAGGGGTAACCATTGAGCCCACCGATTTTTATTTTCTGAGGCAAAACACCTCAAATATGTTTCCAAACACTTATTGACAACTTATGTTTGACCATCAGTCTGGGGATGATAAGCTATATTGAGATGCAATTGGGTGCCTTGTAGCTTGAATAGTTATTTCCAAAAATTTCTTGTGAAAGTGGGTTCGCGACCAGAAACAATAGAGTGTGGCATGCCATGGAGCTTGAAGACCTGATCCATGAAAAGTTGAGCCACCATGGATGTTGTAAACGAGTGTTGAAGAGTGAAAAAATGATCATACTTGGAAAGGTGATCAACAACCACCATGATGACTGATTTATTTCCCGATTTGGGTAAGCCTGTAATAAAATCCATAGAGATGTCCTTCAAAATAACAAGTGGAATCAAGAGAAGTTGTAGTGTGCCCGAAGATTTGACTGTTTCTCTCTTGTTACATTGACACACATCACATTCGACGACAAAATTGTGAATGTCCTGTTTCATACCATCCCAAAAAAAAGAACGTTTGACCCTGTCGTAGGTTTTGGTGAACCCAGAGTGCCCCGCTGTCGGTGTAGCATGAAGCTCAGAAAGTACCATGGATTTAATCTTTGATTGTTTACTTAAATACAAACGAACTTTGTATCAAAGCTCATCATGGAGCCAAGAGTACCCTTGGGGAGTTGGAGCACTGGACTACAATTTTTGGATCAACTATGAACTTTTGGCATCTTGTATCCATTCTTGGTGAACAACTTGGAGCCAATCTGGTACAATGAAGGAAAGAGAAAAAAGGGACCCTTCTGATGCAGGTGCACGAGTCACCACCTCGTCGCGCTCCTGCTCACAGGATCATTCAAATTCCCCTTTGAGCCAAAGCAGCCCTTCCGACTCCAACAATGGAATCTCCGATGAAAACCCAATCCATAGGTCCTGCTCTTTTCCTTGTCACAGCCTCTGCACGCGCCTGTGACCTTCTCCCAACTCAATTTCGGGTTTCGGGGTTTCTTTTTTTCTGATGTCGAGAGTTCCTGTCCTCTCGAAATCCCGAACTCCGATTTTTCGATGCACCCCATTTCGGCCTTAGCCCTTCCTGGCTATGCTTTGTAGTCCACATGACCACTTCCCATAAGACCACAGTCTTACTCCTTATCGGGGTTTTGGACTTTCAAATGCCGAAAATCCCTCATCCTTAGGATCCACGATCTGTCGCATATTGATATGCTCCAACTCTCGCTAGTCCCCTGGGCTAGACCTTTGGGTCAATATGACCTCCCTTTATATGACCGCAGTCATATCACCTTTCGAGACTTCAGGGTTTCAAATGCTGAAATGCATTTGTCCATGGGACTGTTGATCCCTCAAATCTCGATTCTCCGCTATGACATCAGCTAGGTCCCACAATGGAACTTCCACCCTGTGTGATTCCAGTGCCAAGATATCCTCCATGCATCCTTGTATGATGGAAGGTCCTGATCACCTCTCGTGATTTCGCAACTTATGATTTCCTGGATGCCTTGTCCTCAGGACTCATGAAACGCCAAACCTCGACACGCCGATTTGAATTTTCTATCAGGACTTCCCCCAATAGTCTGGATCTCCGCCACGTGTCCCCAACAGATGGACGACCCTAATCCAATATCGTAATTTCAGGACTTTCGATACCCCGATGACAGAATCCTTTGTCAACTCAAAACCCCGGTAGCCGATATACCAACGGGTCGCTCGATCTCCACCACATGTCTCCACTAACGGACGGTCCAGATTGTTCCCGCTATTTTGAGACTTGAAGTGTCTCGACTTCCTCGACCTCGAGAATTCCGATATCCCGAGTGTCGATATCCCGATGAAAACTCTTGTCGAGACTTCACCTTGTCTTTTCCCGATGGTTTAACCACTGTGTAACTCACGAAAGATATGACGGCTGTCGGGTTCTTCACTCTAGATCTGACGGTTCAGATCACCTCTTCTCCTGCGCACTCTCTGGATGTGAAAACCTTCTGACGGTCCAGATCTCCTCGGCCAATCTGACGGCTGTCGTTGCTCCTCCTGAGCTTCTGCGCACTTTCTTCCTGCACTTGGAGGAATTCCAAGTTTCCAAAGGCTCCGACCTTTGTCTTTCTTCCCTCTTGCAAACTCT
Source organism: Picea engelmannii (assembly GCA_009831015.1). Classification (NCBI taxonomy): domain Eukaryota; kingdom Viridiplantae; phylum Streptophyta; class Pinopsida; order Pinales; family Pinaceae; genus Picea; species Picea engelmannii. The sequence goes on along the minus strand of ML802686.1, from coordinate 274,832 downwards.
CAACTTCTAAGCTTCGCCGCGGGTATGAAAACACTATTCCTCTTGAGCTTCTCAAACACTCAGACCCCTAAGGGATTTTGTCCTTCTTTCTTCTCCCGCAGATGGAGAAGTATGGATGCCCTCCTGGATATCCTTCTGCTCAAGAAACTTCTTGCTGAGTGCTGCAGGGTGTTCAGCAACCCTGTGAAGATCCCTTAGTGGATTCTTCCTTTGAATTCCAGAGCTCAAAGAGTTCTCTTCTTCTTATGCCTGCCTACACACTGTCTCTATGCCCTCCTGGCAGAGTATCTTCCTTCCACAGAACGTTCAGCAGTTTTGTCCTCCTATGCACCTATGCACCCGCTCAATGCCCACCTAGCAGAGCTCTCAGAATCCTCAGTGATTCTGTTTCTTCTTAAGAACTCACAGCAGAGTCCTTCAAATGCACCACTATGCATATGTTCAATGTCCACCTGGCAGAGCTTCACAGAAATCCTCAGAGCTTCTGTCTACAACTGTGTCTTCTCCCACATAGCCTTGCCTCCAAGGTATTCAACAACCTTGAGGCCTTTCTCCTGAGTTGTTGACTCCAGTTCTTGTGCTGTATCACGTCTTCGTCTGAACTAGCATAATTCAGAAGTGCTTTAGTGCACTAGTATTTAGAGACCGCAGTACTCTGTCACACCCTCCTGGCATGAAACCTCAAAGACCTTCATCTGAAATCCAACCAACTCCTGCAAATGCATGACTACAGCACACATCTACAGCATACATAAAGAACACTCACAGACATCCATTCAACATAGAATAATGCAGGAAAAACTGCTCTTTGTATTAAATATGGAAAATGTATGTATTTACAAGGTGTTCCTAAGCACGGCCTGTAACAAGGTCTCAGCTCTTCTCTTCTGCTCTCTACTTGCAGATTCTCTCCTCTCTCTGCCTACCAAAATGAGATACTCTAAGATCTCTTTTTCCTGAGGGGGCTCTTAGAGCGCTTCCCCCAATCTACCTACCCTATTCAATTACATTGATTGGGTTGTCTAGTCTAGCATCTTTATCTAGATCTCAGCCTTACAAACATTAAAGTCTGATCTACTCTATGCCTGCACAAAGGCATGGCTTCACAACTCAACAGCTTAAACATTAAAGTTACATTCAATTCAAATTTTTAAAATGAGGCTGCGCCTCTCTCTTAGCGTGCGATTTGAATTCATTGGCGTGGTTGGCTAGCTGGCTGGATAATGTGGAGAGATGCTCCTACATCATACTCCTCAGCTGCAAAATTCATGAGCTCCTTCTCATGAGCTTCTCATCTCAGATGTTGAAATCCTCCTGGATCCCAAATCATCCTCTGGAGCTGCTCATCTGCTCCATCCTGTTGCTGCTGCTACTGCTTCTTTTATGCTCAGCTGCTCCTCGCTGGTAGTCTCTGCTAACCTCGACATTAGCCTTCTGATCTCTTCGATCACTACATCCAGCTGCTCCAATAGCTGGCCCTGTTCATGCAGTCTCCTCAGTTGCAAAAAATTTTGTCACATGAGCAGATCATCATGATCTCCCATGCCTCCTTCATCAGTCTCCAACTTCTCCTGTTGGATGTGCATGCCTTGCACTTTCATCCTCTCTTCTAGGGATTTTATCTGTTCCCACATATCAACAAAGCAAATGTTGTCTCATTCTTCTTCTTCTTCTACTGCAAACTCCCATGTTGCAGTCTCTTCAGCTTCTTGGCTGAAAATGTTGAGCCATTCCTCAGAATGCTCATCTTCTCCTTCTACTTCTTTTGTTGTCAGTTCCAATGCTACAACTCTCCTGACAGTCACAGCTGACTGTTTTTCTATTGTTGTTGCACCATCTGCAACACAAACTTCTGCATCCTCCTCGACGAATGGTACGAATACTCCAATTCCCCCAATCATCAGAATATTATCCTGATCTTCCTCCTCGGTCAGCTGCATCTGCTGATCTAAATCCATCTCTGAGTTTATGAGACCCTCTGATAGTATCATCTGCTCGGTCAGCTCCTCGGGATGATCAAAACTCACCTGCTCATCCCTGCCCACCTGGCAATATGGGATGTCTCCACATCTCTCCAGGCAGATTATGAGATCAATTGATCCCATCTTCATCAACACTCCTTGCTGAATTGAACTCACCCCCGAGTCCATGAGACTTTCAGATAGTCTCGAATTCTCATCTCTGCCCACTTGGTAATCCGAGATATTCCCACTGCCCTCTTGGCAGTCCATGGAATCAACTGATTCCATCTCTATTGATTTTCCCGCCTGGCAAACTAGAAACCTTTCGTTGCCCTCCTGACAGTCTGTGAGATCCCGCAGCGACCTCATATCATTGCCCAGTTGGCAATGTGAAATTCCTTGGCTGTCCTCATGACAGTCTGTGAGACCCCGTAGTGATCTCAACTCGTTGCCCACCTGGCAAACTGAAATTTCTTCTCTGCCCTCCTGGCAGTTCTTGAGATCCTCAACTGATCCCATTTCACCCTCCTCACCAAGAATGTCCCCAGTCTCTAGTTCACATACCTGAACCATTTCTTCTTCCGGTCCATTGAGGTTTTCAGCATACCTCAACCACCCTCTTAACAGCTTCCGCTGTCTTCTGACCATCAACTCCTTGACTGGCCATTTTGCCTTCGGCTCCTTCATGGGCCATTCATATACCCATCTTGGCTTGGCTTTTTTTTGCATCCGCAATTCAAGCTTTTCTATATCTGCCCTTATTTCAGCGAGCTCTTTATCCATTTCTGCAATATTTTTTGCCTTGCTCTTTCTCCCAGCATGCCTATGGTCTTCAGTAACCATGGTGTTGTCTCTGTCTACTTTCCTAGAAAATCTCCTACTGTCACTCCGCACTAAGAGTGTTACCAGCTTCATCCTCCAGTCCTGCTGACTGACTTCTTGATGCCTGCCTACCTGCAAACAACCACCACAGAGAATCCAACGCTCTGTCTCCCTTTACCTTCTCCCTCTGCTTGAAATATACAAACATAGTTCTTGCTCTGATACCACTTGATGCAGGCGCGTGAATCACCACCTCGTCACGCTCCTGCACACATGATCATTCAAATTCCCCTTTGAGCCGAAGCGGCTCTTTCGACTCCAACAATGGAATCTTCGATGAAAACCCGATCCATAGGTCCTGCTCTTTTCCCTATCACGGCATCTGCACGCGCCTGCGACCTTCTCCCGACTCAATTTCGGGTTTCGGGGTTTCTTGTTTTCTGATGTAGAGAGTTCCTATCCTCTCGAACTCCCGAACTTCGATTTGTCGATGTGCCCCTTTTCGGCCTTATCCCTTCCTGGCTATGCTTTGTAGTCCACATGACCACTTCCCATAAGACTGCAGTCTTACTCCTTATCGGGGTTTCGGACTTTCAAATGCCGAAATGCCCTCCTCCTTAGGATCTGCAATCCATCGAATCCTGATATGATCCAACTCCCACTAGTCCCCTGGGCTAGACCTTTGGGTCCATACGACCTCCCTTTATATGACCGCAGTTATATCACCTTTCGGCACTTCGGGGTTTCAAATCTTGAAATGCATTTGTCCACGGGATTGTCGATCCCTTGAATCCCGATTCTCCACTATGACATCAGCTAGCTCCCACAACGGAACTTCCACCCTGCACGATTCCAGTGCCCAGATATCCTCCACGCGTCCTCCTATGATGGATGGTCCTGATTGCCTCTCGCGATTTCGCGGCTTCTGATGTCCCGGATGCCAGGACTCACGAAATGTCGAACCCTGATGCACTGATTTCACTTTTCTATCGGGACTTCCCCTGATAGTTTGGATCTCTACCACGTGTCCCCAACAGATGGACGACCCTGATCCAATCTCACAAATTTGGGACTTTCAATACCCCGATGACAGAATCTTTTGTCAACTCAAAACCCCGGTAGCCGATATACTGACGGGTCGCTCGATCTCTACCACGTGTCTCCACTAACGGACGGTCCAAATCATTCCCACTATTTCGAGACTTTAAGTGTCCCGACTTCCTCGACCTCGAGAATTCCGATATCTCGAGTGTCGATATCCCGATGACAACTCTCGTCGAGACTTCACCTTGGTTTTTCCCGATGGTTTAACCACTGTGTAACTCACGAAAGATCTGACGACTGTCGAGTTCTTCACTCTAGATCTGACGGTTCAGATCACCTCTTCTCCTGCGCACTCTCTGGACGTGAAAACCTTTCGACGGTCTAGATCTCCTTGATTGATCCGACGGCTGTCATTGCTCCTCCTAAGCTTCTGCACAGTTTCTTCCCGCACTTGGAGGAATTCCAAGTTTCCAAAGGCTCTGACCTTTTTCTTTCTTCCCTCCTGCGAACTCTCGACTTCTGAGCTTTGCCGCGGGTATGAAAATGATATTCCTCTTGACCTTCTCAAACACTCAGACCCCTAAGGGATTTTGTCCTTCTTTCTTCTCCCGCAGATGGAGAAGTATGGATGCCCTCCTTGCTATCCTTCTACTCAAGCAACTTCTTGTTGAGTGCTGCAGGGTGTTCAACAACCCTGTGAAGATCCCTCAGTGGATTCTTCCTCTGAATTCCAGAACTCAAAGAGTTCTCTTCTTCCTGTGCATGTCTGCACACTGTCTCTATGCCCTCCTGGCAGAGTATCTTCCTTCCACAGAACGTTCAACAGTTCTGTCCTCCTATGCACCTATGCACCTGCTCAATTCCCACCTGGCAGAGCTCTCAGAATCCTCAGTGATTCTGTTTCTTCTTAAGAACTCACAACAGAGTCCTTCAAATGCACCACTGTGCATATGTTCAATGCCCACCTGGCAGATATTCACAGAACTCCTCAGAGCTTTTGTATGCAACTATGTCTTCTCCCACACAGCCTTGCCTCCAAGGTATTCAACAACCTTGAGGTCTTTCTCCTGAGTTATTGACTCCAGTTCTTGTTCCGCAACACGTCTTTGTCTGAACCCGCAGAATTCAGAAGTGCTTCAGTGCACCGGTATTCAGAGACCGCAGTACTCTGTCACACCCTCCTGGAATGAAACCTCAAAGACCTTCACCTGAAATCCAACCAACTCCTGCAAATGCACGACTACAACACACATCTACAAAATACATAAAGAACACTCACAGACATCCATTCAACACAGAATAATGTAGGAAAAACTTCTCTTTGTATTAAATATGGCAAATGCCTATATTTGCAAGGTGTTCCTGAGAACGGCCTGTAACAGGGTCTCGGCTCTTCTCTTCTGCTCTCTACTTGCAGATTCTCTCCTCTCTTTGCCTACCAAATGAGATACTCTAAGATCTCTTTTTCCTAAGGGGGCTCTTAGAGTGCTTCCCCCAATCTACCTACCCTATTCAATTACATTGAATGGGTTGTCTAGTCCAGCATCTAGATCTAGATCTCAGCCTTACAAACATTAAAGTCCGATCTACTCTATGCCTGCACAAAGGCACGGCTTCACAGCTCAACATCTTAAACATTAAAGTTACATTCAATTCAAATTTTTTAAATGAGGTTGCGCCTCTCTCTTAGCGTGTGATTTGAATTCCCTGGTGTGGTTGGCTGGCTAGCTAGCTAATGTGGAGAGATGCTCCTGCATCACCTTCATATTCATATTTGCGGGAAAGTGCATCCATAACCACGTTTTCTTTGCCTTTATTGTAAATGATATCATAATCATAACCAAATAGCTTAGTTACCCATTTTTGTTTCTCCGAGGAGTAAATGCGTTGTTCCAAAAAATACTTGAGGCTTTGATGGTCTGTCTTAATTTGGAAGTGTTTCCCCAATAGATAAGGGTGCTACAAATCAACGACATGCAGAATAGCCAACGTTTCCTTTTCATAGATAGATTTGCCCAGATTTCTTTCAGATAGTTTCTTGTTGGTAAAGGCCAAAGGCCAACCATCTTGCATAAGGACAACACCAATTCCTTTCCCTGAAGAATCACATTCCAAGACACAGGTCTTTGTGAAATTAGGAAGGGCTAGGATTGGAGTGGCGCACATGGCCATCTTCAAGGTTTGAAAATCTTGAGCAACAACTGGAGTCCAAGTGAAAGAGTTCTTTTTTAGGAGAGCAGTGAGAGGTGCTGCAATCTTTCTGTAATTCTTAACAAACTTGCGATAATAACCTATTAAGCCCAGAAATACACACAATCTTTTGAGAGTCTTTGGGTGAGGCCAATCTTTCATAGATTCAATCTTTTTAGGATCCACCCTGACGCCATCCTTTCCAACCAGATGACCCAAGTACTCTACTTTTGAGGCGCCAAAAGCACATTTAGACTGTTTCAGGAAAAGTTGGTGCTGAGAGAGTAGATGGAGAACTCGATCCACATGAGAAAGATGTTTTGTCTAGGTCTTTCTATAGATGAGGATATCATCAAATAAAACTAAGACAAAATGATGGAGAAAAGGATGGAAGACATGATTCATGAGGCTTTGGAAGGTGGAGGGGCCATTACACAAGCCAAAGGGCATGACCAAAAACTCATAATGGCCCTCATGATTTCTAAAGGCAGTCTTGGGAATTTCTGCCTATTTCATACGTATCTGGTGGTAGCCCAAACGAAGATCAAGTTTAGTAAAAAATTGGGTGCCAATCAGTTCATCCAGGAGGTCATCAATGACAGGAATGGGAAATTTGTCTTTAATGGTAAGTTTGTTGAGGGCATGGAAGTCAGGACACATTCGCCAAGAACCTTCTTTATTTAGGAACATGACCATAGGAAAAGAGTAGGGGCTCGTACTAGGGTGGATAATGCCTGCATTAAGGAGTTCCTGGACCATTTTCTCAATTTCAATTTTTGGGAAAAGGGGTGACAATACAGACGAATATTGGGAGGAAGGCTTCCCGGTACAAGGGGAATGGAATGAACATGAACACCATGTGAAGGAGGGAGTTCCTAGGGAGTGGAAAAGACCACTTGATGTTTAGAAAGAATGGCTTGGAGGTCTTGCGGCAACAAGGGTGTTTCTGTCACTTGGATGGCATGGATTTGATCAATAACACCAGAATGACCCTTTTTGAGCAACTTTTGCATGCGATGGGAACTAATGATCTCAGGTGAACCAAAGGTGATGCCTTGGAACTTATATCGGTGGCCCTCCTAGTCAAATTGCATGGTTAATTCCTTAAAATCCATGAGAATGGGACCCAAAGTCCTTAGCTCATCTGCACCCAAAACAATGTCACACCCGCCCATGTCTATAACAAACATATGAGATTTCAAGTGGTAGTCACCAATTTGGAGATGCACATTTTCACAACGCCCTCCAAATTTCATGGAGCCACCATTGGAAATCATGATTTGGAAATTATTGACGCCATGGATGTAGAAATGAGTTTCTTGGGCAATGTGGTGATGAATAAAATTATGGGTGCTTCCACTATCAACCAAAATGATGACCTTACGATGCTTTATGTAACCAATTAGCTTGAGGGTTTGGGGAGTGGAGAAGCCAGTGAGAGCATTGAGGGAAATGACTGATTCTACTTCGGGAGTGTAAGAGGGAGGGGTTATGTCGGGGGTTTTAGGTGACTCAGACGCATGGGAGTTTCAATATCCTCTTCCGAAATATCCTCGGAGATGGCCATAAACAACTTTTTTTCCTTACACTTGTGGCCCAGGAAATATTTGTCATCATAATTATAACAAAGGCCTTTGAGTTGGCATTCATCCATTTCAACCCTGGTCAATTTTTGGATCTTTAGTGGAGCGAAGGGAGTAATGGGATTTACTGGTTTAGGGTGAGGGATAAAGGAGGGTTTCCAATTTTGAGAAGATACAACCTGTTGTGCTTCTTTATCTCTTTTAGTATCCTCCACCCAACTCTGAGGCCGAGCCATGAGGACATTGGCCTGAATCTCATCCTTAAGGCCATTGATAAAACATTCTCGGAAAAAGGCATCAGACATGACCTCTGTCCGAAAATCTAGGTGCTCAAAGGAAGATATAAATTCCTCCATTTTTCCTGATTTTTTAAACTTTGTCAAACCACCCAAATGGTTGGTGTCAGTGTCAAAGCATTCATAAATATCTACCACAAAGTGTGTCCAAGCAATATATCCTTGACGATAATTTTTTCTCCATTGCCACCATTGCCAATGTTCTTGATCTAGATGGAGAACACCATACCGGAGTTTGGCCAATTCATATGTAATGTTGTATAAAGAGAAATAATGTTCCATTTGGGTTACCCAACCAATGGGGTCTGAGCCATCAAATTTGATCACATCCACTCGTGGAAGGCATAGGTCACGTTGAAAGTGATGGTTCTGAAAGTTATGGGAATGAGAGGAATGGTCACCTTCAGTATGTGGAGGTGAGGAAGAGGAAGGGTTATCTGTAGGGATATGCAGTTTGGTGCAGAGTGCCGAAAAGACAGATTCAAGCTGGGTGGTGAGGTCTTGTTTGATTTCCTCCATTGAGGACTGCATGGTTGTATTGATGGCGGTAACATTGGCACTGAGTTGTTTCACTTCTGCTTGGGTCTCAATGAGACCAGATTGCAAAGTGTTGAAGCGAGCTTCCAAGTCTTGGCTACGGGTATGGGCCACGAGGATGGGGGAACTGAAAAGGGGCTGGTGGGGTCAAAAGGTTTTCCGAAAAATGATATGGATGAATGTGATAAGGTCGAAGAGATGAATCCAATGGAATAGGTCTCAAAAAATGGTGAAAAATTTTCCAGACTTTTTTTTTTACACCCGCGGAGTTATACTCTGTCTGAAGAATACTACAGAGAAGAAACACCCAAATGATTAACCAGAAAGAAATGTGTATTTACTTGGAAACCCGAACACAGTTGTGCGATAATAGATCTTATCTTTTTTAATTTGTTTATGTTTCTGTCCCCAAGGGTTAAGTATTCAAGGGTTCTAAAGACAAGGGTTTTCCTTGTTCTATAGCTCTATGATATACGTGTGGGTTCCAACAGTAGTACTCGATCCAATATCTCAGGGCACTAACTAAGGAGGATATATCATACCCTTAGTCGTACTACCTGACTACCCAGGTACTAGAGAGTATCTTCCCAAGTGTTGTTCTTGGTGGCACTATAGCAGTCATACGACTGGTTGGTTTATCTAAAGAGGGCTTCATGAAATCTAGGCCAATCCATACACAGGTGTTTTCTGATGCGCTACCACTCGAAGGGGTACCAATAGGGGTTACAAGGGTGGCCAACAGATGTTCGCTTAAGAACCACTTGTATTTCCTGCATGTATGAATCCATCAACCATGGGTTTATGCACGTAATGACAGATCTCTGTGGCTTAAAGACGTCAGAATACGTGTCTACCCTGAAAACAAAATTATCCACAATTTCTGCCAAGGAAAGTGCTCTGATACCACTTGTAATATACCATATATAAAAAGTATGCAGAACAGAAATAAAATGCTAGAAATGGTAGAATAACAACAATATAACCAGAATAATCACCACAATAACACTGAAATGATATAAGAATAACAATAGAGATAGCACTTTGATTTTGAGAGCAATGTTCACAGGCCTCTTCGAGGGGGCAACCTCCATTTGAGCAGAGCTCTATTACAATAATCTCCAAGCTAGGGTTCTCATACCCTCAACTCCTATGTATACTAAATATGTCTATCAAAAGAAGCATCTAGAGGAAGATCCTTCTAGAAGTGGAAGCTTCTATTAGGTCTTCTTACATTCGACTTATTCTATTTTATTGCAAGGCCTTATTAATATTCACCTTTATTACATTCGAATATATTGTTCTACCTATGTGCGGGTTAGGACCCTAAAAATTGTCTCCTCCTATGATTTCCATGTCCATGGGAAATTTCTAGCCTTAATCATTGAACCTAGAGTAGTTCCATGGCCTAGAGAAGGGCCCCGGGCTTCAAGAAAGGCATATTTTCTCTCGCACATAACCTCAACTAGTAGATTGCAGTCAAAAGTATACTTCCCCTTGTTCTAAGAAACCATTAAACCACTTGAGAGAAAAACCAGAAATTCCCACATTAATCGCACCTCTGCCACAAAACATCTAGAGAGAATTCACAATTGTCTAACCATAAATGAAACACCCACCTTCAAATCCACCCTCAACCAAGCCTCGAGGATACATATATAGTACAAATACCCATCATGATAAGACCCATATGCATCCCCCTGCTCTATTTCCACCAATTTAACACCTCCACGAGCCATAGTTTCAAATAAATGCAAGCATGATTTCTTGTGCTTGTCATTCCTCCACTAGCTAACATGCATGTGTGACCATCGGGTTACCCACACAATATGTCCTTTGTAGCCACATGTCATCAACCCATCATTAATGAGGTGTTCCACCATTAGCAATCTAGCATATAGGGAGAGAATGAAAATCCCAATTTTGCACAATTTTCCTCATATGCAAAGAGGATGCCAACTTGGCCTAGGAATCCACTTCGTCATTCAACAATCTTCTCATATGATATAAGGATATGTGATCAAATTGAAGGGAAATTTGTTTGATTCGAGCCACTAGAACTTGTAGTTGGTGGCCTCCAGTATTCGACTTGAATTTAATGTCTCGAATGATAATAATTGAATCCCTTAAGACCATAAATGTCATAATTCCCCAATATTTGGCGATATTAAGTCCACACCAAAGAGAATAGGATTCAATGATATTGTTAGTCCCCTGCCCAAGACTTTAGGCGTAATGTATTAGCTTGTTCACCCATCATGAAGACTCCCACTCACTCCTTCTACCCCTGAAAATATTCTTAGTATATATATGAGGCAAATTATACAATCACAATTAAAAGGCCTAGCCAACCAATAATAACAACAATAATATAACAATAGCAATGTAATGTATCATGACTTAAAACTTAACATACAATTTGTTGAAAATCATAGTGTGGAAAGAACATAATATGAAGGGAATGAAAGAATGTAAAATGCTTATGAATTATGTGTCAATAACATGTGATAAGATTATGTATAATAGATGCTAAAACATTTCTTCATAAATTGAATTTAAAACATTTAGATATATAAAATATGAATTATAATTTTAATATTTTTATAAACTTAATTTTAAAACACATCAAATTATATTTTAGATAAAACTTAATTTTAAAAGTCATCAAATTATATTTTAGATAAACGAGTTGATATTTTATAATTAATTTTAATTTTGGCATGTCAACAATT
>ML802686.1:247993-261033 GCA_009831015.1 Picea engelmannii | reverse complement strand
ACAATAGTTCTTCAAAGAGTTTCTCAAAACATTACATAGTTCTGGCTCATTAAATAAAAACAAAAAGGTAGTTACTGACCCAGCATTCCAAGTATTCTTACAGGTGGCCTATTGAATAAACTAACATAAAATTTAAATAACATGAAAAAACATTCATATTGTAGTTTATTTCACATTGTTTTGGTCTTTAGGATAATTTGTTGGCCTCGTCTTTGGTCTTCATGGAAACCTAGTACCTTGTTTCAGCCTCTGCCTCCACACCATGGATGGAACTTTGAGTGTCATTGTTGTTTAAATATGATGAAATATTTTCCATGCACTAAGCTAAAATCGAATACCAAATCCAACCACACTCAACCTCAGTCATGTCTAATCGACCCATGAAGCTTAGAAGAAGACTTGAAATATTGGCACTCGGGGAAATGCATGCCTGCTCTAGCTTCACAACCTTGGCAATGAGGACCATGTCCACAGGAAATTGTGAGCCTTAATCATTGACCCTAGAGTAGTTCCATGACGTACATAAAGGCCTTGGTTTTGAAAAAATGTATAGCATCGCCTGCACATAAACTCATCTAGTAGACTACAATTGAAATCATACCTCCCCTTGTTATAAGAAACCATTACACCACTTGAGAGAACAACCATAAAATACCACATTAATCTCACCTTTGTCCCAACAAATCTAGAGAGAATTCACCACTACCTCATCGTAAATGCAACACCCACCTTTAGTTCCACGCTAGACCAATTCTTAGGGATGTAATCTAATGCAAATACCCATCATGATAAGACACATATGCATCCCCCTTATCAATTTCTATCAATTTAATACCCCTATGAGCCATTGTTTCAAATAAATGAAAACATGCTTGTTTGTTCCTGTCATCCCTCCACCAGCTAATATGCATGCATTACCATCATGTTAGCCACACAATATGTCCTTTAGCCACACATCATCGACCCATCATTAATGAGGTGTTCCACCATTAGCAATATAGAGGATAGGAAGAGAATGAAAATCCCCATTTTGTATAATTTTCCCCAGATGCAGAGAGGATTCCAACTTGGACCAGGCATTCTTTATCATTCAATGATATTCTCATCTGATATAAGGATATGTGATCAAATTGAAGGACAATTTGTTTGATTCGAGCCACCAAAACTTGTAAATAGTTTCGTCCAATATTCGACTGGAATTTAATGGCCCAAATGATAATCATCGAATCCCTAAAGACCATAAATGTCCTAATTCCTTGAGATTGGTGATATTAATTCCACAACAAAGAGAATAAGCTTCAATGTCCCATGCCCAAGACTCTATGCGCAATGTGTTAATTTTTTATTTATTATTATTATTTAAATGTTTTATTATTATTTAAATGTGTTATGTTACATGAACATCTCCTTCATACTAAGATTAGAGCGCACCTCGACACAATAAAGTCAATTGTTGTTAGAGCCATTGGATTTTGTAAGACATCCAAGGTTCGAAACTCACATTAGTCAAGAGGAGACACTCAAAAAATCCAACCATGTTAAGTGTTGGTGTGGCCACAACCATGTTAAGGATTGGTGGGTTAGTGTGGCCCAAGCCAGGTGTAATCCCCAATTGATTTCAATCAAAAATAAATTTACTTATGAAAAAGAAAAATATTTCAAAAATTATTCAACATTTAATAGATTTTTTTAAATATTTTTTCTTATAATTATAAAAAATAATTTCTATCCTATTATTAATACTCAATCTTTAATTTAGTGAAAAAACAAAATATTTCAAAAACCACTATAAAATTATTTTGAATTAAAGATTATTGTCTTACTTTCTTTTCAATTAAGATGGGAATTATTATATTTTCAATTAAGATGGAAAATTGGAAAATTGGAAAAGTGTAAATGAGAGAACTATCTAAATCATTATTATCTTTGGATTTTCATATCATTTATAAAAGTATTTAAAGTATTATTTTTGGGAATTTGAAAAATTTAATAATTTTTATATAATTTATTAGATTTTCATATATAAAAGTATTTAAATTATTATTTTGAGGAATTTGAAAATCATAAATAATTTTGATTTTCTTATAATTCATAAAAATATTTAATGTATTTGAAAATTTTAAATGATTTTCATATAATTTGTTATATTTATATATATATATATATATATATCTATATAAGTATTTAAATTATTATTTTGAAAAAATTGAAAATCATAAATAATTTTGATATAATTTATAATGATAATATAAAATATAATTATATTAATATTTTAGAATTAAAATAAAATTTAAAAAAAATATAAATGATTTTTATGAAAAAATATTATGATAACATGGAAAATATGAATATGAAAGAGAATTTGAATAAACCTAAGAAAATGTATTGAAAACCATTACATAGGAAAATCATTGGAAAGCATAATCTAAAAGAAAAGTATATTTAAGACCATTTTTAATACTATAGAGGAAAATTATCAAGAAAACGTATTGAAGACATTACATAGGAAAATCATTGGAAAGCATAATCTAAAAAGAAAAGTATATTGGAGACCATTTTTAATACTATAGAGGAAATTCATGGAAAGAGCATTTTTTTTTTTAAATTTGAAAAATTTAAATAGTTTTTATATAATTTATAATAAAAATATATATAATTATATTATTTTAACAATATAAAAGAATTAGATTAAAGATTTTGAAAAATATAAATAATTTTTATTAAAAAATTGAAAAATATAAATGTGAAAAATATAAATAATTATAAAAAGAGAATATATCGAACACTACTTTTAAAACTCTTAAACTATGAAAAAAATCATTGGAAAAGCATAATCGAAAACAAAAGTATATTACAAATCATTTTTAACACCGAGAATGTGAAAGGAAAATCATTGGAAAAGCATATTCCAAAAGAAAAGTATGTTGAACACCATTTTTAACAGTATGAAAATATGAAGAATTTGGAAAAGCATAAATGAAGCATTTGGAAAAGCATTGGAAAATCATAAAAGCATTTGAAAAAGCATAAATGATTGCCATATATATTTGATGGAAAAGAACATTATATTAAAATAATTTGTGAATAAATAGTAAATAAAGTTGATTGAGTTATTTTTAACTATGTTATAGGACTCACTCCAAGCTCACCTTTTTTTCACAAAGGGAGGCATATGTACAACGTATCTTTGATTTATTTTGATTGCCATATATATTTGATGGAAAAGAACATTATATTAAAATAATTTGTGAATAAATAGTAAATAAAGTTGATTGAGTTATTTTTAACTATGTTATAGGACTCACTCCGAGCTCACCTTTTTTTGCACAAAGGGAGGCATATGTACAACGTATCTTTGATTTATTTCAATTATGGGATTTATTCCAAGCTCACTTCTTTTACTTAAAAGGAGGCATATATCCAAGATAGCTTGGAGTGGACATGACATTCAGTCGGGTGCAAATTCATCAATTTAAGATGTTGGGAATAAATTTTTTGTTAAAATAATTGAACTTCATTCTTCCTTCACTAAATTAACCATCATTACTATTCCTTTTTATATTTATATGACCATACCACATCCTCCTCACTTAATCTCTTTCACTTGCATTTAAAATCTAGCCAAAATTATTAATAGCTAAAGTGTGGATGGTGTAATGATGCCAAGTTGTTGTCCCTCGACCAAGTTTTGAGGAAACATTGGTCAAGTTTGACCACTTTTTGGACTTCGACAGGTTGGTCAAAGATGGAGCACCCAGGCAGAGTTGAGATCGCAGGATCTCACTTGTTCTGTGGACCCAACAAGGGGTTCATTAGAGTTTTTGTATTAGGGTTTATGGGATGTCAGCCCATGGGTTTACCCATGATTAGGCTTTTTTGTAAGTGAATGTAAAAGTATAAATAAGAAAATATTGTAAGGTAGAAGTAGCTATGTGAAGAGGATATAATTGTCTAAGTGCAAGAGGCAAGTAGTTCTAAGTTGCTTTGTGCAACAGAACATGTATGTATGGCTCCATGACTGAGAGAGGAGTTGGCTATGTGCCTTGATCTGATTTTGGGAAGGTGGATCTGGTGCTTAGTGCGTAGATCACCTATCTGGTGTGAAGCTTGGCTCTGTGGCTTAGTGCATAGGAGCAGACGAATGTAAGAGATTGAAGCCTAATAAAGAAGAAGCAATAGTTGGTGGACATAGCCCCACAGTAGGGTGAACCACGTATATCATGTGTTGATGGTTTGCTTTGTGTTATGATGTTTATGCTGTGAATATTCTTAGTGCATTGATGGTTATGTATGATAGATGGATCTATGAATGCTTAGAGATTTATTTATGTTAGATGTGTTAAATCTAACTTATGATGCTAAGTGCAATGTTTATTTTGTCAGTATTACTTCGTCTATCTATCTTAGGGTTTGTTATGCGATGTGAATAAATTTTATAAGCTAATGCATGATATCTGCTAAGTACTTTGCAAAGTGTTACAATAACAGATTTGTGTCCCATCTTGGTTACAGACACCTAAGTCATGTAACCCCCCCTACCTCTACCTTGGGTGAGACTTCGCCTGCTTCACAAGTGTTGCCAAAAGGGCCGGTAGTTAAGGTTTTTTTGGTGCATTGTTGAAGCGTTGAACCCTGGGTCTACACTTGTGCCAAAAAATGGTTATGTTGTCGGGACCTGAAACTATGATTGCTGGGAACTGAAGTAAAGAAAAGAGAATCTCTGTGCGTAGATATTTTTTTGTACTGCGTAGTATTCTACTTGAATTATGAAGCTCTGTGCTAAGAAATAAACTGGATCTGAGAAAAGAGGTAAGATATTGAAAGAGGTAAAGCTTTGTACTTTGATAAGAGTAAGATAAGTGGAATTTTTTGTTTCGAAGCATGAATCTAGGTATGTTTGATAGATTTTTTCCTAGTTTGAAAGCTAGGGTACAGTTAGAAGAAAGAGTTGATCTGAATAAATTTGATAGAAATAGAGAAAGATATGTTATTCCTATGCATAGAAAAAAAATTTGGACTAATAATTGGATGTAGGAACCTAAAAATATTTTTTGCAAATTGCAGGTCCAGCACTGTGATCCTAGTGTGTAGTATAAGAGGAAGAGAGGATTAACCCTATGTTATAACTACAAAAGACCGAGACATCTTGCTAAGGAATGCCCTAATATAGGTATTATTTTTATTTTTTGTAATATAGGTTGATTCATGTTCTTTTAACAAATGAACATGAATCAAGAGAATAAGAGCATGTTAGAAGGATCAAAGAAAGTTAAGATTACATTAGTACAGTTAAAAGAAGCCATGAATGTCAATTTACCAAAGATCTTGAAAGAAAAACAATGCATAAGTACAAGAATAGGAGACTTCGACATAGATTGTGTCTTGGATGAGGAAACACAAGTGAATATTATGACAGAAAGCACCTGGGAAATTTTGGAGAAACCTACTATGGTACTTTCATTGGGAAGGATAGGCTTGTTCAAAGGAAAGATGATAACCCTATGTGGAAGAGTTACTAATGTACCTGTTATCACCCATGGAACATCAACTGAAGAGGAATTTGAAGTTATTAGGTTTGTTGAGAATAACGCCCCTTTTCCACTTCTGTTAGCAAAGACTTGGATCGACAAGAATCAGATCAGAAGGAAAGCAAAGGAAGAAGCTACAGAAAAAAAAAAAGAATTAAGGTATTTCATAGATAGAAAAATAGATCGACTGATAGAAGAATGAGAGCTTGAGTCTAAGCAACATAAGGAAAGAGAATTAGTTGTCAAGGTTGAAAGAAAACAAGAAGGTTTGAAGAACCTATCCATGCAAGAGAGAAGAATACCCACCCTGGAGTTAATAAGAAAAGAGGTATTATCTTTGAACCCTACAAGAGCACATCAACTGCACGAAGCTAACACACTAGGAGAAGATAAAAATAAGAATGGAAAGAGAAATCCAGAAATAGTTAGAGAGACTCAAATCACAGGAAAGAAGGCAAGGAAGCTCAGTAAGAAGAAATATAGATTAGAAAATCTACAAGAAGTTACAGACAAGAATTCACAGGAGGCAGGCTTGCAGGCTCTGAACCTCACCGGAACAGCAGAACCGCACATAATGGGACTTCGCC
The DNA here is from genome assembly GCA_009831015.1 of Picea engelmannii. Lineage (NCBI taxonomy): Eukaryota > Viridiplantae > Streptophyta > Pinopsida > Pinales > Pinaceae > Picea > Picea engelmannii. The sequence continues at coordinate 254,918 of ML802686.1, read as the reverse complement.
ATGGTGAAGCTATATGACCATTGGAGGCATCCTGGCTGTTAAAACAACGCTCCGGACGACTAGGAAACACATTTATGGATGGATAGATCACTGTTGGATGTTGACACCGCACCATAGCAGATGGATTCACATTGATGGAGGTATTCCTATATGTTGGAGGAATTTGTTACGATGCTCTCTTATTTAACCTGTCGACCGCTGCGTCGGGACCACTTTTTTCTACCCGTAATTATCTGAGCTATCAATAAAGTGATTGTGTGTGTTGAGATGTGCTATCATACATCGTTTCCTGTTTGTTTACCCCACCATACTTTCACCTACCCCGACCTATTTGTTAACAGTGAGAATGTCGATCGAGCGCACTGAGCTAGAGAAGTTTGTCGAAGAGGTTCTGAAGAAGTTTATGGCTAATAAAGCAATGTCTGAAGGAATATAGGTGTCATTGACTAGGGGACTGTAGGATTCCTCCTCGACTGGATGTCGTTTGGGCTGTGTCAACCCATCTACTGAGAAGTGAAGTAAGCATCGCGACGATCTGGCTAATGCGAAGCATATACTGTCAGTCTTACCGGATTACATCCCACCTTTCGTTGGCACGATTAACAGTGAAAACATTACATGGGCCTTCGAGTACATAATGACCACCACGTACATCCCGAAGGGGATACACATAGTTAGAATCCAGTTGGGACAGATCCCATCCCTAAAGAACAGTGATTTCAACCTTGGTGACAGAAAGAACTACGCAATGCTCGCACCTCATAGATACTTGATGAAGATGATTGGGAAGAAGCCTTGCATATCATACCAACCTTGGATAAAGGAGCTCGTGAAGTCCACGATACTCAACATGATGAATATCCCCCATTTAAAATGACATCAAGAGGTTAACGCTTGCGTTAAACTCTTCTTGTCGTTTTATCATGGAGGATACCTGTGGCTCAACAGGCACATTACTGTGGATCCGATGTTGATCTATTGAATCACAGGACTGAGCATGTAGGGACCCGACCCTCAGCAGTTCTACCCAGAGAAGACCTTAAATCCCTCCCTGGCATAGCACATTAAGGAGGCATATGACGAAGTAGAAAATGGAAAGCAGGGCTACAAGGTAGCCTCTATCCATGATGGCGTAGTGTGCCTAGCTTGCCAACTCATAGCTAGAAATCTCGTCAGAAAGAACCGCCCCACACAAGTCACCAGGTTCGTGGTGGACCTTGCATGGAAATGCGTGGAGGGGATGCAAATGAATTGAGCGATCTACCTCATCAACAATCTCATGAAAGACTATCCTGAAGCATAGGATCAGTGATACAAGTTCCATTTCAGTTGGTTTCTTGTGTTAACCGCATTTTCCACTTGGAAAATGTCAGAGGGAGCCACATTCCTGGAGATTGAACCATCAAAGCCATTGGCTATGAGGTTCCCAACTTATGGTATACAAATGATATGTCAAAGAAATGGTAGTCAAACGTAGTGTTCCATGCCTACTATTAGCAACTGAAGTTTTCTATTGAGTCATTTCCATGCATGACACCGCGCATATTGCACCAGTACAAACCACTAGCCAAGTTCTGCACATATCCACATTTTATTTATATCATTGCGCATAAGGATTAGAGAAAGGAAGAGTTACATTCTTATTATAAGCTGACCGATGAAGACATGGAACAGATCATGAAGGAGTGGCCGAAAGAGTTCCTTGTAGTGGTCGATGGTGTAGAACTCTTCGACCCTAACATCATAGGAATCCTCTTGGTCACTCGGTTTGAGCATGCAGGACAGACAAGTGTGAAGAAGAAAAATAAACAAGAGGAAGTTTAGGATGTACAGACTAATGAGGAGAACATCGCCCCAGAAGAAAGTGGACCTGGCTCGCCCACAAGAGGACAAGGAGATGAAGTAAATCAAGAAGGAGGAGGGGAAGAAGGAGAAAAACCAGGAGAAGGAAAAGTTCCACTGCCGAAGGATCCCCCTACCAAGACAAAAACATCAAAGAAGAGGAAGGTTTCTCCGCAGAAACCTTCAGCAAGAAATAAGACCCACACTAGCAAGCCCCAAATGAAGGCCACACTCACAGAGGATGACATTAGTCTAGTCTGCGGAGTGATGGAGGATGCATATGAAGACCTCTTAGAGAGATATGGCATGAAGAAAGAAGAGTTGTATGTAATATTTGAGAGGGAACTGAAGGAAATTCAGTGAGCCATTCAATTGAGTCACGTAGTACCTAGTGTGCCTTCCTCGTCGGAGACTGTAGAGTTGGGGGACGAACCAACCCAACTTGGAATATTGGCAGATGCAACAGAGGCTCGGCTTCAGCACGTCCAAGAAGAGAAGGAGAAGGATACAAAATCCCTGAAGAAAGAGAACGAAGAGATCTTGGAGAAACTATGAGTTGTGCAGTACTATGTAACCGCTTATGAAAATGAAAAATATGAGTTATGGGCGATGCTCGAGGAAGACAAGGAGAAGATACAGCGGGAAAAGGACTAGTTGTTCATAGAGAATATTGTAGTCAAAGAAGTAGTGAGAAGAACACTTCACTATGTGTCAGGCTTGGCACAGGAGGAAATGAGGTAGTTTAAGTTCAAGTAATGAAGCTTGTCAAGGCCATCCAACAACTTCAAGCAAAGGTAATGGAGTTGGAGCTTCAAGCAGTACCAAGAAATTTGTAGGAAGTGCGTGACCAGAGGGAGCAAGCCACTAGGAGCATAGTCGAAAATATCAAATCCCTCACCTCAAAATGTAAGCAATTGAGCGATAGAAACACACAGACCTACAAATGCCTCATGAAAGATACAGAGGTTAGGAATTTGGAAGCACAACTACAGGAGGCGTAGCAGTAGGAAATGACAGTTCAAGCGCAAATGAAGGAATTCATGGAAGTCAAGAGGATGAAGAGATCACAATAACAGCGTGTGGTCCAACAACAAATTATTTCCATCCAGGGCATAGTGTTGGAAGTCACACAGAGACTACAACCGGTGCAGGAGGAAGCCTATATGGTGTTGGACCAAGTGGTTATGATAGTGGAACAATTCTTGGAAGGGCCCGTCATAGCATAGATGATCCAAGAATTCTTTGAGCAGGAGGCTCAGGCTAAGCAACAAGTTGAGGCATCTCGAGCTAAGATCGAGGCCTTCGAAGCAATGCTGCCTAGTTCTGAGTGACTCGGGACGAGTCACGGGTGAGTGTTAGGGGTCTGTTGGCCCTCAACCAAGTTTTGAGGAAACATTGGTCAGGTTTGACCACTTTTTGGACTTTGACAGGCTGGTCGAAGATGGAGCACCCAGGTGGAGCTGAGATTGTGAGATCTCACTTACTTTATGGACCCAACAAGGGGTTCATTAGGGTTTTTGTATTAGGGTTTATGTGATGTTGGCCCATGGGTTTACCCATGATTAGGCCTTTTTGTAAGTGAATGTAAAAGTATAAATAATAAAATATTGTAAGGTAAATGTAACTATGTGAAGAGGATGTAATTGGCTAAGTGTAAGAGGAAATTAGTTCTGAGTTTCTTTGTGCAACAGAAAATGTATGTAAGGCTTCGTGATTGAGAGAGGAGTTGGCTCTGTGCCTTGATCTGATTTTGGGAAGGTGGATCTAATGCTTAGTGCGTAGATCACATGTTTGGTGCGAAGCTTGCTTCTGTGGCTTAGTGCACAGGAGCAGATGAATGTAAGAGATTGAAGCCTAATAAAGAAGAAGCATAAGTTGGTGGATGTAGCCCCACACTAGGGTGAACCACGTATATCATGTGTTGATGGTTTTCTTTGTGCTATGATGTTTATGCTGTGAATCTTCTTAGTACTTCGATGGTTATGTATGATAGATGGATATATGAATGCTTAGAGATTTATTTATGTTAGATGTGTTAAATCTAACTTATGATGCTAACTGTGATGTGTATTTTTTCAGTATTACTACGTCGATCTAATCTTAGGGTATTTTTTGCGATGTGAATAAATTTGATAAGCTAATGCATGATATCTCCTAAGTACTTTGTGAAGTGTGACAATCACAAATCTGTGTCCCATCTTGGTTACAGACACCTGAGTCATGTAACCCCCCTGCTTCTACCTCTAGTGAGACTTCGCCTACTTCGCAGGTGTTGTTGAAAGGGTCGGTAGTTAGGTTTTTGTTGGTGTGTTGTTGAAGCATTGAACCCTGGGTCTTCCCCTTTTCCAACACAATTCTTGGCTAAATCATTGGGGAATAAAATAAGAAGTTATTCTGAAGAAAAAAAAAAAGGATGATATTAAAAATATTGTACAAGATAAATTTAAGGAGAATCTATAATGCAATAAAGAATTAGAGGATAAAATAAAATAAATATATTATAAGAAGGTGGTTAACCCTAACCTTGAAGATCAAAACTACCTCTTTATTTTGGATAGTGTAAAGAAGAGAATCAATATTGCTAAAATAAGAGCTAATTATCATGAGTTGCATAGTGAAACTGGGCATTGGACAATCCCCAAAATACGATGGCAAGAAAGAATATGTCACCTTTGTGACACCAAGAGGATTGAATATGAAAAACACTTTCTCCTAGTATTCCCTACATATACCCAAATTAGATCCCAATTTCCAAATATTTGTCACAATACCGACCTTCCTAACTTTCTAAGTCATCAAACATTTAGTGATCTTGGAACACTTTCCTTAATTCTTTTCAAGCATCAAAATAACATTTTAAAGAAATCCAAGTAATCTCTTTCAGTCCAATAGGCCAATTTTGGTCTCAGTGGATGTTAAAAATCATCATCATCATCATCATCATCATCATCATCATCATCATATATATATATATATATATATATATAACATGTTGTGCTGAGACAACAACAATTACAATAGTTCTTCAAAGAGTTTCTCAAAACATTACATAGTTCTAGTTCGTTAAATACAAACAAAAAGGTAGTTCCTAGCCTAGCATTCCAAGTATTCTTGCAGGTGGCCTGTTGAGTAAAATGACATAAAATGCAAATAACATGAAAAAACATTCATATTGTAGCTTATTTCACATTGTTTTGGTCTTTTGGCTCTTCTCTATCTCATTGGTTGGCCTCGTCTTCAGTCTTCATGGGAACCTGGTACCTTGTTTCAACCTCTGCCTCCCCACCATGGATGGAACTTTGAGTTTCATTGTTTTTTAAATTTGATAAAAGATTTTCCATGCGCTAAGCTAAAATCAAAGACCAAATCCAACCACACTCAACATCAGTCATGTCTAATCGACCCCTGAATCTTAGAAGGAGACTTGAAACATTGGCACTATGGGAAATGTAGGCCTACTCTAGCTTTGAAACCTTGGCAACAAGGATCAAAATGGAACTATTATTAGCTTGCACAAATTTCTCATGTCTTTGAATGATTTGTTTGAATTCTCGGGCATCTTCTCCAGCCATTGTCTCGCCCTCTACTTGCCCTATCCATAGGAAATTATGACCCTTAATCACTGACCCTAGAGTAGTTCCACGACCTAGAGAAAGCCCCTGGTCTTCGAAAAATGCATAGCATCGCTTGCACATAAACTCATCTATTAGACTAAAATCGAAATCATACTTCCCCTTGTTCTAAGCAACTATTACACCACTTGAGAGAACAACCAAAAAATACCACATTAATCCCACTTTTGTCATAACAAATCTAAAGAGAATTCACCATTGCCTAACCATAAATGCAACACCCACCTTTAGTTCCACCCTAGGAAAATTATCAAGGATACATTCCAGTGAAAATACCCATCATGATAAGACCCATATGCATCCCCATGACCATTTCCGCTAGTTTAATACCCCTGTGAGCCATCGCTTCAAATAAATGAAAGCATGCTTGCTTGTTCCTATCATCCCTCCACCAACTAATATGCATTCATGACCATCATGTTAGCCACACAATATGTCCTTTAGCAACATGTCATCGACCCATCATTAATGAGGTGTTCCACCATTAGCAATCTAGAGGATAGGAAGAGAATGAAAATCCCCATTTTGCACAATTTTCCCTAGATGTAGAAAGGATGTCAGCTTGGCCCATGCATCCGCTTCATCATTCAATGATATTCTCATTTGATATAAGGATATGTAATCAAATTTAAGGACAATTTGTTTGATTCGAGCCACTGAAACTTGTAGTTGGTGCTCTTCGGTATCCGATTGGAATTTAATGACCCAAATGATAATCATTGAATCCCTGAAGACCATAAATGTCATAATTCCCCAATATTGGTGATATTAAGTCCACACCAAAGAGAATAGGCTTCAATGTCTCATCTCCAAGAAATGCCCAAGACTCTATGGGCAATGTATTAATTTTTTTATTTTTTATTATTATTTTAATGTTTTGTTATTATTTTAATATTATATATATATATATATATATATATATATATATATATATATATATATATATACACGAGTGGACATAAATTTTATTATTATTTAAAAAAAACAGTTATTAATTTTATTTTTTTTATTATTATTTTAATGTGTTATGTTACATGAACATGTTCCTCATATTAATATTAGAGTATACGGATGCCCAATAAAGTCAAATCCAGCTAGCCCTAAGACAAAGAACGTTCAAAATTCACATTAGTTAGAAGGAAACACTACAAAAAATCCAATCATATTAAGGATTGGTATGACCACAACCATGTTAAGGATTGGTAGATTAGTGTGACCCCATTGATTTCAAACAAAAACTCTTTTACTTAATGAAAAAGAAAAATAGTTCAAAAATTATTCAATATTTAATAGATTATTTTTAAATAATTTTTTTTATAATTATAAAATTGATTTCCATCCTATTACATACTCAATATTTAATTTAATTAAAAACAAAATATTTCAAAAACCAATATAAAAATTATTTTAAATTAAAAATTACTATCTTACTTTCTTTTCAATTAAAAATT
>ML802686.1:64576-99713 GCA_009831015.1 Picea engelmannii | reverse complement strand
GGATTTCTATGCAGGAGAGGGCATCAGGAGGGATTTGACTGTTCCTTACAACCCGCATCAGAATGGGGTTGATGAAAGGAAGAACAGGGCCATTGTTGGGGCTGCGAGAGCCATGCTACATGATCAGGGGCTGCCATTATTTCTATGGGCTGAGGCATGCCACACTGCAGTTTATCTGTAGAACAAGAGTCCTCACAGGGTTGTGGGGAGCATGACTCCTAAGGAGGCTTTCTCTGGGAAGAAGCCTGAGGTGGGGCACTTTCAAATTTTTTGGTGAATCACATATTCATATGTCCCTTCTGAGAAGAGGACAATGCTGGAGCCCATGGCAGAGAGAGGGATGTTTGTTGGGTATAGTGAGACTTCAAAGGCTTTCTGTATTTACCTTCCTTCCTTGAGGAAGATTGTCTTGAGGAGGGATGTCAGATTTGAGGAGGATGGAGCCTTTAGGAAGTCTAGAGGGACAGAGAGAGGTGAGCAGTCTTCATCTCAGATTCAGGTAAGCCTGCAGTAGACTACAATGACACAGATTTTGGGGCCACCAGCTTCGGTGACTATAGGTTCATAGGAGACAGGGCCACAAAGTTCAGGTTCGCAGGCTACCGGTCCACAGGTTTCAAGATCAGGTACTGCAGGGTCTACTACAGGATCATTATCTTCAGCAGATGGGGTTGAGCAGGGAGAGTTCCCTCCACAGGACACTCCTTCAAAGTGGAGGAAGCCCAAGTGGCTTCAGGACATTATGAGGGATGCACAGGATTCTGTGGGGAATCCCAAGCAGGTAGTGAGGGAGAGTAAACCTCCCGAGAAGTTTTGAAACTACATCATGATGGTGAGTAGTATTTGGGAGTCTGAGCCTTCCACTTTTGAGGAGGCCACTAGTAGACAGGTATGGAGAGATTCCATGATGGAAGAGTACAATTCCATCATGAAAAACGATGTCTGGGAATTTGTTCCTAGACCTAAGGGGAAGTCAGTGGTGACTTCCAAGTGGCTCTACAAGCTAAAGCATGTTGCAGATGGCAGCATTGAGAAGTACAAAGCTCTCTTTGTGGATCGATGGTTTTCACAGGTTGAAGGAGTCGACTATGATCAGGGTAGTGATATCCATTGCAGCAGAGATGGGTTGGAAGATCCACCAGATGGATGTGAAGACCGCATTTTTGAATGGTCTTATTGAGGAGGAGGTATACATTGAGTAGCCATTGGGCTTTGAGGTGCATGGGAGAGAGTCTCATGTGTGTAGACTAAAGAAGGCATTGTACGGGCTGAAACAAGATCCCAGAGCTTGGTATTCGAGGATAGATACCTATTTGCAGCAGTTGGGTTTTGAGAAGAGTGAGGCGGATCCCAACCTATACCTCATTATGGTTGGAGAGGATCCTCTCAGTCTTGTGCTATATGTGGATGACCTTTTTATTACAGGGGTAGAGAGACTCATCAGCAGCTGCAAGGAAAGCCTTGCTTCAGAGTTCGAGATGACAGACATTGGATTGATGCATTACTTTTTGGGATTGGAGGTTTGGCAGGAACCTGGACACATCTTCCTGGGATAGGGGAAGTATGTGTGTGATATTCTGAGCAAATTTCAGATGGGGGATAGCAGGCCCATGACCACTCCCATGATTACCAACTAGAAGAAGCTTCATGCTTCTGAGTCACAGTTGGTGGATTCCACTTTGTATCGTCAGTTGATCGGGTCATTGATGTATTTGGTCAATACCAGGCCAGATATTTGTTTTGCTATCAACACTCTCAGTCAGTTCATGGTGGAGCCAAGGAGAGTGCATTGGGTGGCAGCAAAACATGTGCTTAGGTATCTTTGTGGTACAGTATATTATGGTCTGGACTATCATAGAGGAGATGGAGTTCGTCTGGTTGGCTATACAGACTCAGATTGGGAAGGATGTGTCAGTGACAGGAAAAGCACTTCAGGGTGTTGCTTTGGATTGGGATCAACAGTGGTGTCTTGGTTTAGTCGGAAGCAGAAGTCATTGGCTTTGAGTTCGGAAAAGGCTGAGTATATGGCAGCTAGTCAGGCTAGTTGTGAGGCCCTTTGGCTTCGCAAGATGTTGGTTGGATTGTTCGGTGTGCAGTTGAGGCCTACCGTGATTTACTGTGATAATCAGAGTTGCATTAAACTTTCAGAGAATCCAGTTTTTCATGATCGGTCTAAGCATATCGAGATTCGATATCACTTCATCCGTGATTATGTTTAGAGAGGAGCTGTGGAGCTACAATACATATCTACTGAGGAGCAGGTTGCAGATATACTCACCAAGGCATTGAACATGGGCAAGTTTGTATTTTTCAGGGACAAGCTTGGAGTGGTGAGTAACACTTTCCTCGGTATGAGGGAGTGTTAAATTTTTTAATTAAAATAAAGTACCAAGGCAAGTGTTTCTCTTCTCTAGGTGCCTAAGGGGGAGAAAGTGCCAAATGTGGGTCCTAGTCATTTAATTTGTGAGATGCAAATTAAAATGCGACTTTATGATTAAAGTGAGGGTGAGTGAAGAGACATCAAATCTCAACCACACATCTAATCTAATCTCAACCGTTAGATTAGAAAAATCCTCACCTTCCCTCATGAGGTCGACTTGGGCAAGAGGGCGCACCCATTCTTGGGTAGTTGAAGCATTCTTGTTGAGAGAATAAGAATGATTTCAAGCATTCTTGTTAAAGAGAATGAGAGAGAACAAGAGGAGTTCAAGCATTCTTGTTGAGAGAACAAGAGAGAGCAAGAGAGAGATCGAGCTGAAGAAAAGAGAAAGCAGCTGCAATTTCTGGGAGTATTGGCATGCATTCCAAGGCTGTCGAACAACATTTAGTGGCACAGAAATTGAGACCTAGCAGAGTTTTGGCACAAATTTTGAGATAGTTCGTGCAACATTAATTGCTGGGACAACCGTACAATTGTACGGATTTTTGGTTCAGAAATCGAGGAGCAGAGATACATGAATGTATAGATAAGTTTGTGTAAATTTCTGAAGATGAATATCCTGTAAAAGAATTTCTCAGAAGCTCATAAATAATACAAAGCCCTCTCTCACTGGTTTTCCCCTTGTAGGTTTTTCTAGGGTCTAAGTTAGACCGAATATCTTTGTGTCTATATTTTCTGAGTTTTGCATATTGCTGATATTTTATTTCTGCATTCAAAACGATGTTCAGAATCCTCATGTTTCAGTTCCGAAGTTTATTTTCTATTAAGTTTTTATATGATGAAACAGTGTTGTAACCTATGCTGAAACTTTGGTTGAAAATCAGCGAGACTGAAACTGGGTTGGGGTCTAAAAAAATTAACAAGATTGATGGTCAAACATAAGTTGTCAGTAAGTGTTTGGAAACATATTTGAGGTGTTTTGCTTCAGAAAAGAAAAATCAGTGGGCTCAATGGTTACCCCTAGCTAAATGGTGGTACAACACTTCATACCATACAACTACATGCATGACTCTTTTTGAAGCGGTCTATGGACAAAAGCCACCTTGAGTTCTCTCATACTTACCTGGTGTCTCGAAGGTCCAAGTAGTTGACCAAATACTTACAACTCGAGAGGCTATTCTCCATTCCCTCAAAGATAATTTGGTCATGGAACAGAATCGCATGAAGTAACAAGTAGATCAAGGTCACTCTGAACGTCAATTTGAAGAAGGGGATCAGGTGTTTCTTTTCCTGAAACCTTACAAACAGAATTCCCTCAAGGCCGAGCATTGTCAAAAGCTAACATCCAAATTTTATGGTCCTTATACAATGCTCAAGTGTGTGGGACATGTGGCCTATTAGTTATCTTTGCCCAGTCATTCAAAGCTACATCATATTTTTCTTGTTTCCTACTTAAAGAAGGTGATCAGAACTAAGTGCCAAATTCAAACCAACCTTCCTGAGTTAGACGAAGAAGGATCCATTTGGCTACAACCACAAGCAGTTTTGGACCAGTGTGAGCGTTGCCTGCGTCAGAGAACCATCAAGGAAGTGTTAATCCAATGGAAAGATACAACTCCAATAGATACCACTTGGGAACTAGCTAACATTCTGCAACAATTTCCACATCTCAAGCCTTGAGGACAAGGTTGTTTTTAAGGGGGAGGACATGTTAGGTTCCTGACCTGCACATAGGTAAAACAATATATTCAGATGCAATAGAGGTCAATATTAATAAGGCCTTGCAATAAAATAGAATAAGTCGAATGTAAGAAGACCTAATAGAAGCTTCCACTTCTAGAAGGATCTTCCTCTAGATGCTTCTTTTGATAGATGTATTTAGTATAAATAGGAGTCGAGGGTATGAGAACCCTATCTTGGAGATTATTGTAATAGAGCTCTGCCCGACTAGAGGTTTCCCCCTCGAAGAGGCCCGTGAACATTGCTCTCAGAATCAAAGTGCTATCTATGTTGGTATTCTTATATCATTTCAGTGTTATTGTGGTGATTATTCTGGTTATATTGTTGTTATTCTTCCATTTCTAGCATTTTATTTATGTTCTGCATACTTTTTATATCTATTATATTACAACAATGGTCAGATATGATGGTTGAGAATTCAAAGGAATCCTTTAGAGACACAAGAAAATTGGGCAAGATAATAATAGTGTCATTTTGGTCCTCACTAGAAATATTACAGAGCTAGAGTAGGCCAACATTTCCCATAGTTCCAATATTTCAGGTCTCCTTCTATGCTTCAAGGGTTGGTTATACATGACTGAGGCAAAGTGTGGCTTGATTTAGAATTTAATTTTTTCTTAGTGCATGGAAAATGTTTCATCATATTTAAACAAAAAAACACTCAAAGTTCCATCCATGGTGGTGTTGGATGTATGGGATGACCTAGGTTCTACCTTAGTTCTCCAACAAAATCCTAGAAACCATTGGCCTCCTTGGTGAACCAAAAGGAAACACTATGCACAGAGTGCACAACATAGTCTAAGATGTGATGGCTTATGGGTGATTGCATGACCCGAGTGTCTGCAATCATGGAAGGGATGGAACTTGTGGGGATGTTAGGAATATTACACTTCTTATTCTATTTTAACATTCATCCTACCATACCATCATTCATCAGATATACTATTATATCCATTCAGTAACATTCATTCTTCATTAAACATCACTTTATTGTATTATGCGTTGTAAATAAAATTCAATAGATTCATTCATTTATTTATTCATTCATTATTAAGCATATAACACATCAGATAACACACACATAGAAACACCATGTTTTATTGTGGCTCACCCCCCCTTGGGCTACGTCCACAAATATCTTCTTCTTATTTATTATTCTTCATCAAAAAGTCTGTAAGGTAGCTAGAGAGGTAGTGGGGGGGCCCAGAGGGCCCATAGTGATAATAGTGGAGGTAATTCAATGTAAGGTAGACTAGGTCCACTATATTATTAAATAAGACCCACTATGGTAGTTAGATATAATAAATGGGTAATTAGATATAATAAATGTAAGATGACTTCTTAGAAGGTTCTACTTCTAGAAGATTCCTCCTCTAGAATGTTCTTAGGTGATGGTAGCACTATATAAAGGAGTTCAATCAATGTAATGAGACATGAAGAGAAATATTGTATTTGGAGCTTAAGCTCATTAGGAGGAAGCCCCCTTGAAGAGGCAATTAAACAGGAGAGGATCCCTTCCATAATAGGATCCATTGTATGGTGTTGCCCTACCTCAAGGGTTTGATATAATAAAGTTGTGTTTTTCTATATTGTTCTTCTATATCTGTTGTGGTGATTTTGTATTCATTATTTGGTTCTTAACAAGTGGTATCAGAGCTGGGTTCGGTAACAAGTGGAATCAGAGCACTTTCCTTGGGCAGATATTGTGGGCAAATATTTTTTATTTTTGCAGATTTTTTTTTTCGGAGAAGAAAAAAGAGGGCCGCGACATTCCAGAACTTTTCGGTATATTTATTTGCAAAATTTGTAGAAACAAGTTGTAAATCTGAGTTCCTCTCATAAAAACACCCAAGTTGAAAAAATAAATCGTCCGAAACGGAGTCCGGAAGGTCAAGATATTGAAGTTTTAAAATCTGCAATTTTTCGGGATTTTTTCCGCAGACGGTGGTGCGATTTGTTTTTATTTCTATAGCATTTGGAGGCCTATTTTTCTCAAACAAATTACATATCTGAGTTCATCTCACAATTTTACCCAATTTCAAAAAAAAATCAGCTGAAACGGAGTCCAGGAAGTGAAGTTATGAGCATTTTAAATTCAATAGTTTTTTAGAGTTTTTCCAGAAAAAACCGCGATTTTCTGCCGTAACTTATTGGGTGAGTTCATAGGATGCTCAAATGGATATTTCTTCTCAAAACCTGAAAGAAATTCTTGAATCATTCAAATCTCAATTGTTTCACACATTGGATGACAGATTTGATGCATTTGTACATGGCCTCACAGACAGCCTCACAAATAGCCTCACAAATGGTCTCAATGATAGTTTTCATAGTATTCAAGATTCATTGAATAACATGCGGGAGAGATTTCTTATGGAGGGTCTCAGGAATGAACATAATCAAGAAATATATGCTTGGTATGATTTTGAGATAGATTGTGATGATTGGTATATGGATAGTTGTCATTTCTGGGATGACAACCACTTTCATATTTTATTTGATGACTTTATTTCACCTTTTGTAGAGAACATCAATGTCCCACATCAGAAGCTAGTTACCAGCGTTCAATCTACATATTCTATAGTGGTATTATTCATTCCAGATTCTGCTATGACCCTTTTCCACAATGTGGATGGATCTTCTTATTTGGATCCACATGATAGGTGTCAGTCTTTGGAGCATCATTTGGAGTTGGTTATTGGGTTCCAAAATCTTCCACGGAGAGTTCACATGAGCACTTGGACGTGGGACTCGGGCTTACAATGGTGGTTGGACTACTTCAACATGGTGGATTTCCTTTCTACATGGGACCTTGGTTCTTCAGTCTTCTTCATCATTATGGTCCACAATTATCCATGGGACCCTGGTATATGGTTGTACATCAGGCATTGAGGACAACGCTTTCATAAGGGGGATGGAATGTAAGGTAGCTAGAGAGGTAGTGGGGGGGACCAGAGGGTCCATAGTGATAATAGTGGAGGTTATTCAATGTAAGGTGGACTAGATCCACTATATTATTAAATAAGACTCACTATGTTAGTTAGATATAATAAATGGGTAATTAGATATAATAAATGTAAGAGGACTTCTTAGAAGGTTCTACTTCTAGAAGATTCCCCCTCTATAATGTTCTTAGGTGATGGTAGCACTATATAAAGGGGTTCAAGCAATGTAATGAGACATGAAGAGAAGTATTATATTTGGAGTGGTAGCTCAATAGGAGGATTCCCCCTCTAATAGGCAAGTGAACAGGAGAGGATCCCTTCCATAATAGGATCCATTGTATGGTGTTGCCCTACCTCAAGGGTTTGGTAATAATAAAGTGTGGTTTCTTCTATATTGCTTTGTGGATCTATTATGTGTTCAATATTTGTGGTGATTATTTTTGTAGATCTATATTGGTTCTTAACAAGTGGTATCAGAGCACTTTCCTTGGGCAGACATTTTGGGCAAATATTTTTTATTTTTGCAAATTTTTTTTTTCGGAGAAGAAAAAAGAGGGTCACGACATTCTAAAAGTTTTCAGTACATTTATGTGAAATTTTTTTAGAAAATGGTTGTATATCTAAGTTCCTCTCAGAAAAACACCCAATTTGAAAAAAAAAATCGTCTGAAACGGAGTCCGGGAAGTCAAGATATTGAAGTTTTAAAATCTGCAAATTTTCAGGGTTTTTTTCGGCGGACGGCGGCGCGATTTATTTTATTTTATTTTTGTAGTAGTTGGAGGCCAAATTTTCCCAATAAAATTACATATCTGAGTTCCTCTCACAATTTCACCCAATTTCAAAACAAAAATCAGCCGAAACGGAGTCCGGGAAGTGAAGTTATGAGCATTTTAACTTCAACAGTTTTTAAGGGTTTTTCTAGAAAAAACCGTGATTTTCTGCCGAAACTTATTGGATCTATGTTTTAGGTTTTTTTGTGACAGCTGTAGGACCAAAGATTTCATAGGGTACTCAGATGTCTATTTCCTCTCAAACCCTAAAATAAATTCTTGAATCATTCAAAGCCCAATTGTTTCACACATTGGATGATAGATTGGATGCATTTGTACATGGCCTCACAAACAACCTCACAGACAGCCTCACAAACGACCTCAATGATAGTTTTTGTAGTATTCAAGATTCATTGAATAACATGCAAGAGAGATTTCTTATGGCGGGCCTCAGGGATGAATATAATCAAGAAATATATGCTTGGTATGATTTTGAGGCAGATTGTGATGATTGGTATATGGATAGTTGTCATTTCTGGGAGGAAAACCTCTTTCATATTTTATTTGATGACTCTACTCCACCTTCTATAGAGAACATCAATGTCCCACATCAGGAGCTAATTATCAGCGTTCAGTCTACATATTTTACAGTGGTATTATTCATTCTAGATTCTTCTATGACCATTTTCCACTATGTGGATGGATCTTCTTATTTAGATCCACATGATAGGTGTCAATCTTTGGAGCATCATTTGGAGTTGGTTATTGGGTTCCAAAGTCTTCCATGAGGAGTTCACATGAGCACTTGGACATGGGACCTGGCCATATAATGGTGGTTGGACTACTTCAGCGTGGTGGATTTCCTTTCTACATGGGACCTTGGTTCTTCAGTCTTCTTCAGTATTATGGTCCACAATTATCCATGGGACCCTGGTATATGGTTGTACATCAAGCATTGAGGACAATGCTTTCATAAGGGGGATGGAATGTAAGGTAGCTAGAGAGGTAGTGGGGGGGCCCAAAAGGCCCATAGTGATAATAGTGGAGGTCATTCAATGTAAGGTGGATTAGGTCCACTATATTATTAAATAAGGCCCACTATGATAGTTATATATAATAAATGGGTAATTAGATATAATAAATGTAAGAGGGATTCTTAGAAGGTTCTACTTCTAGAAGATTCCCCCTCTAGAATGTTCTTAGGTGATGGTAGCACTATATAAAGGGGTTCAAGCAATGTAATGAGACATGAAGAGAAGTATTGTATTTGGAGTGGTAGCTCAATAGGAGGATGCCCCCTCGAAGAGGCAAGTGAACAGGAGATGATCCCTTCCATAATAGGATCCATTGTATGGTGTTGCCCTACCTCAAGGGTTTGGTAATAATAAAGTGTGGTTTCTTCTATATTTATTTGTAGATCTATTGTGTATTCAGCATTTGTGGTGATTATATTTTTAGATCTATTTAGGTACTTAACAAAGTCTTGTGTTGTGTGCCTTACATAATAGGTTTTAGTATTGGTGGGGATGACCAGCATCACACCAAGATACACAAATTGGGACCTGACCCTCAGTTACAATCCATAAATACCCATTAGCTCCTCATCTATACAACCAAAATTGATACTTTGACCCAAAATATATGAAAGAATCAAGACTCAAAAAAGTTCTCCAAGATAAGATTTTCACACATGAGTTCCAATATTAACACCTCCTATCTACCTCATACATCATATTTATACAAAAAGGTGGGTATAAACCCTTTACATTGACTACCGAAACCCTAACTCTAGGTGGACTTAACTTGTCCACATTCTAACTTCCTTCGCACGCTAATCCACAATTTTGTCACATAGATTTTCCTTTCTTCCCGGCAAGCTACTTTCTTTTCCTTATTGCGCACTATTTTCTCCTCATTTCCTGGTGGGTGTTGCTTCCTTGGTCCATTCCCTATCTACATCATTTCTTGCACTCTTACCTCAGACCTGTTTATTATTTGGGTTGGTTGTCATTGATGTCAACCCTTGAAGAAAGTCTGTTAGCAAATTACGGTAGCACAATGGTTTGGGTAATGGACCCAAGTTTGGTTGATGGATAATAGTATGGGTTTTGATATATTTGCAGGTAATATTATTCCATATGCATATTACATGTCATGTCATTTTTGGTGGTATGTGGAACGTCACATAACTCATTACAGTTAGAGAGTTATGGCCATGTGAAGTTGGAGAAAGGTATGGGTAATGGACCCAAGTTTGTTTGATGGATAATGGTATGTGTTTTGATATATTTGTAGGTAAGAATATTATAGATGAACAATACATGTCATTCAATTTCCATTGGTATGTGGAACATCACATAACTCACGGTTAGAGAGTAATGGCCATGTGAAGTTGGATAACCTTCATGAGTCATCTAGAAGCCCCACAAGGTCAAAGTAGTCAAATTGGTTTAAGATATTTTAGAAGGTAAATAATAAAGTGAAGTGATGAGTGTACTATAATTCAAAGTGAATACAAAATAAATTATTTAAATAATAAATTTAATGGAGTAATTACTAAGTTGACAAGTGGTTAGAAGTGGGTCAACCTTAAAATAAGGAAAGTGGGTTAAGATGGTTAAAAGGTAACCCCTTGAGGAAGCTACATGAAAGTATAAATAAGAGGAAAGACTCTCATATTAATTACACTTGAGCATATTGAATATCTACATGTGACTCAGGTAACGAAAGGATATCTAAGCTGAATTTCAAAGGAAAGGTGAAGTAAAGAAGGCCAAAATTAAAGGGAGGATAAATTCTTTTGATGATGCTTTCTAAGGTATGTTATTTACAGGTCATCTCACCATTTTCACAATAATTGTTTTTTCTAGAATGATTCTGACCATGAAATTGGGAGGTCATTGAAAAACCATATCCAAGTATTTGTGGTACAAATTTCATCTCGTGGTTCGTTTTATTTTTGGAGTTACACTTTGTGGAAAATAGGGTTTGTGGTTAGTCTTGAAACTAGTATAAAACATGTGTTTCAGGTAACAACTTCATCACTTATTCATAGAAGATACAAATTCAGTAAGAACAAATTTATTGGTTAGAGTACATTCTGTAGTATTCTGTGTACAATTTTAATATCCATAAAACAAATATTTTTTATGGGGCACACTCTACAAGTTCGCTCTCTAGAGTAAGCCAAAATTCAACAAGGTGTGTCATTTTTTGCTATAACTCCTTTATGAGAGGTTCCAAGTAGTGAAATATGGAGGAATTGCATAAAATACACTGAAGAACATTGTGTACCATTTTCGGATCTTTATTTATTACAGGTACATAGTTATGATTATTGCAAGTTAGGATTTTTGACTAATCCCAAATTAGTCATGTGAGACTAAAGTAGAGTTTGATAAAATTATAGTCTCTTATTGTTAAAGTTAAGGAAGGATTTTAGGTATGTGATCATATACACTGGGTTTATTACAAAGTTACAAATCAGATTTGGATGATGAAATTGATGAGGGATTTAGATTGAGGTACAGGTTGGTGCATGGTTGATGCACTTGTTTATGGTACAGGACGATTATAGGTTGTTTGGTATAGGTTGGTGCATGGTTGATGCAATTGTACATGGTATAGGTTGAGGTAGAGGTTGGTGCATGGTTGATGCACTTTTTTATGTTACAGGTTGATTACATGTTGTTTGGTACAGGTTGGTGCATGGTTGATGCACTTGTTTATGGTACATGTTGATTACAAGTTGAGGTACATGTTGGTGCATGGTTGATGCACTTGTTTATGGTACAGGTTGATTACAGATTGAGGTATGGGTTGATGCATGGTCCAGGTTATTGGTACAAGTTGTTTGGTGCAGTTTGATTGGTACATATTTACAACAGTATATCTCACAGTGATAGTGTGACAATGTCTCCTTCATTCTATTGCTATGTTAGAGCGGTTGGATGGGGAAAGGACAAGTGGTTGTAGCCACCTTCTGGTTGTATCCGGAGAACATAGGGGCTTGTATCCTCCTTCTATTTGTATCCAAAGAATTGGGGAGTTGGAGCTTCCTTCAGGTTGTAGCTTGATAAACTAGGGCGTTGGAGCCTCCTTCTAGTTGTAGCTATAAAACAAAGGAAGTTGGTGCTTCCGATAAATGTAATTCTTAAAGACATATAAGAAAAAACATTATGTGGTTTTCTACCACTTTGGGTTTCCACGTAAAAACATTGGTGTACTTTGTATGTGTATGATTTCTCATTTGATCTTTGTTTATTTACTCTGCAACTATTGGATGATAATGCTACATTGATATAACACTTGCATTTTGTAGTTAAAAATGATTATTTCTTTATTACTGATTCACCCCCCACCCCCCTCCCCCTCTCAGTAATCCAACAATTGGTATCATAGAAGGTGCCTTCAAGAATTAGTTTAACCACTAAAAGGTAGATCATGAAGAGCAACAACATGTACAAACATGGAATACCACAATTTGATGGACAAAAGTATGCATTCTGGAGAAAAAGGATGAAGACATATATACAAGCACAAGGATTTGAATTTTGGCAATATGTAGTAGATGGATATAAAGAACCAACAGTTTTGACAATAAGTGAAAGAGCAATAAAACTCAGTCAAAATAATTACAAAGCCACAAATGCACTTCTGAATAGTCTTGGTGAATCGGTATATAGCAAAGTTATGCATTGTAAATCCACTAAAGAGATTTGGGACAAACTTCAAAATATTTATGAAGGAGATTCAAAAGTCAAATAAGCAAAGCTTCAAACTTACAAAGGTCAGTTCGAACAACTACAGATGAAGGAAGGTGAGAATATTGCATCTTACTTCTTACGAGTTGATGAAACAGTAAATGCAATCATAGGATTGAGAGAAGAAATTAAAGAATCTTTAATTGTTCAAAAGGTACTAAGATCTCTTCATATGAGATTTGATCCTAAGATATCAGCACTATAAGAAAGAGCATATCTAGACTCAATAAGCATGGAAAAACTACATGGAATCTTCACAACATATAAACTGAGAACCGTTGATTAATTGGGTTGGTTTTCATTGATGTCAACCATTGAAGAAATTCTGGTAGCACAAAGGTTTGGGTAAAGGAACCAAGTTTGTTTGATGGATAATGGTATGCGTTTTGATATATTTTTAGGTAATACTATTCTAGATAGATAGTACATGTCATTTCATTTCTGGTGGTATGTGGAATGCCACATAACATGTTGAAATTATTAAGACAACTGAGAGGGGGGGTGAATCAGTTGTTACTATGCTTAAACAATCATATGACTATTCAAACAATTTTTAATCTTCTCCAACTGACCATCAATATTATACAAGATATGAACAACATAAATAATGAACATCAGTCACACATGAGATATACACAGAGACAATTTTTCATGAGGAAACCCATAAAGGGAGAAAACCTCTTCTTCTTCGAAAGATAAGGAGTCTTTTAAGTTATGTACATCATCTATCTTTGAGCACCAACTCAATGTGAGGTTACCACCTTCGTTTTACAAGATCCAACTTGCTGAGAGCACCAACCCTCTCATTTCTCTAACACCCACTAGAAGGAAGCACCAACTTCCTGAGTGTTCCAACACCAACCCTATCATTTCTCTAGCACCCACTAGAAGGAAGCACCAACTTCATGAGTGTTCCAGCACCAATTGGATGGAAGCACCTACTTCCACTTATACAAGAACCAACATGTATACATAAAACTATGTGTTTTCCCTAACACCACCCTGCCACCCTATTTTCTAGCCACAACTAGATGGAAAATACAAATTCCAATATTCAAGAACCAAATTGAATACCAGAGGACCACAGTCCTCCCTAGAACCACCCTACCTCCCTAATTATAAATAAATGATTGAATAACCAACAATACAAATATATCAATTCTTACCACTTCTTCTATGTTCTTCAATTCTTCTCTGCTTCACTATTCTTCTACTCTGTTCATACTTGGTTTGACTAGCTGTCTCTTTCTATTTGTTCTTTTTTTGTTCCTCTCAAGATATTTGGTATGTGTTCATTCGGATCTCTTCACCTTTTCTGTTTTGTTCAGCTTATGTTTCTCATCTCTGAGTTTGATCTCACACTGTGAATACTGTGATTTTCCTTTCTCCCATTTCAACTCATTTTTTAGTGAGAACAACCAACCTCACACAGTCACGACATTTCTCTTTTATGATCTCCATAAATTTAGTTACACCTTGAATCTCCAAAGAAACACATCAACTTACTGAATCGCCAAACATCCAAGAACTATGATTCAGTTCTTCTAACTGAATCATAATTGAACAATTAACCGTGAAGTGAAACAATAGCCCTTCGATCAAATTCCCGATTAATTAGCACCATTGGATTACATCCGCAGGGTCTCCCGTTTATCCCATATGACCACTGGCTATGATCGAATGTTAAACATAAAGTTATTTTGCGATTTCTCATATCGTGACCTCTTGCTGTGAGTTGCTTCCAAACTCCCAAAACATGAAACTCTGAAATGGAGCTTAGCTGCGCTAGCTCCTTCACTTCTCTTCCTCTAATGTGATCACAAGTTATGACCGGGGGCCAAGTACAAGGGTGTTTCACGATTTCTCATATCATGACCTCCTGTTGTGAGCTGCTTCCAAACTCCCAAAACGTGAAACTCTGAAATGTTTCATATCAGAATAAACGGCTCAGATCTCTCCCTCTAATTGACGGTTGCGATCAATATCATGGACTCTGACTTCATATCAGATCAACGATCCAGATCCTTGGTGATCTAACGGTCCAAATTATTTCACAAGATCGCATATCACATGTTCCTGTATCATATTCCTTCTACTCCTCCAATGTGCAAGTCAACGAAATTCCAATCACTCACCACATGTCCTCTGGCTCAAACGACCATGATTTTTTCACGACCTTGCATATTGCGAGTTCCCACACCATGCTCCTTTCAATTCTCCAATACTTTGAGTCAACGAAATGATGACCCTTCTCCACGTGCCCTCCTTGCCCACAGATGGTCCGGATGATTTCAGAACGATCAACAACTTCTTTTTTTTTTAGAACGATCAACGATGGTGATCTTTTCAAAATGATCAACAACTGTGATATTTTCACAAGTTCCAACAACTCAGCCTTATCCTCTTCACACTTATATAGGATATGATGATTGTTGATCCTCAGCGCTCAGATCCAACATCTGATATTTGTTCTCCTCTTCTGTGTGCTCTTCCTATCTGAATTCATATTTGATGACCATTGGGAATTCGGGATGAGTGATCCAACGTTCACTGTTGGTCCTCCTCCTGAGATTACACTTCTAATCTTGCCATTCCATCATCACTTCTCTGCTAATATTGCTATTATTGGCAAACAAGTATACTCTTGTCATGATGATCTTTCCATCAATGAAAAACAAGCACACTCTACCTTTCTGTCTGTAAATATGCAAACATAACTCCTCACGGTTAGAGAGTTATGTCCATGTGAAGTTGGAGAACCCTCATGAGTCATCTAGAAGCCCCAAAAGGTCAAAGTAGTCAAAGTGGTTGAAGATATTTTAGAAGGTAAATAATAAAGTGAAGTGATGAGTGTACTATAAGTCAAAGTGAATACAAAAGAAATTATTTAAATAATAAAGTTAATGGAGAAATTAGAAGTGGGTTAACCCTAAAATAAAGAAAGTGGGTAAAGATGGTTAAAAGGTAACCCCTTGAGGAAGCTACATGAAAGTATAAATAAGAGGCAAGGCTCTCTAATTTTAATCACACTTGAGCATATTGAATATATATAGGTTATTGAGGTAACCAAAAGATATCTAAGATAAATTTCATAGGTAAGGTGAAGTAAAGAAGGCCGAAATTCAAGGGAGGATAAATTCTTTTGATGATGATTTATAAGGTATGTTATTTACAGGTCATCTCACCGTTTTCGCATAAAAAAATTTCTAGAATGATTTAGACCGTGAAATTGGGAGGTCATTGAGGAAACATATCCAAGTATATTTGATACAAATTTAATCTTGTGGGTCATTGTATTGTTGGAGTTACATGCCGTGGAAAATAGGGTTTGTGGCTAGTCCTGAAACTAGTCTAAAACAGGCGTTTTGGGTAAAAATGTCATAACTGCTTCATAACATATACAAATTTAAGACCAAATGTATTTGTTAGAGTACAATATGTAGTATTCTTTGTACCATTTTCAAATCCATACAAAGAATATTCCATGTGGGACATGCTTTACAAGTTCGCTCTCTAAAATAAGATAGAATTCAACAAGGTATGTCATTTTTGCTATAACTCCTTTTATGAGAGGTTCCAAGTAGTGATGCCTAGAGGAATTTCATAAAACACATTGAAGAACATTGTGTACTAATTTCATATATTTTCTTCATTGCAGGTACATAGTTATTATCATTTCAAGTTAGGGTTGTTGACTAATCCAAAACTAGTCATGTGAGACTAAAGTAAAGTTTGATGAAAATGCTAGTCTTTTGTTGTTAAAGTTAAGGAAGGTTTGCAGATATGTGATCATATAAACCAGGTCTATTACAGATTTACAAATCAGATTTTGATGATTAAATTGATGAGGGATTTTGGTTGAGGTACATGTTGGGTAAATGGTTGAGACAAGTAGTTGATGAGTTGGCACATACATGAGGTGTATAGTTGATGATGTTGGTACATCTTGATGAGTCATAGTTGATGTGTAGTTGATGCATAATTGGTACATATTTGGTGCATGGTTGAAACACTCTTTGATGGTACAGACTGAGGTACATATTTTTTTGTGGTTGATGCACTTGTTGATGGTACAGGTTGGTGCATGGTTGATGCACTTGTTGATGGTACAAGATTATTACAGGTTGAGGTATAGGTTGGTGCATGGTTTATGAGGTTTTTTATGGTACATGTTTATTATAGGTTGTTTGGTATAGGTTGGTGCATGGTTGATGCACCTTTTTATGGTACAGGTTGATTACAAGTT
The DNA here is from genome assembly GCA_009831015.1 of Picea engelmannii. Classification (NCBI taxonomy): domain Eukaryota; kingdom Viridiplantae; phylum Streptophyta; class Pinopsida; order Pinales; family Pinaceae; genus Picea; species Picea engelmannii. Next base: position 82,872 of record ML802686.1, on the reverse strand, counting down.
GAGGTACATGTTGATGCATGGTTCGAGTTATTGGTAGAGATTGTTTGGTGCAAGTTTATTGGTATAGGTTTACAACAATATATCTCAGAGTGATAGTGTGACAGTGGTTCCATAATTCTACTTCTATGTCAGGACGGTTGGATGGGGCAAGGATAGTGGTTGTAATGACCTTCATGTTGTAGTCGAAGAACATAAGGGGTCGTAGCCTTCTTCTGGTTGTAGCCATAGAATTGGAGAGTTGGAGCTTCCCTTAGGTTGTATCATGAGAAACTAGGGGGTTAGAGCCTCCTTCCAGTTGCAGTTGGAAAACAAAGTGTTGGCATCAGAAGTTACTCCTGGATTGCAACAAGAGCAGAGCCCAATGCCCATTATTTTTATGTCACGATAAGTTTAATGGATGATCAAATGGTTAGAGACCCCGGACAAAATCACTCTAGCTTAGGGACCAGGTCTGGTATGTAAAGAACAAAGGAGGTCTTGATCTAACTTCATTCAGTGGGTTGATTGTAAAATGATCAGGTGGAAGATTTGGTGAGAGGAGTGAGAAAAACTACCTCAGGCAACAGGCCTTTCAACAGTTTGCAGAAGAAAAACTCTAAATGAAAGATCCTCTTGGTTCAAAGTTTTGGGTAACTGAAGGGGTGACTTGACTAGATCCTCCAATTCCAAGTCATTCAGCGTTGAGAAAATCACAAGACCTATTAGAGATAATGAAGCTGTTACAGTGATCCAACCTACATCATCCTATAACAACTACAACTCGATTGGATCCTCCAATTCCGAGATGTTCTAATACAGTATGAACAAAGACATGGAAAGAAGCTGACATTCATAAGGAAATAAGTCTCGGATGTTAATACATAACTAGAATAACCAGTGTTTCGTTAAATCTTTTACAATCGGGAGCCTTGCTCAATCATTGATCCTTAACAAAATACAAAAACTGAGTCTATATACTCAGAAAAATTTGCCTAATAGAGGCATGCTGGGACCTCCAAGGCATGGCGTCCCTTCAGTCAAGCTTGGATGGATATTCTTCGTCAGACGCCACCTTAACTGTGCATGGCTCCTGCAAGGGGGGTAGCTAAGCCATTAAGTGCTGAGTTAGCATGTGCAGACCTCTCTGGCTAGTTGAGGACTCGGCATGGCTTCTTTGGAAAAAATCGGCACACAGGATCGTCTCAGGAAGACTACTTACCAAATCCTCCATACCTTACACTTAATGAGTGAGGAGAGGTTTCAACAACCCCCTCCCACCTTCATTTACTCCCAGCAAGAACCAGCATTGAGACCGAATCGAATGGCACCTGGAGATCACGACGATCCCTTCTATGACTAAAATCGATGCTTTTGGCCCCTCTTGCACAACTCTTTCTATTTCCCAAGTGATCACGGGCCGTGACCCTGCACTTATTCTCAAAGGCGCTTTCGGTGTTTTAGGGTTCGTGGATAGGAAGGAGCTGATCCTTTCTCTTCAAAGTCACAATGGGCAAAATGTCGAGATGGCTTAATTAGGTGCCATGCGTCCCTCTCTGATTTGATGGTCCTGAACTCATTCGACAATACTGTGGGCCCAGGTCCTAGATGCTCTCGGCACTTCATGTCTTGGGGATATGAAGGAACTACTCCTTGTGCTTCGAAGTCGCGATGGGCGAAAAGGCGAGGAGACTAATCGCGCACCACGTGTCCCTTTTGGATGGACGGTTGAGACTACTCTGTGATACTGCAGGCCCAACTCTGGGTGCTTTTTATGCTTCAGGGTTCAGGGTTTCGAGATGTGAGATGACGAGGAACCTTTACCCTTCAAACTCTCAAATATTGATATGCCAACGTGACTATATCTTGCGCCATGCGTCACTGGATCGGACCACCCAGATTTTGTCTTGAAATATAGGTGCTATCTCTGGTGCTATATCTCGGGTAACTTGGTAGCCCCGAAATCCCAACGACCGTCGATCAGCTCTATAGATGGATCTCAGTCGTTGACAAAAAAACTTCGCCCGCTCACTTGAATTGTAACTTGAAATGATATTTTTTCATGCTGTGCTTGGGCGCTTCTCATGCAACCTACAGAGCTGGGTACTTTTGTGCCGAAGAAAAAAATTGTTGCTAACATTAGGCTCCATGGGGGATAGAGTCATCCCTATGATGCTCTAAGAACTCATTTTGCAGCTTCAGTGCTTTCTGTTGGGCTATGGAGTCATTTACTAAGCCGAAAAATAAAAATGAAAATAAACGAAGAACCAAAAGGACAATATTTACAAACAAAGGAGCCGTCTAAGGCTCAAACAAAACACTTCTTCAGAAAATGCCCATTTACTGGGCTGCTGAAAACCTCCTCACCCTCCAAATCCTACAACCTGTATGTGTTGTTTGAGAAAACCTTGGAGATTTTGAAGGGCCCGATCCATAGGGCGTCAAACTTGCTATGTTTTCCCTTATCCTCTATGGGTGCATCCCACTTAAGCACCAAATCCCCAATCTCAAACTCTTTCTTCATGACCTTCCTGTCAAAAGCTAGTTTGACCTTCTGCTGATGGTCCTGAAATCTGTCCATCACCTTCTCTCTAGCCTACTGGACTTCCACCAGTTGATGAACTCTTCTGATCATGTCATCGGGCTCTTCTTGATAATCCTGGAAGAACTTTGCTATAGGAATGGCTAGCTGAGAAGGGAAAACGACTTCTGCTCCATAAACTAATTGGAAAGGGGAGATGCCTATAGATCCTTTTGTGGTCACTCGATCGACACATAGAGCGATTTTCAACTTTGAATCCCATGCCTTTTTGTTGTCCTCCAATAGTCTTTTGATGATCCTTATCAGGATTTTGTTGGAGGACTCTGCTAAACCATTGCCCTGGGGATAGTATGGGGTGGAGTGAATCAGTTTGATCCTGAATTGCTCACAAAACTTGGCTAATGGCTCAACCTTGAAAGAGGCTGTGTTATCCATGACAATCTTGCTTGGGAAGCTGAATCTTGTGATGAGGTCTTCTAGGAATCCAATGATTACCTGGTGGGAAGCACTCCTGGTGGGAATAGATTCTATCCATTTGGTAAAGAAATCTGTGGCAGTTAGGATCCATCTATGTTGTCCACTAGAAGTAGGGTGTATTTCTCCAATAAAATCTAGGCCCCATTGCTGGAAAGGTCTCAAAACAACCACAGGCTTTAAAGGCAAAGACTTGAGTTGTTGTTTTCCTGCAAATCTTTGACATTTGATACAGGCTCTGACCTTTCTGCAGACGTCACTGAATACGGTGGGCCAGTAGTATCCAGCCCTGAGGATTTTGTAGGTTGTGGCCTTCCAAAAATGATGCCCTCCACATTGGCTATCGTGAAACTCAACCATGATATCCTATCAGCCTCTTGTGGATTCATAAATTTCAAAAGCACCCCCAGGGGATCTTTCCAATATAAAACTCGATCGACAAGGTAGTATCTGACTGCTTTGATCTTCAGAGCTCTTGCCTTGTTTCTTTGTAGGTCATCTGGAGGCCTCAACTCCTATAGAAAATATACAACATCCTTATACCAAGGAAATCAAGCCAACGGGGGTTCTTCTTGAGGGTCTATATCAAACAGTTGATCCTACGGATTTCCTGAGCACTCATTGATGACACCTACCCCCAAATCTTTGCAATTTGCTTCAGCTAATAGCTTAGCTAAACCTTGACCTTTGATTAATTTGGTAGGCCTTATTTCTAAGTCAAACTCAAGGATATTGGCTATCCACTTACTCCTCCTCCCGTCTATGTCAGGCTGAATAAGAATGCCTTTAATAGCGATTGAGGGGACATAGGAAATGATTTTTGACTGCAGGACATAAGTTCTAAAGGTTCTGAGAGCCTTTACCAGGGCATAGGCCTGCTTCTCCATAATGTCATACCTGACTTCGACGTCCCTTAGAGATCTGCTAAAATAAGCAATAGGCTGCTCTAGCCTAGCCTCATTTGTCTGTAATAAAACAACAGCCACCGTGTTAGGTGAGGCAAAGGAGAAAATAAGGAAATCCTTTGAGTAATTGGGACTGATAAGCACAGGAGCTTCAGTCAAGGCCTTCTTTATCTACTCAAAGGAATTTCGAGATTCAACGGTCCACCTTACTTTATTTCCATTTCTCAACATGACTGTTATAATTTTTACCACCTCAGCAAAGTTAGAAATAAACCTCCTTAGAAAATTAATCTTACCAAGGAAAGACTGGACCTCCTTCCTGGATCTTGGGATTGATAAGGCCTGTATTACCTCAACTCTGCTGGGATCGATCTTGACTCCTTCGGCTGATACTATGTGACCCAGTAACTTTCCCTCCTTCATGGCAAACAAAGATTTCTTGGGATTCAATGAAATGCCAAAACTCCTACATTTCAGAAAAACCTTCTTGAGATGACAACAATGTTCTTTATCAGTTTGGGAAAAGAATGTTATGTCATCCAGGTAGATGACCATAAACTTATCCTTTTCCCCTATGAAAGCTATGTCCATGGCACGTTGAAACGTTGCCCCTGCATTCATCAATCCAAAAGGCATTTTGGCATACATGAATGTGCCCCATGGAGTGGTAAATGCCATCTTTTCCCCGTCCTCGGGCAGAACAAAGATTTGATTGTAGCCAAAGAATCCATCGATCATGGAAATCCTATATGCTCCTGTTACCCTCTACAATATATGTTCCATTTTTGGTAAGGGGTAATTGTCCTTTCATGAGCTCCTGTTCAGGTTTCTAAAATCTACACAGAGTCTGATTTCTCCATTCTTCTTCCTTGCTGGGACCAAGTTGGCCACCCACTCTGAATATCTCAGTGGCACAATGATTTGGGCCTGTAGCAGCTTCTTCACTTCTCTTTCCATGATAGGCAGCAACATGGGATTGATTTGTCTTAGCTTCTGCCTAAATGGCATTGCTTTCTTTTTCATGCGATTTTATGATCAATAACAAAAGTGTCATATGTTTTGAGATCTTCATAGGTCCAGGCAAAAACATCAACAAACTCCCTCAATAGTTTAGCATATTCAACCCTCTGCTCCTTTGTTAGACTTCTGGACAATTTGACGAACTTGGGTTCATTCTCAGTGCCAATGTTGCACTGAGTTGTATCAAAATCATCCTCTGAGATGTCCCTCTTTAATGCCACATCATTTATATCAAAAATCCTTTCCAAAGGAACCAGTTCCCTTGGAATATGATTGTTGGGTAGCTGGACAATGTTACGCTCTGCAATCTGATTTAGAAAATTACCCCCATCAAGCTTTTCTTCAGAGACAGAGTCTTGATCAATATGCATCTCTGAAAATTCTTGGATAGTCTCCGAGAATATTTTGATCTCAAGATCATCTTCAAACACCTTCCAATGTTTGACATTGTCAGGTATGGAGGGCCTGTATTTTACTTCCACATCGTATCTAAATTTGGATGGCAAGGGCACTTTGAAATTGCTTGCTAGTGTAGCCAAGGAATCTGCCACTCGGTTCTTCTCTCTTGGGATGAAAAAAATGTTAAATGTTGAGAAGAAACTATCAATTAAGTCCCATGCCACATTTTTGTAACTCCTGAGTCAAGGATGCTTAGCCTGATAAGCATTTCTGATTTGTTGGACTACCAATTCCGCATCTTTGAACACTGCTACCTCCTGAATTCCCATTTCCTTTGCAGCTCTTAGTCCTAGAAAAAGATCCTCATATTCTGCCACATTGTTGGTAGCTTCAAATTTGAGCTTGTATGACAGAGATATGGTTTCCTGAGAAGGTGACACAAAAAATACCCCAGCACTAGCGCCTACCCTGGAAAGGGCTCTATCAAAAAACATTTTCCAGATGGGGGTGATGGAGGGAGGAAATCCATGAGAAGTGGTGGAATGCTTTCTAAGTTTTAGGAGAGGCTCGGGAGCATTAGTGAATTGTAGTAAGCTGGAACCTAAATCAGTTTCCAGGGAAAAAATGGGATGGTTGGTAGGATTGGCTTCGTCACTGATTATATAGGCCAATTGGGCTTCTCTGTATAGTCTCCTATGTTCTCCTCCAAATACTAGAATAATAGCATAGGTTAGGTCCATATGTAGTGTTCCCCCCAGTATTTTTATCCAAGACCTTGATAACAACATATCGAACTTGGGGGGGACATCAACCACTACAACATCCATGACCACACTCTTCATTGGCAGCTGAAATAAAGAGACCACCAAATCTTTGATGACTCCAAGACATTGCACCCTCCATAAATCAAAAGAGTACAAATCATGATAAGCCTTTGTCACCTCCAGTCCCAACTCTTCCATGACTATTTTGGGCATAAGGTTGTGGGAAGCTCCTGAATCCATGAGGCAATTATGCAACACTTTATCATGTATGTTTAGGGAGGTGTAGAAGGGAGGGGATGAATCATCTTTGTCTTCCACCATGGGACCTAGGATGACTACTGGATTTTCATCTTGGAGATTTATTGAGTCCGTGGAAGGCTGGGGGGGATTAGACTATAGAATCTTAGAGAAGTGTTTCTTGAACTCTTCCTGTCTAATAAATTCGGTGAAGGGAACAAGGATTCTAATTTTTTGAATTTCACTCTCAAAGTTGAAAGAAGAAGTAAGCTTTGGGATTTCCCTCACTTCAGGAACATGACTCTGGACCATTGGAGAGAGGGGTTGGGCCTTCTTATCTTCATGGTTGTTTGCCACTTCCTTAGAAGGCTTCTTTGCTCTAGTGATCTGTTCAAGAACATTAGGTGCTCCTATCTTTTTCTTGAACCTCAAGTTATACCTACTTTGGCTGCTGCTAGCCTTGTCTCCCTTGCTAAGTTCATTTAGTTGACTGTGCATGAGAGATTCCTCATACGATGATTGAGTGAGATGAGGAAAAGGAGGAATTTCTATGAAGTAGTGTATTTCGGGACCAAGCCCATCTATTTCCCCTTCTTCCTCATCAACCACAAAATTATTTTGAAAAGGGGGCTGAATTTTCTGGTCTTCTCTATCTCTTCCCCTCTGGTCTCTTTGCATAATCGGGGGAGCAATATTGTTTTTCCTCCTAAAACATATTTTGTTTTCAACATTTTGAGGACCTCTGTATGCTTGCCTCCCCTCCATCTTCATTCTCTCCATCTCTGTAGACAAAGAATTCACCATCTTGGTTAGTTCATCCACTTGAGGGTGAGGCACCGAGGGGCCAGAAGTTGAGGCTTCAGATCTTCCCTTTCTCCTATCTGCATCAGTCTTGCTTCTCAGCCTCTCAGCTACTAATACATTAGATTACACCTCTATGGCTGCGTTTTGCATCTAATCTAGAGAGGTATCTCTTCTTTCTCTCAATAGAAAACATAAGTCAAGGTCGAATGCACTAGCATAAGAAATTTTGGCAGAGGCTTCTGTGGGCTTTATCTCAGTAGGAATCTTATTATACATCTTATTGAATCTTTTGGAGAAGTCAGAGATGGAATCACCTTCCATCTTCTTCAAAGACCCAAACTCTATCATGTAATACATGAAATCCTTCTTATCTCCCCACTGCCTCAGGAAAGCGCCATCTAGAGCTTTGATTCTAGCAATAGATCCAGGGGCCAATCCCCTAAACCATTTCCTCACCTCACTATCCAGGCTCTAGATGAAGACTCTCATCCAGAAATCCTCATTTACAATGTTCAGGTTGTCTGCATAACTATAGAAAGTAGCCAGGTTCTCTTCTGCAGTTATGTCCTCTTCCCCAATGAACTTGGGCATATATTTAAGGTAATCTCCAATAGGGAGAGGATTCACAGGTAGAGGTAGGACTAAGGGAGCATATCTGGCAGCTACTATGGAATCCATTCTATTTAGAGGGGGATTAGCACTAGCCATAGGAATATTAGGTGGAGGAGAACTTGGAGGAGAAGGAGTTCACAAAGGGGCTACTGGGAATGAATCTCTAAGTGGAATGGGAAACAATAGGGGATTTAGGGAGAAGGCTAACAGGCTTAAGGCATCAGATGCTTCTCTTTGTGCAGAAGTGGCAACAGTAACAAGAGGAGGAGTTGTAAAGATAGGAGTGGGGAAATATTCTGTGGTCCTAGGTCTACGCCTAGTTATAGCTTCAAGGGAGAGGGGAGTGACAACGATTTCTCCCTCCAATCCCATACTAGGAGGGGAAAACTCAGCAGGAACACACTCGAAATTCAGGAAACGGGAAACCTTAGAAAATGGTTTGTTAAGAAAATGAGGAGGAGAAAATGGAGTTCCTATAGAAGGAGATGGTGGATTACCTGGTTCGAAAGTGGAAGCTTTCTCCTCAGAGGCCTTTCCTTTTCTGAGAACCACCTCCGAATTAGTTTCAGGTGTAGCTAGAGGCAACTGTGGATGGGACTGCATGTGTCTACCTCTGAAAGCCACAATTAACATGTCAGTTTTGCCATAGTGGATTCGTCACAATGGATTCACCAGGTGCACAGTAGCAATCTTCAAAGGCTCTGATACCTGATGCACCTTCAGAATTAGAGGCTCAATGTCGTTCAATCTCGGGGAAAATTTTCAACTTTGTCCTTGGCAACGGCGCCAGAAATGTTGGTGTCAGAAGTCACTCCTGGATTGCGAAAGGAGCAGAGCCCAACGCCCATCAGTTTTATGTCATGATAAGTTTAATGGATGATCAAATGGTTAGAGATCCAGGAAAAAATCACTCTAGCTCAAGGACCAGGTCTGGTATGTAAAGAACAAAGGAGGTCTTGATCTAACTTCAATCAGTGGGCTGATTGTAAAATGAGCAGGTGGAAGACTTGGTGAGAGGAGTGAGCAAAACTACCTCGGGCAACAGGCCTTTCAGCAGTTTGCAGAAGAAAAACTCTAAATGCAAGATCCTCTTGGTTCAGAGTTTCAGGTAATTGAAGGGGTGACCTGACTGGATCCTCCAATTCCAAGTCATTCAGCATTGAGAAAATCACAAGACTGATTAGAGACAACACAACTGTTATAGTGATCCAACCTACATCATCCTATAACAGCTACAACTTGACTAGATCATCCAATTATGATTTGTTCTAATACAGTATGAACAAAGACATGGAAAGAAGCTAACATTCATAAGGCAAGAAGTCTCATATGTTAATACATAACTAGAATAACCAGTGCTTCGTTAAATCTTTTACAATCAGGAGCCTTGCTCAACCATTGATCCTTAACAAAATACAAAAACTGAGTCTATATACTCAGAAAAAATCTCCTTATAGAGGTGTGCTCGGACCTCCAAGGCATGGCATCCCTTCAGTCAAACTCAGATGGATATTCTTCATCAGACGCCACCTTAACTGTGCATGGCTCCTCCAAGGGGGGTAGCTGAGCCATTAAGTGTCGAGTTAGCGTGTGTAGACCTCTCTAGCTAGTCAAGGACTTGGCATGGCTTCTTTGGAAAAAATCGGCACACAGGACTGTCTCGGGTAGACTGCTTGGCAGATCCTCCACACCTTACACTTAATGAGTGAGGAGAGGTTTCAACCACCCCCTCCCACCTTCATTTACTCCCAGCAAGAACTAGGATTGAGACCAAACCGGATGGCACCTGGAGATCGCGACGATCCCTTCTGTGACTAAACTTGATGCTTTTGGCCCCTCTTGCACAACTCTTTCTATTTTCCAAGTGATCCCAGGTCATGACGTTGTGCTTATTCTCAAAGGTGCTTTCGGCATTTCGGGGTTCGTGGATAGGAAGGAGATGATCCTTGCTCTTCAAAGTTGCGATGGGAGAAATGTCGAGATGTCTTAATTGGATGCCATGTGTCCCTCTCTGATCTGACAGTCTTGAACTCATTTGGTGATACTATGGGCCCAGGTCCTGGATACTCTTGGCACTTCACATCTCGGGGATATGAAGGAGCTCCTCCTTATGCTTCGAAGTTACGATGGGAAAAAAGGCGAGGAGCCTAATCGTGCACCATGTGTCCCTTTTGGATGGATGACTTGAAACTGCTCCGTGATACTGCGTGCTCGACTCTAGGTGCTTTCAGTGCTTCGGGGTTCGGGGTTTCGAGATGTGATATGAAGAGGAACCTTTACCCTTCAAACTCTCGAATACCGATATGCTGACGTGACTAGATCTTGCGCCACGCATCACTGGATCAAAAGGCCCAGATTTTGTCTTGAAATATAGGTGCTATCTCTGGTGCTATATCTCGAGTAACTTGGTAGCCCCAAAATCCCGATGACCATTGATCAACTCTGTAGATGGATCTTGGCCACTGATAACAAAACTTCGCTCGTTCGCTTGGCTTGTAACCTGAAATGAGATTTTTCCATGCTGTGCTTGGGTGCTTCTCGTGCAACCTTCAAACCTAGGTACTTTTGTGCCCAAGACAAAAAATTTTGCTAACACAAAGGAATTTGGTGCCCCCAATGAATTTAATTCTTAAAGACATATAAGAAAAATCATTATGTGGTTTTCTTCAACTTTGGGTTTCCATGTAAAAACACTGGTGTACTATGTATGTGTATGATTGCTCATTTGTTCATTGTTTATTTACTCTGCAAATATTGGATGATAATGATACATTGATATAACACTTGCATATTGTGGTTAAAAAGTATTGAATTGCTCTATTACTGATTCACCCCCCCTCTTAGTAATCCAACAATTGGTATTAGAGAAAGTTCCTTGAGGAAACAATTTAACCATTGGAAGGAGATCATGGATTATTCTGAGAATGGAGTGCCACTATTTAATGGTCAGGATGGTTTAAAGTATGAGATGTGGAGCATAAGAAATAAAGTATTTTTATAGGCATATGGGCATTATATTTGGCTATCAGTCATTACAGGATATGATAGTTCAAAAATGGCAAAGACTGCAACCAAGAAGGAATTGAAGAAGAATAACAAAATAGCAATGGATTTCATCTAGGAAGGATTACCTAATATAGTAAGAGAAAAAGGTTTGTAAATGTTCATCAGCCAAAGAAATTTTGGATAAGTTACATGACATATATTCTTCACCCATCACAAATTTTGAAAATGCCAAAGAAGATGCAGGTACAGATCAAGAAGAAATATGTTCACCGTGTTAAACAAATTCAAAAGATGAAGAGTACATAATCAACAGAGGTATGTTGTTTTGATTTAATTGTGAAAAACACAGACATCTTGAAATAGAATGCCATGAAGGAAATGAGACAGAAAAACAAATTGAAGATGAAGACAATTATGAGAAAAAATTGATATTTCTTTAGATGAACTAAGAGAAAAAAACAAGTCACTCAAGAAAGAATTGATGAAACAAAAGGAAAGTGTTCACATTTTTGAAGAAGCCTAACATGTCATCGATAACTTAAGAACTTAGCTAGAAGTAGCCAAAAAGATCAAAGACAAGCTTGAATATCAAAAGCAGTGTTTGGAAGCCAACATAGCAACACAGAAGGAAGAAGCAAAAATGAGAGAGAAGAGATTGATAGATCATCTTAAGGAAAGAACTAACGATCTAAAATAGCTTGAGTCGAAGTTTTTTCAATAAGAGAAAGTACTTGAAGAAGAAATAATCACATTAAAAATTCATCTTGAAGAAGCAAAGAGAACAAAAGAAGTCATGAAGTCTCAAATATTAAAGAAAGAAGAAGAGGTTGAGAAGCTTGAAGAAGAAGTTGTCACATTGAGAAGTGAAATCATCAAGCTCAAAAAGAATGTTGAAGAGACAAAAACATCCACATCAGTTACAGAGAATTAAGAGAATCAACCTAGGTTGCTAGAAAAGAAGAATGAAGAAAATAGAAAGAGTTATGTAGAAGTAATCAAAGGAAGGAATCATGGTTAACCAGAATCTAAGAAAACTATTGAAGATACATCTTTAAGAAGACCATCTATGTTCAAGCCACAAAGAAGCTTCAATCGTGATCATGATCAGTCAAGGTAGAAATTCAAAAGGACTACACCACAAAGAAGATCATTCACTCCCAGGTATGCAAATTTCTTTTATGGTCATTGTTTTTAGTATACTAATTTTGGACATAAGGTTACGGATTGCATGGATTATAAAAGAAATGTTCAAGAAAGAAGTGCCTATGTGGCCGCACGTAACATTTAGTGTTACAAATGTCATAACTATGGACACATAGCTAGTGATTGTAGAATCATCACCAATACTTCCATCAAAGAGAACACCGATATCAGATATAAGAAAGTATGGATAAGAAAACAGGAAGAACATGTGAACAAAGACCAGGTACTAGAGATCACAAGATTGACAATAAAACAAGATGAAGAAAATTCTATAGAGAAAAATAAAGATGTCAGATACATAAAGGTTTGGAAAATAACTGAAAGAAAGGAAGGACAGGTAAATAAGGAACAGGTTCAAGAGATTGTATTTTCATGCATTGTAGTGAAAGATGAATCCACACACAGAAAGAAAGAAGTCAGAGCTCAGAGAGATAAATAATATATCAATGAAGAAGATGATGAATCTACCAATGAAGATGATGATGAATACACATCAGAGCAGGAATTGTTCTAAGCCATCTGGCTTAGATACTCCCAGGTAATATGAATATTAGACAGGGAGAGTCTATGCGATGGATGTGAAAGACCAAAAAACCATCATTCGAGTAGCTTGCATAGTTTGAGACGACAGATTTAGAGCAGTCAATTAGAAAATGTACAATTTTATAGATTAATCAAGACTTCATGATAGTATAGTAATAAATGGGTAAGCATTATGGACAGTTGCGCAGGTAGAATCTTGGACATTATGGGCAGAGATGGATTCGTAAGAACACTTAGTAGGTTTGGACAGATATATGAAAGTGGATGAGAGCATGGATTCATAGATTGGTTCGGAGAGTGGTTTAGAGATAAAGGAACATTATCATAATGGATTATAATTACACAAGAAATGGATAAAACAATGCTAATGGATTCCAAATTGACATGTAGTTTTTTTTGGATACATGCAGTGCATACAACAATTCAGATTCAAAACATAGTAATGCTCATAAACAACAAGAACAAAACTCCCTATGAACTATGGAAAGGAAGCGCAGACAACGACCTCTACATCAAGGTAACTCAAGGTAACTCAAGGTAGTGTTTTATTAATTGAAATTTATGTTGATGATATTGTTTTGGAAGTACTAATGACAAGTTAAGCTAGACATTTGCAAAGGATATGGAGAATGAATTTGAAATGTCATTACTTGGAGAACTATCCTTCTTTTCAGTTCTTCAGATATGTCAAATCAACCAAGAAATTTTTATTTCTCAAACTAAGTATATTAGAGAAATGCTACAGAGGTTTGGAATGGAAGATTGCAAACTAGTTACCACTCGTATGCAAACTAGTTGCAAGTTACGCAAAGATGATGATTCAAAGTCTACATACCAGAGGAAATACAAATCAATGATTGGTAGCTTACTATATGTGAAAACATCTAGACCAGATGTAATGCAGGAAGTTGGACAGGTGGCATGATTTCAAGCAGTACCAAAGGAATCACTTGTATTAACATTGAAGAGGATTTTAAGATATCTCAAAGGAACATAAGAGTTTGGATTATAATATCCAAAAGGAAAGGATCTATCATGTATTTCCTACACATATGTAGATTGTGTTAGAAAAATAGGACTGTGGAGAAATAAAATAAAACAAATGCGGAAACAAAACACAAAAGATACATAATACAATAGAGACAGAGATTTATGTGGTTCACCTAGTGTGGGTTACGTCCAACAGAGAAATTGATAGGTCCTTCCTTTATTATTATCTAGCAAATGAAGGGATACAACCTATAACAAAACCCATTGTAACTTCCTCTTTGTTCTCTTATAGTCTCCTATCTCATAATACAACATTCACCATAATGCATAGCCGCAATACATTTCCCTCATAAAAGAGGGTTTCCTTCTAGGGAAAAAAACCCTAACATAAATTCTATAGTTATATCTGTGACCTTATAATGAACGGTCCATATTTACAATGAAATTACAATATACATTTACAAGGCAATTTTTCCTTCGGGGGCTTCGCCCCCGATGGCGGACACAGCCCCTGAACCCCCCAATCAGGGGGATAGCCCCCCCAGACCCCATAGAGGGGGTATCCCCCCTCTGCACTCCCCCACATGGAAGAGTGTACATACTTCTGGGGTGTAAAGTCTTCATGGGGTATAAACACGGCTGAAAAACACAAGACATCTGAATTAGGAAGATAATCAGGTTCCACAACCAACAGATTGGGCATGTTGCATTGATGATCAACGAAGCATCAATGGAGTAGAATTCTACTTGGGTGATTTTTTAGTATCATGGTTAAGCAAGAAACAATCATCAGTATCCTTATATATATCCGAGACATAGTATATTGCAGCAACAACATGTTGTGCATAGGTTCTATGGATGAAACAAACTATGACGATATACAGGTTGAGTATGATGATCCCATTCCAATATATTGTGATAATACAAACACCATCAGTATCTCAAAGAACCCGATGATGCACTTCAAGACAAAGCACATTCCAAAAAAGTATCACTTTCTATGGGAACAGGTTGCAAAGAAGAACATCATAGTTGAATATGTGGGCACAAAAGAACATGTGGCATACTTCTTTACAAAACCGCTTCCAAGAGAAGCCTTTGAGTATCTTCACCAGAGACTCAGAGTAATTTCTACTCCAAAATGAATGATTTTGAATTCTTATCTTATATGTCTTATATCTACACGAGGAAGCACCATAAAGAGGACAGTTCAGGTCGGAAAATCAGTTTCAAGAAGAGTTCAGTCAGGGGGAGTATCCCCAAGGATAGTTTGGTTAGGGGGAGTAGCCTCAGATGGAAAGATATGTTTTCAATTGATGACAGAGGGGGGTATATTTATCAGATGCAAAGGTAAATTCTTGGAGAAAAAGAACAACGACATGGTTCCAGGGGGAGTGATGGTCATAAGGGGAGCATGAGTGATATGAATTCAGTATTGCATGACATGACTTCAATATTGCATCAGAGTGTTTCCATCAATTCGAAAGGGGGACATTTTTTATTAATTGGGTTGGTTGTCATTGATTTCAACCCTTGAATAAAGTTTGGTAGCACAAAGGTTTGGGTAATGGACCCAAGTTTTTTTTATGGATAATTGTATGTGTTTTGATATATTTGCAAGTAATAATATTATATATGGATAGTACATGTCGTTCCATTTCTGGTGGTATGTGGAACATCACATAACTTCTCACGGTTATAGAATTATGGCCATGTGAAGTTGGAGAACCCTCATGAGTCATATAGTAGCCCCAAAAGGTCAAAGTAGTCAAAGTGGTTTAAGAGATTTTAGAAGGTAAAAATAAAGTGAAGTGATGAGTGTACTATAATTCAAAGTGAATACAGAATAAATTATTTAAATAATAAAGTTAATGGAGAAATTAGAAGTGGTTTAACCCTAAAATAAGGAAAGTGAGTTAAGATGGTTAAAAGCTAACCCCTTGAGGAAGCTATATGAAAGTATAAATAAGAGGCAAGGCTCTCTCATTTTAATCACAATTGATAATATTGAATATCTATAGGTGACTAAGGTAACCAAAGGATATCTAAGAAGAATTTCATAGGGAAGGTGAAGTAAAGAAGGCCGAAGTTCAAGGGAGGATAAATTCTTTTGATGATGCTTTCTAAGGTATGTTATTTACAGGTCATCTCACCATTTTCTCAATAATTTTTTTTCTAGAATGATTCAGACCGTGAAATTGGGAGGCCATTGAGCAAACATATCCAAGTATCTTTGATACAAATTTCATCTTGTCGGTCATTTTATTTTTAGAGTTACAGACCGTGTAAAATAGGGTTTGTGGCTAGTCCTAAATCTAATCTAAAACAGGTGTTTCGGGTAAAAATTTCATAACTTGTTCATACTAGATCCAAATTCAGTAAGACAAATGTATTGGTTAGAGTATAATTTGTAGTATTCTGTGTACAATTTTCATATCCATACAAAAAATATTCTGTGCGGGGCATGCTCTACAAGTTCACTCTCTAGAATAAGACATAATTCAATAAGGTATGCCATTTTTGCTATAACTCCTTTTCTGAGAGGTTCCTAGTAGTGACACCTGGAGGAATTGCATAAAACACACTAAATAACATTGTGTACTATTTTTAGATATTTATTCATTATAGGTACAAATTTATGATTATTTTATGTTAGGGTTGTTGACTAATCCAAAACTAGTCATGTGAGACTAAAGTAAAGTTTGATGAAAATGATAGTCTATTGTTGTTAAAGTTAAGAAAGGTTTGTAGGTATGTGATCATACACATGAGGTCTATTACAGAGTTACAAATCATATTTGGATGATGAAATTGATGAGGGATTTTGGTTGAGGTACATGTTGGGTACATGGTTGAGACAAGTAGTTGATGAGTTGGAACATACATGAGGTGTATAGTTGATGATGTTGGTACATAATGATGAGCCATAGTTGTTTTGTAGTTGATGCATGATTGGTACATATTTGGTGCATGGTTGATGCACTCTTTGATGGTACAGGTAGAGGTACATATTGGTGCATGGTTGATGCACTTGTTGATGGTATAGGTTGAGGTACAAGTTGGTGTATGGTTGATGCACTTGTTTATGGTATAGGCTGATTACAAGTTGAGGAACAAGTTGGTGCATGGTTGATGCACTTTTTTGTGGTACAGGTTGATTACAGGTTTTTTGGTATAGGTTGGTGCATGGTTGATGCACTTGTTTATGGTACAGGTTGATTACAGGTTGAGGTACAGGTTGATGGATGGTTGATGCATGCTACAAGTTATTGGTATAGGTTGTTTGGTGTAGGTTGATTGGTATAGGTTTACAACAATATATCTCATAGTGATAGTGTGACAGTGGTTCCATCATTCTACTTCTACGTCAAGGTGGTTGGACTGGGCAATGATAGGTGGTTGTATCCACCTTCCAGTTGTAGCCAGAGAACATAGGGGGTCGTAGCCTCCTTTTGGTTATAGCCATAGAATTGGGGATTTCGATTTCCCTCGGGTTGTAGCCTTAGAAACTAGGGGGTTGGAGCCTCCTTCTAGTTGCAGTTGGAAAACGAAGGAATTTGGTGCTTCCAATGAATGTAATTCTTAAAGACATATAAGAAAAAGTATTACGTGGTTTTCTCCCTCTTTGGGTTTCCATGTAAAAACACTAGTGTACTCTATATGTGTTTGATTGCTCATTTGTTCATTGTTTATTTACTCTGCAACTATTGGATGATAATGCTACATTGATATAACACTTTCATATTTGTTGGTTGTGGATCCTAATTATCTTCCTGATTCAGAGGTCCTTGCTTTCAGCCGTGTTTATACCCCATGAAGTATTTACACCCCAGAAGTATGTACACTCTTATATGCAGGGGAGTGCAGAGGGGGGGTACCCCCTCTACGGGGTCCGGGGGGCCTATCTCCCCGACTGGGGGGTCTGGGGGCAAGTGGGCCCCCAGTGGGGGTTCGGGGGCGAAGCCCCGAAAGAAAAAATTGCCTTGTAAAAGTATATTGTAATTTCATTGTAAATCTGGACCATTCACTATAAGGTCGCAGATCTAATGGTAGAGATTATGTTAGGGTTTTTTTCCCTAGAAGGAAACCCTCTTTTATGAGGGAAATGTATTGCGGCTATGGATGATGGTGAATATTGTATTCTGAGAGAGGATACTATGAGAAAAATAAGAGGAAGTTACAGTGGGTTTTGTTGTAGGTTGTATCCCTTCATTTGCTAGATAATAATAAAGGAAGGACCTGGCAATTTCTCTGGTGGACGTAGCCCACACTGGGTGAACCATGTAAATCCGTGTCTCTCTTGTATTGTGTGTCTTCTGTGTTTTGTTTCTGCATTTGTTTTATTTTATTGCTCTGCGGTCCTGTTTTTATAACAACTGGTATCAGAGCGTAAGGTAACTCACAGGAAAAGAGGGTTCCTGGTTCGAGTGGGAGCAATGTCGGAAGATGGAAAGTTTAGGGTCGGGAAATTTAATGGCCAAAACTACCAGTTATGGAAGATGCATATGGAAGACTATTTATATCAGAAGGATCTATTCCTACCATTGAGCGGAGTAGCAAAGAAGACGGTGGCCATGAAGGACGAAGAATGAGAGATTCTTGACAGAAAGGCTCTAGGAACGATACGGCTAAGCCTGGAAACGTCAGTGGCTTTCAATATTTCAAAACAAAAGATAATGAAGGGTTTGATGGACGCGTTGGCCAAATTGTATGAAAAACCCTTGGCGTCGAATAAGGTATTTCTAATGAAGAGATTATTTAATATGAAGATGTTAGAAGGTGGGTCTGTTGCAAATCATTTAAATGAATTTAATACGGTTA